>LPNX010788028.1:146905-199666 GCA_001517045.1 Pseudotsuga menziesii | reverse complement strand
CACAAAAATGTGTTAGCCCTGGAGCATCGTGAATTGTCCAGGAAAGCATTGCATGGAATTGAAATTCCCTTTTCCCTACTGGTCTAGAGACATCATACATAGCGACACCATTCCATATCTTAACTAGTTCATCAACAAGAGGCTCGATATATACATTCATATCTTTAACTATGTACTTACCTAAAAGAAAACAACAAATACAATACATATAAGTAAATGAAATATATATATGACATGAATATGCAACAATATTGATCTTCATGACAAATTAAATACTAATGCATTAAAAAAACATTGTTCTAAAGTACAAATTATACCTGGAACAATCATTGACAACATTATATGCTCCCTCTTTATTGACATCCATGGAGGAATGTTATTGTTGATAACAAAAACAGGCCAAACTGAGCAAGTAGATCTCATCTCTTTAAATGGATTGACACCATCCGCTGCCAAAGAAAGTGTAGCATTACGAGGTTCTTCTTTAAAGTGTGGCCATTTTTCCTCTATGTTTGTAAATGCAGAACCATCTACGGGCATTCGAAGAATATCATCTCTACTTCTATTCCGTGCATGGTAATCCATAAATTGTGCTATGTTTTTGCACCTAAACAGTCGTTGCAAGCGTGGAATAATGGGAATATAACGAAGAACCTTACGAGACACCTTTTTGGTTACTTGATCTGTTCGGTATCTACTGCTATGACATATAGGGCATTCTGTTGCAAACTCATACTGATTATAATATAAAATATGATCATTAGGACATGCATCAATTGCTTGATAGTCCATTCCAACATAGTTCATGATATTTTTTAAATCTCGGTATGTGCGAGGTAATTTATTTGATGGCGGTAACAAATATTCACCTATCAAACTGTTACAACAAATTTAAAAAAAATGGTTAATATAAATATTTGAAGAGCATGATATTAACGACAACAAATACATCCTTATTGTTTTTATGATGAAGTACGTATACCAATACAAATATTATAGCAACATAAATCAAATCATATATATGCGATCGATGAAACATATAATCACATACGTACCTTAACACCAGCGTGATGGTTGTGTTTGAAAAACCATGCTTAACCTTCAAGTTCATTATCAGCAACACAGCAAAGAGAACACGTATGCGGGAGCCTTCAAAAAGCGGTTCGTCTACCTTCTCAAGTGTAGGTAAATCATGAAGATCTTCAAAGTCATCAATTGGCGGCGCATGAGGTTGATCATCGTCCATTCTAACATTAAATGCATCATTGATTAATGAATTTGCACCATCATCCTCAATTATGTTATCGTCATGATCATCGTCTAATTCAATGTCATCATTAACTTGATCGTGATCAGTATTCGCAGGACCTGCATATTGACGTTCCTCTTGCGCTAGTTGTTCCGTAATTACCACATTCTCCATGTTCGGAACAGCCCTAGGAGGCCCTTGCTTTATAATTACAATTAAAACATCAAACAAAGAACGTTAGACATGTCGATTAAGTAATTACAAAAATAAAAATGATACAATATACAATTACAAAAACTCACAATATAAAGACCGCATGATATATAATCATGAATTATATTGACTTACCAATGGATTATATTCATTCCCCCCCTCAACATTTCCATGTTCTCTACAATGTTTTTTAGTTGTTCTGATCAGTAAACTTCTCGTATTAAAGCCCCTACATCGATTGCAAGGACAATAACATTTTCCATCACCCCTTCTTTCCACTCCATCCCACAACCTAGCAAGCAATTGTCGATTTTGTTCTGCCAGATCTTGATGACCTGTAACATTATTGTTACGTGACATTTTATTACTCAAACCCTAAGAACAAAGTACGAGAAAACCCAAGTATATGATGAGTCTTCTTTTCCACAAGGGTTAGAACCAAATCCAAAGAGCAAGACCAAAGAGCAAGACCAAAATCCAAGACCAAAATCCAAGACCAAAATCCAAGACCAAGTGGGAAGATCCCCACAAAAGAGCAAGACCAAAATCCAAGACCAAGTGGGAAGATCCCCACAAAAGAGCAAGGCCAAAATCCAAGACCAAGTGGGAAGATCCCCACAAAAGCACAAGGCAAAAAAAAAACCCTTAGGAATTTCGCATTTCTTGTCCAAGAGATAAGTGCGAGACTGAGTGTGTGAGATAATGAGCCTAGGCATACATCTATTTATATGAGTGTGTGTAGGAAAATGAACTGATGCGTCGGATATGCGACGACGCTTTCCATTTTAAATAATTAACCAATTAAGTGTATTTTATTAAATGATTGACCAATTTATGTGTCGTCGCTTAAGCGACGCTTATGAGGCTAGCCGTCACTTAAGCGACTCTTATGAGCCTAGCCGTCGCTTAAGCGACGCTTATGACCACAATTTAAAAAAAAAAATTATCTTTGTGATTTTTGGTACAGTTAAAAGAAAAAATCCACGCGCCGTAGGATTTTTCCGTCGGATTTTGGATCGAAATGTAGTAGCGCCTATGTGAACCTCGCTACCAATGTCCACTCATTTTTCATCAAAATGAAATTGAAAAGGCCGGTTTGATGAGTCCTCCTCTACAAGACTTCATTTCTTGCATGAATATCATGGACTCATGACAATTATAAAAAACACTTGATGTCATGCAAATACAAATAATGGCATGTAGCTAGGGTCTCAAACTGGGCAGAGGTCGATTTATGCATTACTATAGAGAGGTGTCATTGGGCACACGATATGGAAAAATAATGGTTATTAATAAAATTTAAAAAAAAACAATTGTTGGCTCAAGAAGAGTCTTCAATTTTATGGGTGGCATGATCTTGATGTAACCTCCCTCCGCCCTTCCAAACATTTGTGGTTTCTCACAACATTTGTCCTCGGCGCCACCAAAATACATATAAAAATTACTTGTATTTACATCCTCTTCCCTTTAAATCCTCATCTCATAGTCATAACTAAGGATTATTATGCATGCACATCGTCACCTTATAATACAAATTGGGTCAAGGTGCAGAGACAACTATAAAATATCAAATGTGTCAAGACGCAAAGAGTAAGAGACAACTATAAGTCTTATATTAAATTTACCATATAATTCTTTAATTAACACTATCAATTGAGATTTGACATGTTGGATTGTTGTGATCTTCTTATCACTCCTCACCATTGTGATTGCAAGGCATTCTTTGAAGGTGAAGTCCATAATTTTAGGTCTTCTTCCTCATTATCATGCCTTTTGGTAAGAAAATAAAGAGGGTAGTGGCTTGCATCAACATGGAAAATGGTTTCGACATAGAGGTATACACATTCATTGTTTTCATTAAATAACTTAAATTCCTACCCGTGAATGTTGATTCACTGAATCCTGGACTGGTATTAAACACAACAAATTTTAGAGCCCCAAGCCTTTAATTACTCACACCTAGAACTTTCTCAAATCTAGTCAACATATACCGAGGTGCAAGTTATAAAAACCGGTGGCACTAAATGAGAAGGAACACCTAACAAACAACAACATTCAATTTTACTTCTATTTAGATGCACTACGAGAGGAAGGAGTCAAGGTGTCACATCTCACATACCAAGTCGCAAAGAGGTACCAAAGGCTCATACGATTGGTGATGGGACCCCACGCCATACATATTCGGGCGTGGGAAGATTTGGAGAAGCAATGGCTTATGACACAATCAAGCTGGTGAATGAAAAGTTGGATGCCATCATTGAAGAATGGCCCTTAGAATGGAAAATTATGGTAAGTGGTGAGGAATTGTCAGACCCAGGAAATGGACCACCGATAGATGTCCTGAAAGAGAAGGATAAACCAAAGGACTCAAAGAAGGAAGAGAACTCACAAGATGAGGCGTCATCAACAACTCCGACAGAATCAGAGTTGGAGAAACAACGGGAAGAAGCATGCACAAAGCGTCAGTTTGAGAAAGGTGATGGGAGCAACACCGCGAGACTCTCCGATGACTAGGTAAACACAGTACTGGAAGCAATCACTATGGTGAACAATGAAAATCAAGCGAAGGTAACACAACATGTAACATGTTACTTCCACCAATTCACATATCTACTATAGACAGTCATGAGTGCAGTGCTCGAGATGAGAATACCACATGTTACAAAGAGAAACTTCCTATGGTTTGGGGTGTACCACAATAGACAACTAGACTCGAGAAATCAATCCCTTCCCCATATGCAAGAGAAACCAAACATCTAACACTAAAGGATATCGAATGGCATACCTTATTCCAGACAGTTGAAGTAGATCCCCGTTGAGCTTTTTCCAATCCTGCTTGCGCTAGCAATTTGCTCTCAACAACAACAAACAAGACAAGCATGCTATATAATATGGTGTTAGATCTACTCTAGCATATATAATCAACAATGTATAAGCAATTAAACATATGCATGGATTAAATATTCATTTGAATGCACATTATTGGACAGGAAAAGATATTTCTATTAATCAAATCAAAGATTACACAAGTGACAACCTCTGTCGGCACATCTGCGAACCGGAGAAACTGAGTCCTCCACCTGGGCCTCCACCACCTTAATCCTCCATATCTCGATAGCAAGCTCACAAGCAAAGGAAAGCTTGGGAAGAACACAAAGTGCTCCAAAGGGACAAAGGGATGCAAACTCAAGTATATGCAAGCTACGACAACAATGGACTATAGTTTCATTGCTCTTCAATTCCTCCTCTTCAATGTATCCAAGGGTTTCCTTATATAGCACTCCAAAGGGGTAATGGAGGGTCAAATCCGAGCAATCTCGAGGCATATGGAAGGCCAAGATTCAAGTGTTTCGGGCACACATCAAGGAAAACTCCAAAAATATTTGGATTTATGCACACATCCCGATGTACACGGGTTTGAGGTCAAAATCCACGTATACACGCAAGTATGGGATTAAAACTTGCATACAACAATAAACATGTGTTTTAAGGGATGAACTTGGAAACATCAAAGGTACAATATCATTCCATGGGGTCCAAAGATTCTACAGAGGGACAGGGAAGGCCATAAATATGTGATCAACCATGTGTGGTAAAATAAGATGTAATAGATGCCCCCTGATGTGTGAGGTCACAGGGGTAACATGATGGCCGAAATACATTATAAAATCCATCCCAAAAGTGGAGTGATGAAGAACTAGGTGGAAGAAACAGTCATCCATTAGTATAGTACAATAATCAATCTCTGCATATGACTGCAAATACATATAGCAATCTCAGATACATAAGAGTACAATGGCCATGAATAGGCATGATATACAAAATGTGACATGTGTGGTCATCACCACGTACAATATATAATAGATCAGAGTCTCCATGATGAAGATATACAAAGGATCAAGATATCCATAGAAGCTGAAGATATACAATGGATCACGATCTCCATAATGGCTGAAGATATCTGACATACACTGGAATCAAATCACGAGCGCTGAAATCTCATGAACACTGGCACGATCAAGGAGGTAGCATATGTGGAATGCCACCAAGCTGGAAAGTATTCTACACAAACCGCTACGAGCACATGTCCTACTATGTGAATATAGGTGTCAAGGTCGAACATAGTAGTCCATCGTCTGATTATCGGTCATTAATGTATACAGTTAACAGACGTGAGATCACCCACCGATAATGAAAATGGGAATCAAGGTACTAGAGTGCAATCTAACAAGTGTGAATAGATGTGTTGAGGTCGAACACTTGGAAGAATCTGTTAGCACCTCTATTTTGAACAACTGAGGAAGAAATATGATGGAGGAGTAATAAAAGGATACATGAACTTGGCTAAGTTTAATAGTTTGATTCTATTATTAAATTGCGCATAGTGGTTAATTTGGCATGTGATCTGATGGTGTAAAGCTATGAGGTGAATATCTATGGTTTAAAATAGATCCGCTAGATAAAGATGCACGTTTGAAAAAATAGAAAAGGCTAGCAGAATGTGTACAACCAATTTCAATCCAACGGCTTAAGAAAAAGTGAAAACTCATCGACAGTTATTATCGGTTCCGGAGGATAAAGTTGCGAGATGGTTAAAATGGAAAGGTGGTAGTGAAATGTAAACCACGTTCCACATGGCGGCTCGAAGTGAATTCTGCGGAGAAAAGCAGTTAAGGAAAAATTGTTGATGAAATTGTCATTGATGCCAACATGGACTTGCAGTGGCCCCATGGGATGTCATTGATGCCACCAAGTCCCACCTGCAGTGCCTTGATCCCTTACAGAGTGGGTTTGTGCTTTGAAGCACCATGTACCCAGTTGACAAAGTCCTTGTACCCACAAGTTTGGATGTTGATGCCACCACCGTGCTGAAGATGTTGAAGAACCTGTTGATGATGCTGAAGACCCTAGAGACTCGGTCCTGAAGCCTTGATAGACAGACGATGGAGAAGTCTTGGTTGACATGTTGAAGCCTTTGGAACCTTGAAGGAATGGTGAAGGTATTGTGGCTCATTTGTGTGGTGATGAGGTACTAAAACCCTTGAAGATGGTGTGTTTCTTTTATGGCTTGATAAAGGACATGATGACCATAAAGGGTTGATAACCCTTAAAGCTCTTGGCATATGGGCACATGATGTAGGGTGGCTTGGGAACGCTTGGATGCTTTGAAATCCCTTAAGGCCATAAGAAGAAGTCCATTGAAAATCAGGATAAAAAGTTTATTTGAATTAGAATATTAATATACCGGATTGGTCCCAGTAAAAGATGGAAGAAGAACCTTAGAACCAAGGCAGGTTGGCCCAGTTTACAATGAAGTAATAAAAATATAAAATAAAATAGATCCACCTCACCTATGTGTGAAGTCGGCCCAACTTTGATAGATAATTAAAATATATATAGCATATATAACAGGTCGGCCCAAATATATCATGAAAAATTAGTATAAATAGAATGCTAACATCCTCATTTCATGTGTGAAAAAAAAGGACAGCTCTGAATTTCGGCCATCTCTGAGGAAATTCAGGTGGATTGGGCACTGTAACAGCCGCAATAAAGGTTTCAGTGGAGCATTTGAAGACTGAAACAGACGCATTTTCAATGAAGTTTATCCTTTACACTCTTTGATATATCTATGGAAGTATGAGAGGTTATGATGTATTTGGGTATGTAACAACACTATGAAAGCCGCAGTTGTTGATAAGACAAAACTCAGGTATCAAGGAAAGAGGGAAGCGTTCCACTCTCTCTAGCAACGATCTTCTATTTCTGGTAGCGATTCTCTTTGTTTTGACAGAAATCTGATACTTGAAAGGTTGGATCCACTTGTATGAACTGTGGACATCTTTCCAGAGGTTCGTTGGATTAAGAAGAGCAACGATCTACTTTGGGTGGCTGCGTGGTTGCATTGGAACGTATGCAGGAATCAAGTGGAAACCGTGGACATCTATCTCAACACCAAGGAGTATATCAATTTAATTACAATGGGCTTCTTTTATTGAGGATCACCTACAGAAAGGAAGAAGTTGTAATAGATGAATCTCTATTAAAGAAGTAAGTGAATTCGTATGGATGAATTCGTAGGTAAAGCAGCTCTAATTTTTGTGTATATATGCTAAGGCAGCCGCAAGAAGATGGTAGTGAGAAGATGTATGGGAGTGTTCAGACTGAGATATATCTTCGCTGGTCTTAACTGAGGTGTTTCGCTAACTTAGGGAAGAATTAACAGCAGTAGTGAAGAAATAATAGCAGGCCTGTTTTTTCTTTCTTCCACAAAGATATTTTTGGGGTTTGAAAAGGTGAACAGTCCCTAGTTCAACACCTCAGCACAGATCCAACTTTGATGTATTGCTGCTACAGATCCGAGTCTTAAACTAAACTGTACAAGTGTTTTGGGAATTTCGCTAGTATGTAGGTTGACTGAGGCAACCCTATCCGAGTTTCACAGGTCAACAGTTAGCGGCAATTATTTTGTGTAGCAGACCATAACAGAACCAAGTCTGATTTTGCATACATAGTCTGAATTCTGAATAAGGTATGTTAGTTTACATGTGATTACAATACAGTGATATATAATGATATGTATACAGTCATGTAGTAAGCATACAGTGATGTCTACAACATACAATGAATTTAAATGTATAAAGCAGTAGTGTTCAAGCTTATGTACAGTAGCATACAAGCTTATGTATATACAGTAGTACAAGTATATGAACAATGGCATGAACTAGTGTGCAAGTGATATGTACAAGTGAACAAATGTACAGTGTGTATGAACAAGTTGAAGTGTAGAGGTGTGGGCAAGTGGCATGCATAGTTGTGTAAAGTGTATGTGAGTAAAAACAGTGTTTGTGAACAGTACGTGATATACAAACAATGATATACTTTTGTGATGATATATGTATGATGTACTTCTACACTCCTAGATGACGATTATGTGATTATGCACTCCTATGATCTATGACACATACATATTGTTTATACATGCCATGAGATGACATTTGCTAGGACATAATGCTCTGGGACACAGACATTGTGAAGATTGTGAATTGTTGATATTCCTTCTAGGACAGCATGCGCTAGGACAATGTGAATGCTTTGTACAAGGTGTTATACACAGGCCTGATGAAACAATATTGACAGCTGTAAATGAACAGTGATGGGTATGCTATTGACTTGTTGACACATCTTATGAAAGTGATCTGTGACAGCTGATGCATAAGAGCAAGACTAGATGATGGGCAGATCTTTGTTGAATTGGCATGATCTTTGAGCAGCAGAGCAGATGATGAGAGCAAGTGTTGATGAGCAGTTGACCAGCAGATGAAGTATTGACCAAAAGTTGTTTAGCAGCAATGTTGATAAAGAGCAAAGATTGATGATCAGTGATAGGAGCTGTATGATGAATTGACAGTGAGCAACGTTGATGATGAGCAGAGATAATGAGCAATGTTGAGGATGAGCAGATGAGCATGAGTAGAGACAGTTGACAGCAGATTAAAGAGACAAGTGATTGATGAGATGATGTGACAGTAAGCTTTAATTTGAAAAGCAAGTTTGTCTTGTTTTTTAGGTTAGGATACCTCAAACCCTTCTTAGCAGGGTCTAAGAAAACCAGACAGGGTCCTAGATGCAGAGTAGGTGCTCTTCATATCAGTAGGTGTTGATTTTACCTAACAGTTGTAACCGGACCAAAACTAATAAAAAAAAATTATTACAAAATTATATGGTGTTGTGTTCTTTTGTGTTGTGGTTCTTGATGATTCAAATGGTTTTGATATGTGAATGATGAAGTGAAATATGTTTATGAAATGATTATGAGATTAGTAGAATAATGGTATGATGAATTGGTAGTTAATTGTGACAAGTCAAGTAAAAAAAACCGCTTTACACTGGCTCACACTGGCTTTACACTGATTCACCCCCCCTCTCAGTGTCTAACAAAAACCGCTTAATGAAGGCTCCGGAATAGACCGTCATATAAAGGTAAAGTTGACTTGGTTTTAAAAAATCATTTTATTTGCATGCTGCGGATGAGCGAAGGAGACATCCCGCCATATTTCTGAAGTCAACCTTACATATATACAGTCACAGTCACATGTAAGCCTTAAAACACTTAAGCTTCGTTCAAAGAATTGTCGCCATTGTCCGTTATGGAAAGAGAACAGGGGTTAGGAGTTTTAAGCAGAGTTCTGGATGAAAGGGAGGAATTTGTTGTGGATAGAGATAGAAATGTATGTGACCCGGTTTTATCCGTTGGAAATGTATCAATCTCTAAGGAGCTATTATGGTAGTGTAATTTGCAGGGAAATGACATTATGAGTTTTTGCAGGTCTTTTTCGTATTATTTCGCCATTGAGCAAACTTTACCGTTTCCAAAATTTGTTGAATGGTGCGCAAGCAATTATTCACCTTCTAAAAAAGTCATCATGAGTCATACCACATCCAAAATACTTTGTAAGATTGATGCAAAATCCATTCGTAAAATACTTAACCTACCTGATAGTTTCCCTAACAATTGTGAGTCTGTGAATGAGTCTGTCTTAGTCAAAATGTACAAAAGTTGTAAAACCAAAATTATATGCGGGTTTCTATCCAGTATTCTTAATGAAGGTTAGTCATTAGAGGGTCTTTTTCTGTCGTATAATGTTAACATTTTCAAAAAAGAAGTGCAGTTGGTCATGTCTTTAGTCTGTCAAATTTTGGGTCTAGAAGATGATTTTCATATCAGCGAAGTTGTTTTAGGTTTCTTATTGAGAATGAGTTCAATTGATCCTGAGTCGTATTTAGTCCATTATTTCAGTCTGGATGAGTATTTGGACGAAGTCATCCATGTCCAGTTAGTCAAATTTCCAAAGGTCAGGTTTTTCAAATATTAGTCATACTTGTTGAACATGTTGCTGTGTTCAAATGTATCAGAATTACAATTCATGTCCACTATTTTCTCTCCAAATATTCCGAAACAAATCAATATGTTCGAGTTTGTAAATACCATTATGTCTGAGGTGTACAAATTGTTGTTTGATGAAATATTACCAAGGGTGTTAGAATAAATGAAACTCATGTTGTAGTCATCCTCAGAAGACAGAATAGGAGACTGGTTCTTATATAAAAAATTTACTGTTTTGAGGGTGTATGGTTTCATTGGGAAACCATACAAGTTACTTGTTCTTTTTACTCCAAGAATTTTTGCACTTGAGTTTATGAGGCAGAGATTATGTGCAGAAGAGGAGAAATTTGGAGCATTCAAGAAGTCTTCTAATATTAAATTTCCTCTTAAAGTTGGTCCATTTATTTTCAAAAACAAAAGTGCACTGATGGTTGTAGAAAAGTTATTAGAAATTATGGATTTCCAGAAAGACCAAAGAATCAATTATGATCCGCATCATATAATTTCTCAAAGGAAGCAATCAAATAAAAACAAACCATTCGATCATCAGGTTGTTGAAGGTTTAGAGGAAATAGCCAATTTGTCTTGTTTTGATGAAAGTAGGAGCAATGAGTTGATTACAGCAGTTCAAGCACCTGATAATCCTAGCATTTTGAATAAGAGAAGCCTTTTTGAGATTGAGAGTATGGATGTAGATGAAAACAGTTCATGTAAAAATATTAAAACACATTCTCAGGATGATCAAGTTTCAGGAGAAATAATTGCAGAAGATTCAAAGAAAATATTTTTGTTCCCGAAGAAGTCAGTACAAATGCATTAGTATTCCTTTGGAGTAGAAGATAGTGCAGAACCCAGTTCAGGTTTCAAATACAGAGCAGAGTTCGTGTCAAGTTATGCTGAATAGATGCAATAATCAGAGGAAACCAAAAATCTACTTCCTCGAGTTAAAATTCTAGTCAATCAAAAGACATCATTGATTTCTACTCGAGATGTGGAGAGGAACACCTTGAAGTTCGCTATGGTTAGTGATAAAAAGGTATATGAGATGGAAGTAAGGTTAGATAAAATTAGTGTACCCGACAAGATACAACTTCACAAGCAGACAGGAGATATTATTTATTCATATTTATTACATGCTATTATGAAAATTAACAAATTGCAAGCCCTTGTAGATAAAATGGAAGTCCAATTGAAACATGAGAAAGTAGAGAATAAAGCAAATTTGATCCAGATTAAGAAGCTACAGGAAAATATTATAAGCTTGGGAAGTGAACCAGGATATGAACAGGCCACCAAAAAGGTTTTGGAAGAAAAAGACAATACCATCCAGGTATTAAAAAAGAAGCTTAAGATTCCAAATAATGAACATGCTCAGTCCGCAGAATTATTTACATTACAAGAAGAAAAAGATAAAGTTTATCAAGAGATGATGGATTACAAAGGTAAGGCTTTGAAACTGCAGGAAGAAAAAAGCAAATGGGAAATGGAAATATCTGAATTGATGACCCAGATTTCAAAGTTGAAAAAAGATCAGAACGATGAAAAGGAAATTATGGAAGAACTAATGAACCAGACTCCTGTTGATATAGATTTATCCCTTGTGAATATTGAAAAACCTTTAAGTGAATTTTATGCTGATGATCTATTAGTGTCTATGTCCCAGGTAAGTTTGAAGGATGTGTAAATCAAGGAATTGAAAGAAGAAAATGAGAAGATTAAATCAGAATTGGATGGAATGATTGAAAATAAGAATAAAATATTAAATGATAAAAGCCAGTTGCAGAAAAAGTTTAATGAGTTGAAGGAAAGAAGTACAGGAAAAGCTCCTCTACAAGGAGCTAAGCATATAATTTAGGATACATTATCTGTGGAAGTTACTAAGTTTAGCCACTATCTAAATTTTATTGATAATCAAAGTGTATTAGTCAATTTAGCTACTCAAAGACTAAAGTTGGCTAACAGGACCATGGAGAAGAAGCCTTTAAACACAGCTCAAAATGATTTAAATTTTTTGAATTCTCTAACATATCAAAAGTTGCAGGAGATCAGAATTAAGGATAGAGTAGCTATTGTACTATGGTCGAAGAAATTTATTAACAAACATCAGATCATGAAGGTGGTGCAGGATAAGGTAAATGAAATGTCTTCACAGATAAATGATTCCAGGCATGATTTTAACGAGTTATTTGAAGATGGCCTCCCTTCTTTCTGGGACGACGAAGGAAGATTATTTTCTCAGTAGCATTATCATAGTCTGTTAGTAAAAAACCGCATGGGCCATTCCAAGTTTTAAGACTTCGTAAAAGGACTGATTGGAAAAATCAACGTAGAGAAATTGACAGAGGATTTCGAAATATTGCAAAAGTTTCTGATCGTTAGAGGAGGGTTGCCCACAATATCTTATGAGGCCTATGTGGATCTGGAAGTATCTATCAGAGAAATAACAAAATATGATACGCTAAGTGCAGAACAATGGAGGACCGTGGAAAGATTCAGGAAAACCAAGTATATTCTTCATCCTTGAAAACAAGTGTCGCGCGTTGTGGAGCTGCTTATTCGGGGCTTGTTGTCACCAAGTTGATTATAATTAAATGATATGTTATCAGAATCGAAGCATGTAGTTTTATTCCTAGTTGTTAGGGATATAGTTAAAAAAAACTTTGATTAACAGATTATTCAGTTATTGATCTTCTTGGGAAGAATTTATTTGTGTATATATTTGAATTTACTTGATGTATTGGGGGTTGGAACCCATATGTTTGATCGATGTGTTTTTTGAGGACATATAATTTTTGAAATAACAAATTCGAATGCTGGTTGTTCATCAGAGATTCCTGTGTCATTTATGTTACAGTCTGTGCCTTTCCTTTCTATGTGATTGTCTTCTAAGTGCCAACCTTCCATTTTGTTTTCTTCATATCTGAAATGTAGTGTTGAATAGTTTTAGAATTCATATTTGTTATGCTCTGGCTATTATTTCAGATATTTCATAAATGTTTATGCTAAAGTTGATATGGAATTCATCTTATTTTTCTCTATATTTATGGATTGTTCATGTTTATTTCTTATTCGCTTGAAATCAATGAATGACTGTAACTGGATGGTTGTCTTTCCTTTGTTGAAATCCCATGTATGAAAGATTTAAGTTATCTTTATCTATTTGACTCCATTACCCAATGGTTATATGTGTTTTTTCAACCATCTGCATAATTTTAAAGTATTGATTCCAATATCTGGCCCTGTTAAATTTATATTTGAGAGACCCCTCTTTGGAAAGAAAAGCCAGTTTCTTTCTGAAGTGGTTTTTGCTGTTACCTTTGGGATTTACCTTTTACAACCTGGGTACATTCTGAGTGCTAACAAATTGGCGCCGTTGTCGAGGACAAATGTGCAAATCCGCCCTGGGAAGAACGACAGATTTTTAAAGATCAAGAAAAGATTTATGTGGGAAAATAGGAATTTTTGTCAGTCAAGAAGGTTGTATATTTTCCCTGGCAATTCCAATTTAAGAGTATTTCAAAATTTCAGAAGTCATTCTGGCTTCGAAAATACATACATGAGTTAATTCTGATACCGAAATTTTAAGGAGTTTAGAAGATCCAGAAAAATTGTTTAAGAAAAAAGATAAAGAAAAGATAGATATTTCTCTGTTTGGTGCATTATCTTCTCGAGATTCTCATAGTATTTTTTATCCAGAATGGGAAGTTAATATTGCAAAGGGTTTGTTGAAGTCTAAATCTGAATTTGATTTTAAAAACGCTGAATTTAATCCCCGTAGATTAGAGTCTTGTTTACTTGATTCCCTTTGGAGAGATTTGCAACAGTTTGCAAAGGTTGAAGAAACACTTGTCATTCAAAATAATCAAAACTCCTCAGTACCTTTGAATCCACCCAGACCAATGGCAGCTAGATTTGCTCCTTTGGGTTTACCTATTATATTGCATGACCTTCCCCAAAATTATTCCCAAAGAATTTCTTTGTTCGATGGAGAAGGAGACATAACTGCAAAGCAGCATGTGGCTAAATTTGAAGATTTTGTTGACTTGGAGAAAGTCGATTATGTAGATGTTCAAATGCAGTTGTTTGCTCAAAGTTTATCAAGAGAAGCAAAGAAATGGTTTAAAGATTTGTCGACCGCATCTATATTGACTTTTCAAGCTTTCCAGAATGCATTTTTAGAAACGTGGGATGATAAACAAAGCCCTTTGTAGCTTTTGTCCCAATATAATAATCTCAAGAAGGGAGGTTTTGAATCTATTCATGAATTTTCAAGCAGGTTTATGAGAATTTATAATTCCATTCTAGAAGATATAAAACCTTCTGTAGCTTCTGCTAAACTTCATTATGCTGAAGCTTTTGATAAAGACTTTGCATTTTCATTAAGGGAAATAAAATCAACGAGTCTTGCTTCTATGTTCACAGACGCTTTAGAAGTGGACGAAAATATGATGGCAAGTGGAAAAATGAAACAAAGAGACATTGATAGGAGGAAAAAATAAGAAAATATGCCTTCTACTTCTTCTTCTTCTACTGATATTAAATTTGAAATGATGTTGAAGACAATGGAGAAGTTGATGGATAGATTGACTGTGGACAATAGATCATTCAATAGAGAACAAGCTGATCCTCAAATCAGAAATTTGAATTTTAGAATACCAAATCCTCCGATGCCTCCACAAAATAGGCAAAGAGATATGAGAAATCCAAGGAATCAAGAAGAGCGTCAGATTCAACCACCATTCCCTAAGAATTATGTTGCGGTTGAAGAAGATCCTGCTGAAAATGAAATTCATCATTTTGGGAAATTAGATTCAGAGATATATCTTATTGAAGAAAAACATAACATGTTTGCACAGGAAGATGGAAATGAATGATTTGAATGGGAGTCAGAGCAATACCAGAGGGGTTATCTGCATGCTATGGATGATGTACAGAGGAAGATTAGATTGAGAAACAAAGAAGTTTTTATAAATAAAGGGAGGCTAAATCCAAATCAGCCTTCCACCAGTTCATTAAATACAGAAAAAGGAAAGGAAATACAAAAAGAGCCTATTGTAAATAAAGAAGTTGAGAATGAAATACAAAAAACAAAAGGAATGAAACAAGTAGCGCCAATAGATGTAGAGAAAGTTAATTCTAATTTTAATTTACAGAATGAACTTTCCAAGATGAAAATCTATGTTCCTTTTAATGAGTTGCTGAGAAATAATGAGTACAGGGATACCATAACAAAGATGGTTAGAGGTCAAGGAGAATTTCAGTCCGACATTTTGGAGTTGACAGATGACAATCCCACTATTTCATTCGGGCCAAAAGTTGAAAGTATAGATAATGAAGAAGTGCCTCCTTTTTATTTGAGTTTGAATGTGCATGATATGGTGGTACATAATGCAATGTTAGATTCAGGTGCATCGCATAATCTAATGCCAAAGGGAGTAGTTGAAAGTTTGATACTGGAAGTGAAAAGACCTTATAAAGATTTGTACTCTTTTGATTCTAGGAGGGTGAAGTGTCTTAGTTTAATTAAGGATATGGTAGTAAATTTGAATAAATCGCCATCTAAAACAATAGTAATGGATGTGGTGGTGGCAGACATTCCACCAAAATTTGGGGTGTTGTTATCAAGGTCTTGGACTTCAAAGTTGAAGGGTAGTTTACAAATGGATATGTCATATGCCAATATTCTTGTCCAAGATGGGAGTATGAGGTTGTACAATGAGAAAAGAACTCCCTATGTAGTAAGCAGTCAAGATAAACCCAAAATTCATCATATATATGTTGTCGATACTAACGTGGGTTCTTCTATTTTCTTTAATGATACTGTCCCATGTGATTTGGAGTCTACATTGCAAATGAAATCTGAAGAAAATAAAAAGGAAGGAGTGATAGGAAAAAATGCTTTGGAAGAGAAACAAAAAAGAGAAGGTTTGTGGACTGTATATTTTGATGGATCTGTGGTAAAGGTTGGCGCTGATGTTGGTGTGTACATAATTTCTCCCATCAAGAATTTTAAAACTTTATCGTATAAGTTAACATTTGAATGCACAAACAATGTAGCTGAATATGAAGCTTTGTTACTTGGGTTGAATGCGTTGAAAGATATGGGAGCACAAAGGATAAGAGTTTTGGGAGATTCAGAGTTGGTGATAAATCAGGTGAATGATAGTTATCAAACCAAGCATCCCCGGATGAGAGCTTATAGAAATGAAGTATGGGATATTATTGGTAAATTTTTTACAGAGCATACAATTAAGAACCACTTATACTATGAAACGAGAACTTTATACTAAGAACGAGAACTCTAGGCATAAAAACGATGATTTTTGCAAAAAAAAAACACCAAAAACACCCCTAAATAGAAAAGTGTTGATACCAGTATACAATTTTTTTTTCGAGGTTAAAAATAGAGCCATGTCCAAACATCCCATACTGTTGTTTACAAAAACTTTAAAATCAACCCCTAAATTGGAAAAATATTTTTTTCTCAAAAATATAAATTACAAATTTTGTGAAACTTGCATATTAAACAAACAAAAATATTCCATAAATAATTTCACCACTCTAACCATATAAAATCAAAGAAATTATGATGTCATTCATAATAAAATCATATATTAGACTATACAAGAACAAATTATTCTTATAAATATTCAAAATCTCCTTCAGAGTTTCAATTACAAACATCATACTAATAGAAAACATCTAAAATGTTTCATTTGAAATTATTGAAATTCATCCATGGAATCTGACACCCCATCAGAATCTACATTTTCTGCAAACGAAGGGCTGGACGAAGATGTGGATGACCCATATTCTTCTCTATTATCAATGGGTGTACCGTCTGAGTCTACATCTATGCCCATCATTTCAGTTGTCATATTCCTTCTAGATCTACGACTTGGTTGAGGAGACTCCCATCTTGCAACTTGTTCTTTTGGAAGCAACTTCTTGATAATCTCTAGAGTCTTCAATCGAAGAGTGCCTTTTTTTGTCATCTTGAAATCATAAACAAGTATATATCAACTTCCTCTAATTTCAATATGTCAATGCGCCGACGATTCATTTTTTGACCCTTTCTTTTTCTCTTTTTGCAAACCCTTTTCTCAACTACCATCTCTACCTTGTACACACCATCAAACGGGCGTGTATCCGTTGCATACCAATGTACTTCTATTGATACTACTTCTTCATTTTCTTTATTCACCTTCATAACTTTTGCAATCCAGAAAGGATAATCACATGCATCATCTGTAGCCAAAACTGCAATCATGCAAGCCTCCTTGATATCTTGTACTGAGCCCTTATAAAGGTCTTCCATCTCTCGACGCTTTGCAGATGATTTTCTAGAGCCAATATACATTTCTCTTTCCTCTACTTGAGAAAAATCAACACCTTGAGGTTCAACATTTTTTTCCTCATTTTCATTTGTTACGCGTGGCCAAGTAAATGGAGACTTCAAATATATATCTCCACTTGTAGAGTTTGAAATTATGTCACTTTGCTCCATGAAAAAAGACTCCCACCATACAAAATCAGCAACATCAAAGTACTCATATGTATCTTCGATAGATTTTTTTATTTGTTCCATGCATTGAGAAGAATTAGCATCTCTATTGTGTCGCCTTGCATTATGAATCTCTGAAGATGATTGCAATAACAATAAATTTGAAGCATACATTTGACGATTTGGGATGAATTTCAAAAATCTCAAACCTGATGAAAGCCCCCATTCTGTGCTAGTTGAGTACTTCTTTCCCCATAGTAGTGTTTTTCCATCAATATTTTTTATACGAAATTGATGTTGAAAGATAATGTCATTAAGTTTTTCAATGCACCTTTCTTCACCATGCGATCCAAAAATAAATCTTCGCATGTCAACAGTTTCTTCCAATTTTTACAACAGGTTTTGGATGGTATGCTTTCCTTACAATTTCAATCAATGATGGTAGGCTCCCGACATTCTTCCTCCTCAATGTCCTTGCAAAATGGCTGAACATTTGATCAATATGATCATGTGTATGTCCAACAAGAAGGAAACCAACTTTTACCTTTTTAAAAATTCCCAATTCAACAAGCATGTTTAGATAAGAAAACAAGACCTGATTTTTGTTTTCTCGGCTTGTGTTGTCCAATTGCAAATATAGAACTTCAGGAAGATCACCAGGCCAATGAGAAAGGACATGATGAATTATGGTGATGGTCAAATTTGCATCATTGTGAATGTTTGGAGCTGTAAAGTAAACCCTTGGAAACATTTCACCATTAAAAACCATACATCCAACCAAGTGAAAATGAATAAAATTTTCCTCCTTTAAATTCTTGGGCACACGTACAAAATGTGGCAAGAGTGTTTTTTTCTGATCCATGCCATCAATTATCAAACCCATATACTTATTTGGAGCATCATAACACTTCTTGCAATGTTTGTACAACTTTTGTCATTCATTTGATTGTTGATTGTGATTTTCTCGCAGTGAATTAATTATGGAATCTACAAAGAACATATACAAAAATATTGATAACTTGTTTTAATAATTGACATTTATCTAAAAAAATAAACAAATTTTTAAACATACCTCTTTCTATCCCTTCTAATCTATCCCTCCTTTCTTTAAGAAAAGCACACGTATTGCAGATCCCCATCCTTGACCTCTTTGGAATGCGGACATTGTTGAACTTCTTTTTCCATACTCTTGTGAAATATGCATATTTGATGAAGTTTCCATTTCCTTGACCACCTTGAACATAATCCTTGTATAAGTTGTAGATTTCTCGTCTTGTGAAATTAGCTAGAATGTGTATTGTTTCTCTATTTGGCATACTCTCTCCATGCTTTGAAAAGAAATCATGCATCCATGATATTGCGATGTGTGTTGATGGTCCAGTGATCCGTCCCTGATAATCATTAGAATAAAATGTTGGATCCTTTTCTAGGCTTGTTTGGATTCTTGATAATCTAATATTACCAATTGAGTGAATCCTTTTGAATGTCTTTCTACAAAGAAGAGTTTTCAGCATCCTGGAGGAGCAAGCGGGGCTCATTCTCTAGTCATGACACTCACTGAACAGAATATCACATTTGCATACCTGTTGAATACTATACCGTCAAATATTGTAGAATTTGTGAATATTGTAGCGGGCAACCTTAGTCACGTGGTTGAAAGTATCAAAGATTGGGCGTGAAAAGCTGAAACTATTGGGAATGGCGTGAAGAACTGAAAAATTAAAACAAAATGTATTTCATGTATCAAGGAAGGGATAACAAGGTTTCAGAATAAATAGAGCTAACAAGGTTTCTAAATAAACAAAGGATTAGATGTCCAGTAGATGTTTTTGACATGTATATCATTAAAACTGCTCAGACATTATGTTTGGCAATTGATAGTTGCATATCTCTTGTTGCATTCCCATCTTGGTTTGTATGTAAATATAACACAACTTTCTTTAATACAAAATTGTTCTTTATTAGTGGAAAAACAAATCTTACTACAGAACAAAGTTGATAAGGAGCACTCATACCATCCCTGATCACTCATAACATCCCTTAGAAATTGTATTTAAAGATATGAAAATCAAAGTTCCAATAATTTTGAGCATGGAACACTTGGAAATTGTATTTAAAGATATGAAAATCAAAGTTCCAATCATTTTTATCATGGAACATTGCTCCTAAGGGTTGGTTTATTTAGAATCAAAATCAGTATAAGTGCCCTTTATACGAGGATCATAGTGGCTGAGGATTTCTGTTCACTACCCACCACTGTGTCTAGGATCCATCTCATCAATTATGATATATCGTTGGGTTCTCCATATCTTTAAAATTCTTCTTTAGTTATGGATTATATGAGCTTGATGATCTATCATTGTTTCTCCATGCCTTCAATTATTCTTCAGTTATGGCTTCTATCTGTACTGTCATAATAGAGTTTGATGATCCCTCATTGTTTCTCCATGTCTTCAAATTATTCTTCAGGTATGGCTTCTGTATGTCGCATTATAGTTTGATGAACCATCGTTGTTTCTCCATGTCTTCAATTATTCTTCAGTAATAGCTTCTATTTGTACCGTCATATTAGAGTTTGATTATCTAACATTGTTTTTCCATGTTTTCACCTTTCTTCACTTATGGCTTCTATCTTTACTGTCATATTAGGGTTTGGTGATCTATCGTTGTTTCTCCATGTCTTTAATTATTCTTTAGATATGGCTTTTATTAGTGTTAAGAAGCTTCTATTTGTACTGTCATATTAGAGTTTTATTATCTAACGTTGTTTTTCCATGTCATATTTTCCATTTAACAACAACTTTGACTTGTGTGCACTTAACTCGATGAATAATAAATTAACATTTAACAACCACTTTGATTTTTTGTGCACTTAGGAACACACTTTTAAAGCGAGTCTGAACCCGATGAATAATAAATTGTCATTTAACAAACACTTTGATTTTTTGTGCACTTAGGAACACACTTTTAAAGCGAGTTGTGTAACCAGGGGACTATTTTCTCCTTATTTTCGGCTGGTTTTTACTTGTTTTTGTCCATGAATCTTCACTGAATTTTCAAAACTTGTAAGAATATTGTTAGATCTTCTAGAGTGTGGGTGTTTGAGGATTTTCACTTCACTGCACTCATTGTTATTTAAATGCAATATTTGTGGGGGCTTAAGACGGTTTTATTTTTTTAATTTTAATGTAATGTTAGTGTAAGGGGGTTAAGTTGGGGGGAGGGGGGTTAATGTTTTTCAACAAATTTCCAATATAGTTTATAATGACTATTGATGTTGATTTTTTTTGTTTATGAATGTTTGTTGATTGTATTTTAAATTTGTACATTTTGGATATACAGACAATGGCATCACGAAAGATATCTGTGAACGTTTCTGGGTCAAGAGCAGCGATGATTGCGTCGAAAAGAACTGTTGAGGCATCTGAGAATGTTGAGCCTCAAGATGAAGTTTTGACCTTTGAGGAATCAAAAATCAAGAATGCTAGAGAATGGAAATATGCGGTTGAAGAAGACAGGACAAATTATTTTTGGCATTTGAAGGAAAAATATCAAGGAAAAGCGGATAGTATTCACTTATATTGTGCTGCATTTCAATTTCTTCAATCAGATTACCAATCATTGGGATTGTTGAGAGATATATGTGTGATGCTGGGTACAGAAATTGTTTATGCACAAGTGAAACAAGTGAAGACCTTTGCCAAAATTCGATATTGTTTGAAGGTTTCAAAATATAATGTTCAGGAAACTTTCACACCCTTCTGTGAAGGGGTTGTACATGATATTGAAAGCGGGAGAGTAAGTTTCAATATTGAGATTATTTTTAAATTGTTTTTCTTATAACTTGGATATCACAATGTAATAGATTTAATACCATTTTTTTTTTGCAGGATTTTGCTAGGTCGATTTCAAACATGTTGAATGGAATTTATTATACAGAGGAAAATCCTATGGATGTCGTTCATGCTACACTTCAAAAGGGAAAAGAACCAAGGAAGAGTAAAAAAGTTTCAAATGTTCAAATTGAAGAAGTACAAGAACAAAGAGGAAAGAGCATCCGACAATCAAATCAGGTACCTAGAAATGTTACATTTAAATCTTTATCTCTCCCAAGTGAACATGTTGAAATTGTTTCCAATGAGCTGGCTACTATTGTTCGTAAGAGTAAGAATCAATCTCGTATAAGAAATATGGTTGAGGGTGCTTCAATTCCTTATGAAGGCATTGTTGATTTAGATGGAATCCCTTCAAGACAGAAAAGGAGGAGATCTTCTTCTTCTAATTCCAATGTTATCCATGAATATGAGAGTGAATATTATGGGGGTAATAGGGAAATCATTACTCCAGGTGCTGATCTAGAGGATGGAATTGTCAAGTCAACACAAAATGCCATTCGAGATCGATTGCGGAGGGATAAATTGGTTAACAATGGGCATACATTTGAGTTGAATGTGAATCAACCTTTTAGACCCACAGAAGGGAAAGATCAATTTAGAATTAGAAAACCACATCATTTGCATATTCACAACTTGAAAGCATTAATGAGGCATAATCCCTATGCACACGTGGTTGACTACCTAGTGCTTGTTGACCTGAAAGATGTTCCTACTAGAGATGAATTTGATCAAACAAGAAGTTTTCATTACAAATATTATGTTCTTGGAGGGAATCATTTTGCAAAGGCAAGACGAGAGTTGATGCAAGAATATCCCAATAACCCTATTTTTGAAACAGTGAAATGCATTGTTTATGCCGGTTTAACAGATGTAGAAGCAAAGTTGTTAGCATGGGATCATAACATAGATAGCGAATATAGGATGACTATGACATTTATTCAAAGGGTGAGATTCATCCACAATGAATTTTTGCAAATATGTGGTGGAGATAAATTTAAGGTTGATGCAATTTTTTGGAAACAATGTTGTCTGCAAATAGGTATCCCTATTAAAGAGGATATTGTGAAACAGAAAAGTGCCAAAGGTAGTGATGCATTCAGAGCTATAGATGGATATTTCCAATTGGCATTCAGAGTAGGGAAAACATGGGATTTGGTTGAGGACATATTTAGCATGTGGGAGAATATTAGCATAAAAAATCAAAAAGTGAAAAAAATTAAAGTTGTTCCATGGACCGGTGGTAAGTCAGGTCCTGACATCAAGAACTTGCCAGAAGACATGACTATTACACCCTGGAGAAAAATGCAAGGTGTGAAGGATGAAACACTAATAGCTACAATATTGTCTTGGGTAAAGTCAGGTGATTTATCAATGGAGGAAATGTGCAGTGAATTTGATAAGTAAGTTGATGTTTTTTTATGGTACAAAGTATGTTTATTGAGCTTAACATTTTTGTTATGTTCTAAGTATTATGTTGTATTATTATATATGATTGTAAACATTATTTATTGTTTCATCATCTAGTCACAAGATTTACATGAAAATACAAGAGGAGATGGTTATAATGTTGAATGAGAATAGTTGGGATGATGTCAAATGCAACTATCCAGAATCAAGCTCAATAGAAACCTTAAAACAGTTTTTTGTTGCATTCAAGAAGGTATGTTGATCTATGATACATCTTGAATTATTTATTTCGTAAATCATTTAATGTCTTTTTTATTACTTATAGAAAAAAATTTCATTTGAAGATGCCAAAGAGGGGTACAGATGGAGTACCAGAGTCCTTCAAAATTCATATCCAACGAGCCAAAATAGAACGACAAAGGAGAAAATGTCTTGAAAACGTTGAACTTGATGATACACTTGATCATTATATTTGGAATGGGCTTGACACTGTGCAATATAAATTCATTTTAGGTGACTGTACGGACATTGCAAAAATTGTTCCTAAAAAGGAGTACAGCCTAGTTATTGCAGATATCCCTCATGGATTCAATATACGAAACACTACTTATGATTGTGAGCCTTATTCTTACCAATCATTCAGTAAAGTGGTTTTAGGATTTGTAGATGTCACAACATCACCACTATGGAGATTCATTGTTTTCCATTCTGACACACAATTAGGGGGGTTGTTGACATCCTTCAAGGGTAAAGCAAAAACAAGGAAACAACTTTATTGGTAATATATTTGCACAATTATTATAAAGTTATTGAATTTATAAATAAATTATATTTATTGATAAGTTAATTCAATTCTTTTTTTATTTTGATTGCAGGAAAAAGCCTAATATTCATAGCGCCAGCAGTGATCCATTTCTTAATGATATTGAAAACATACATCTTGCAACTTGGACAAAAGATGAGACTTATGAATCTCTTTTAATCAATAAAAAGAGTGAAGGAAAATATAGTTAGATGTTGACTTATAATGCCGTGGTTAAAAAATTGACATATGAAGAAAGGGATTTGAAAGGAGTGGCTGTAAACATATATCAAAAGCCACAAGCTTTGATTAATTATCTCATAGATACATTTTCAAGTGAAGGAGATTGGGTCTTAGATTTTTTCTCGGGTTCAGGTCAAATTTCAGATATTACATATGGAAACATATTTCAAGTTTTATTGTTTTTTATTATTCATTAATTTTTTTAAAAGTATGCTTCTTTATGTTATTTGTCTTAACTATTTTTTTTGTTTTTGGTGACTAGGTACAACAATAACATGCTCCTTACAAAAAGGAAGAAATTGCATATCCATTGATAATGATCCAATACAATGCAATTACACCAAGCAAAGAATTAATGCTATTCAAGTTCTTCCAGATGAATTACAAGAAGTTGGTTTGAAGAAAGAGGAGTTTAGTGAAACATTTGTGGCAAAGATGTCAAAAGAGCCTCAACCCCCATTAGGAGGGATTTTTGGAAAGGAGCACTCTGGGCATCTTGCAGACATAGAAGACCCAATGGAAGAGGACATTGATGTCCCCGAGGAAAGCCAAGCTCCAGAAAATTCCAATTTCGATGAAGAATTCGGCATGCATGATATTGTTGATTAGTTGAGTGTCTTAAAGAAAATGTTTAATTTGACAACTTTTTCATAAGCTATATTAGTATTGTTTTGACTTTCAGACTTTATTTTAGAAATAAAATCTCTATTATATTGTTTTTAATATGTTCTTTGCAAATATATGGTATAGTTTTTCGTGAATTTATGTGAATCGTAACATTTTGGAATATAGTATGAAATAGTATCATTTTTATACAAAAATTCTATGAAAATATATTGAAAATGGTTGTAAATGTCTTTTTTTTCTAGAATTTCTTAGAATTTTATCAATAAAAAAGTCTTATTTTGCCTATAAAAAAGTCTTATTTTAAAGGAAAAATTGCAAAATGTATATGATTTTTAATATAAATTGCTTCTAAATGTATGTTATTTTGTTAAATGTCTAAAAAACACACTTGAAATTAGAAAGTAATAATATTTTACGATGAAGATGATTCAAAGGCCCAAAAAAATGCCTTAAAATGAAAATGTGTGATACTGGTATCAACCCTTTTTTAAATGGAGGTAAAATTAGCTACTAAAATTAGGAGAGAGAAAAACGAGAACTGTGTCGAGTTCTCGTTTCATGGTATAAGTGGTTTAAGGTGGTTTCTAGATATGAGAATACAGTAGCTGCTGGAAAATTCAAAACCCCAAGTGCTGGTCAAAAGGAATATCAAGTGGACATTGTAAATAGACCATCTATACTTGATAATTCTAAATATTGGCAGGTGTTTGAGGATGATATGCAAATAAAAAGGTTTTTAGAATTGTCAAGAGAATTTGTAAATACTCATATTGACGCTGAAAATGATAATTGTGAGAATTTCCAATATGTTGAAGAAAGTGAAGAAGAAAACAATGGAACTTAAAAATTGAAGGGAACTTTAGGAGGGAAAGATATCATTCAATTGAAAAATAATTTTATACCAAGAGGTTTGATCCCTTTAGAAATTTTTTTTTGATCAGAATGATGTTGCTAAAGATCCTAAAGTGAAGCCTACTGATAATGCTATTGAAGATAGGAATATTGGTACTAAAGAAAATCCAAAGATTGTGAAATTGTCTAAAAATTTTCCTGCGAAGGAAAAAGAAGAATATGTGAACTTGATGAAAAAGTATACAGATGTATTTGCCTGGAGTTATGAAGACCTTAAGGAATATGATACTTCAATAATACAACACACTATTCCCATCAAACCTGGAGAAAAACCTTTCAGATAGAAGCTCAGAAGAATAAACCCAAAGCTGCTATAACCAGTCATTGAGAAGGAAATTAAAAAATTATTTGATGCCAAAATTATCGTGACTTTAAGATTCTCAAGATGGGTTGCTAATTTAGTTCCTGTTAGAAAGAATAATGGAGAAATAAGGCTTTGCATAGAGTTCAGAAATTTGAACAAGGTCTCTATGAAAGATAATTATCCTTTGCCAAAGATGGATCATATATTGCAGAAAGTGGTCAGAGCAGAAAGAATTTCAATGATGGATGGTTTTTTTGGTTACAATCAAATTAAGGTGCTACCTGAAGATCAAGAGAAGACTGCCTTTACTACACCATGGGGCACTTTTATGTACACAAAGATGCCTTTTGGTTTGATGAATGCAGGGGCTACTTTCCAACGCACCATGGATATTGCTTTTGTGGGAGAAATTGGCAAATTTGTGGTAATTTACATGGATGACATCACAGTTTATTCAAGGTCTGATAGAGAGAATATTCATCGTTTGGAAAAAAATTTCATGAAGTGCAGGAAATTTGGTATATCATTGAATCCAAAGAAATCAAATTTCATGCTAGAAGAAGGAAAATTGTTGGGCCACATAATCTCTAAAGATGGAATAAAGATCGATCCTGATAGAGTCAGTGCAATCTTGAAGGTAGGAGAACCAAAGAACAAAAAAGAAATACAATCATTCTTGGGACAAGTAAATTTTTTAAGAAGGTTCGTGCCTAGTTTTGCTGAAATATTAATGAATATTACAAATATGCTGAAAAAGGGTCATGAGATAAAATGGACAGCGGAAGCTAGGAGATCTTTTAAGGAAATAAAACAATCTATTTCGAAGGCTCCAATGTTGGTGAGTCCAGATTTCACTAAAGATTTTCTAGTATTTTCTTATGCTTTCGAACATACTATTGCTGCAGTTTTGTTACAGAAGAATGATGAGAACATGGAGCAACCCATAGAATTTTTTAGTAAGATGTTGAGGGATGGAGAATTGAAATATGATATCATGGAGAAGCAGGCCTATGCTTTGGTTAAAGCATTGAAATATTTTAGGGTGTATATTCTTCACTCACATGTAATTGGTCATGTTCCAACCACTGCAGTAAAAGGGATTCTCACACAACCTGACCCAAAAGGAAGAAGGGAGAAATGGATAGTGACATTACTGGAGTATGACATAGAGATTAAACCTGCCAAGTTGATTAAAGGGCAGGGATTGGCGAAAATGATGACAGATTCAAACTATGAGTCTTTACAGCTCAATTTCTTATCTAGTCAGTCTCATTAGTTAGATACATGGGTAGAAGTAATGATTGACTTTGTTGCATCTCCATGGTACTCTGATATTGTTCACGTTCTTCAAAGTTTACAAGCATCAACAGGATTGAGTAAATCAAGAGCAATATCGGTGAAATTGAAAGCTGCTAAGTTTTATATTATAAATTGTTATCTTTATTGGAAGGATCCTAGAGGGGTGTTACTCAATTACCTTTTAGAAAATGAGGCCCAGCATACAGTAAAAGAATTTCATAAAGGAGATTGTCAGGGACATCATTCTTGGAAGGTGACGACAAATAAAATCTTGAGAGCAAGTTACTATTGGCCTACATTGTTTTCAGATGTGTACAAAGAAACTAGCATATGTCATCAATGCCAGATTTTTTACGGTAAAAGAAAGTTAATTCCCCTTCCTCTTAATCCAACAACAGTAGAAGCTTCTTTTCAACAGTGGGGTTTGGATTTCATTGGAGAAATAAACCCAAATTCTTCAGGACAGCATAAATGGATCTTAACAACCACATATTATTTCACAAAATGGATCGAAGCAATTCCCACTAGGAGAGCAACTGAGACAGTAATTATGGATTTTCTTGAAGAAAACATATTGGCTAGGTTTGGGTGCCCCAGAAGGATAGTGACAGATAATGCAGCATCTTTTAAATCCAAAAAGATGATTCATTTTTGTCATAAATATCATATTAGCTTAAATCATTCAACTACTTATTATCCACAAGGAAATGGGTTGGCCAAGTCTTCGAATAAGAGCCTGCTAAGGATCATCAAGAAGTTGTTAGAAGATAATAAAAGATCTTGGCATACCAAGCTTAAATATTCTTTATGGGCTGACAGGATTAGTACTAAAAGAGTGATTGGAATGTCTCCATTCCAATTAGTATATGGAACCGAAGCTATTTTTCCAGCATCTTTGGGTGTTTCCGGTTATGAGATATAGATCAAGGGACATTGATGTATTCCCAAAATTGTCGATGGCGAGAGAACCTACCACTGATTACTGTAAGTCTCAAGGAACTCAAATGACTCTAGACTCCTATCTCAGAATAAATGATCTGAAGTCGATGGGATGGAATTCGCTGGAAGGAGGGCATTAAGGCATCCCCCATCAACCAACACGAGGTACTCAGCAACGTTGTATAATGTGGAAGGAATCGAACAAGATGTGCATGAACCAGTAACAGTATCGGGAATGGCTGACATGCAAATTCAAGACAACTGAGGAATGGTCGAATCAGGCTTCAACTTCCTTCAAACAAGAGCATAAAAGAAAATGGTGATTGAAGATAAGCAACATAGATTCTATATGCAAACTGGGACATCTCTGTGAAATAAGAGGCATCAACAGAGGCTCCATAGGGACTGGAAGCTTAACCAGTCGGTGGAGATAAACTCAGAGTAATGAGTACAACTCCTAAAGTCAAACTAAAAACCCAACCAACGGATGTGATATATGGTGCTCTGTTCAAAGGTGACACGACTCGACTGCTACCAAAGATAACATATTTTCCTGTCTGGCTTTTTGGTTTTTTTTTTGTTGAACTTTTTCAGATATTTTGAAAAGCTTGAAAAAGAATAAAAAGTGCTAAATTATAGTTACAAATCTAGGAGGAGACGAGTGTCAGGGATCAAAAAAGCTAGTTCCAAGCAGCTGAACATACCTATGCTCAATGCAAGGAAACATGTGCAGGACAACGACACTCAGGGGAAGGTCCCCTCCTTGTACAAAATGGGGAATCAAGCTGCAAAAGATATGTAAAAAGGCTCTACTTGGCTAGACATGAGACAAGCTTGGGTTATATGGCTGATAATCACAGTCAAGGAAGCCGACATAAGGCTCAATAGGGCAAGAAAAACTCATGATAATGCAATTACAACTTGACATATACAAGAAAGTCCTGGAGAAATGGCCAACATGTAGTTCAAGAGGAGTGTGAACCTCTTGCTCAAATTCATGGCGATACTATACAAAGGACTCCCGCACCCTAAAGGAGGAATGTCAGCATGGGCACCAAACGCAAAACAATATCTAACTAGGGTACCCATGTATGGGAAATTTTCTACCATTCACATCATGTCACTTCTAAAAAATGGCAAAAAGGTTTCATGACAAGATAGAATGGGTTCGTACCTAGGGTTAAAATGAAATGGTCATAAGGTTATGCAAAATGCAAGCGGATGTGAACCTAACCTATATGCTAGTTTAGACATAATACTTGAAATAGGCACGAACGGGTCGAAGACACGGTCAAACCACACTCAAAACGGGTTCCTGCAACATCAAATTAGTTCAAATAGTCCAAAACAGTCATAAACGGTAAAAAACTATAGAAAGTGGGTAAAAATTTCAAAAATTTTCTATAAATAGTGAAAATTTTTAATTTTTTCATACCATTTTGAATTTTTACCCACCATAGTGCATTTGAGCTTAGAACTTCAGAAGCGAATTCTAGGAGCATCGTCCAATAGAATCCCTCCACGTTTGATCGAAGTAGATTCCCTTGCCCCTCTCTTTCATTTTGAGATGGTCAATTTAATTTTTTGGGCCATCCCAACTTGAGTGTTTTGGCCCACGCGGAAATCAGTCATTTTTCCGCATATAAGGCTTTCCATACGTGGAAAATTCCCCGAAACCCACGTACATATGCGGCTGTTTTGAAAATAGTTGCGTATAGGGCCGTGAATAAGGTTTTTATGGGAAAATTATGATCAAAAATTTTGCTTTTCGTGCAGGATGGTACTAGAGTCGAGAGAGAGGGAACATGGTGATGTTGAGGAAGTTGTTTAAGCTGATCTCATGGCTCAAGAAGCATTACAGGCATGTGGCTTATAAAATTTTTGGTGTCTTGGTAGCTTGAGGGAAAATCCAAGACTACTCCAGCTGCTGGTAGATTACTGGGATCCAGAGTCTGAAACATTTCAGAGAGATGGGATGTCGCTCAGCATTGAGGTTGAGGACATATATTTCATCACAGGTTTTTCCCGACGAGGGGAGGTGGTGAACCTCCGATCCCATGGGCCAAGAGGTGGGTTGACCATAGATGAGTACATAGCTGTGTACTATCTTCCAGATAAAGAGAAGGTTGGGAGTCAAATCCCAACAAAATCTATTCAGATTTTGGGGCTGAAAGCCATACTTTTGGCCTTAGGCGGGATTGCAGGTTTGGCTTCACTCCACCAGGCCTCATGACCAATGATGTTCTATGCGGTAGAGTGTATGTGGCCTACAATATATGACTGAAGTACTACGGTACTGAGAAACATGAAACAACAACTCAGTGACTGCAAGATGGGTAGGGTGCAGAACTTTAGGTTTGGCAGCATACTGAGCACATTATTCTTTGAGAGGGTGTCAAGGCTAAGCCCTAGAGTAGACATTGCTCCACATGGAGCCCAAGATTCAGCTCAGCAACACTGGGCTAATGTCATGTGCGGACTGGGAGGTGGAAGGGTGGCTAACCCCTACCCAGCAAAGTTCTTTCCATGGTGGCGAAGACCATCGCCGTAGATGACTATCCCTATGCAGGGATTGACTTCGGCAGTGATCCAGACATGCCCCTACCACCAGGAGCAGCTTATGGAGACATAGGTAACGGATCCAAAACCCACTTTTTAATTTTTGAATTATTTAATTTTTTTGTGTTTTTTGATATATGAAATCAAAAGACATGTTTTTGGTGTGACAACACATAGTGACACTTTGTCATGTATATGCAAATGTAGGACCATGATAGCCAGATGGCTTTCCTCATCATCGACAAAGGGGAAGAGGTGATGAGATCATGGGTGTGGATGCTCCAGAGCATTCACATGAACTATGTTTGATTGACACAGAGAGTACCCATGGTGCAAGTTGAGGAGTTTCCTGAGGCCATGCAGCGCCAGGTGGTTGGAGTACCACGAGCATGGGTTTGATTGTTTCGCTAGCTAGCTAGAGATGTAGTGTGCTACCATGATAAACACCCTCCTCCACCTCAAGCTTAGAGACCTGGGTGTATATATTTTGTATGACCATGCAGTGTATTTTGGTGGCTCGGAAGCCCCAATTTTGTATATGACACTTATGTATTATGATGTCACTTTGTGAACTTAATGAAATTTTTTATGATGATCGATTATTATTCTATTTACATGTGTAAAATGTGTTTGTGATGCACTTATGATCTATGAAACAAATGCCAATCTAATACATAGTAGCATAAGAATCAACAACTTGATTAAAATTTCTTGGAACATGAATGTATGTTATTGTCGTTCTAGCAATCTAACATGTAAGAATCTTCGTAATAATGTCGGATTGCTAATACGATACAAGCCATTAAGTTGTGAAACCACTAACTGCAAATCAAGACGTACCTCAAGAGAATTAACACCATGTGAAATGACATCATGCAATAAATCAATAACGACACTTTATTCAACAACATTGTTTGAAAAAGGTCATAAGCATATGCCTCCTGAAGACAATACTTGACCCGTAGGAGTATAGATCACCCAAGTAGCCGAATCCGAGTTTTGAGTGTGGCGGCCAACACCATTAGCAAATCCTATGTAAACTGAAGACACCATCGATATCTGTCATAACAAACAAAATCTAATCAACAAACTCGATCACCATAAGAAAACCTAACTATGTAATGAGAAATTGTACAATAATATACAAAAATCATCCCTGGCTCAAGATCATGCATAGTATTTTTTTAGATAGAGCCCATTTCTAGTCTCCTCCAAGGTTGTCCCTTCATAATCAACCAGCTCATAGGATCCTTTGTCTAAGACATGTTTAACCACGTAAGGACCATGCCACATGGGATTAAAATTTCCTGCCCCCAAGGGTTCCTTAGCTTGATCCCACAAAAGGACCAAGTCACCTTCACTAAACCTCCTAGGACAGACAAAATTATCATATTGGACCTTAACATGACGCTTGTTAACCTCTAGAGCCACTAAGGCATCTCGACGTTGCTCATCAAGCTGCTCTAAGTGGACCAAACGCTCTTCCAATGCAGAAGTGTCTGGTAAAAGCTCTGCAACTAGCTTCAGAGAAGGGATTTTGCATTCAACCGGTAATACTGACTCCAGCCCATGCACAAGATGATAGGGAGAAAAATTGGTGGCAGTCTTAACCACGGTTCTATAGGCCCACAAAGTAGGATACAACATGATATGCCAATTATTATTGCTTTTTGTGATGGTTCACTGGAGAATGGACTTAAGCAACTTGTTCACTACTTCAACCTGTCCATTCGCTTGAGGGTAATAAGAAGAGGAGTGTTGTTTCTTATATCCTAACTTGGAGGCCAAATCTTCTAGCATTTTGTTCTGAAAGTGACTGCCATGGTCAGTGACAACCTCTTTCGGAATGCCAAACTGGGTGATAATCTAGTTAAATACAAAATGCACACCTGTCTCACCGTTGGATTTAACTATGGGCACAGCCTCTTCCCATTTCATGAAGTAATCGACAACCACAATAATATGATGGTGCCCCCCACCTGAAGCTAGGTTGCAATCCACAAATCAAGCCCCCACTTGGTGAAGGGACCGACGGTGACAATAGGATGCAAAGGGGATGGATACGAGTGCATATTCCGTGCAAACACCTGGCAAGGGTGGCACTTCTTGACTGCATTAATGCAATCCTTAAAGATGGACGGCCAAAAATAGCCCGCTCTTAATATTTTTTGGGCTATAGAAAGCCCAGATAAATGACCACCGCACGCCCCTCCGTGGCAATCATTAAGCACGACCTCAGCCTCACCATGAGTTAAACAATGACGCAAAATGGAATCCACCCCACGACGATACAAAGTATCATCCACTATGAGGTAGTTCTTCGCTACGTGACATAGTCATCGTCGCTCATCCCGTGAGAGGTGAGTGGGGACCTTCAATGTTTGTAAATACACGATAATATCCCTATACCAAGGGTCCATAGTTGAGATGAGGAATACATGATCATTGTCAAAAGAATCCTCATAAACCTCTTCTTCCTACAAATTTGGGAAATATGATATGAGCTTAGCAAATATTAACGATTTCTTCGATTTCGCTGAAACAAATTAGAGATCAAACTCTTGCAAAATCACAATCCACTTATTATATTTTCCCCCAATCATCCTTCTAGTGAGGACAAACTGAAATGGATTGATGTGAGCAACGACCAAAGTTTGGCGAAGGAGAATGTAATGTCTCAAACGCTAAACCGCATGAACGGTGGCTAAGGATAGCTTCTCCACATGGGAATAGAAAAGTTCCACATCAATAAGGTTTCAGCTCAAATAATATATGACATGCTCATGGAGCTCCTCATCCTCTTGAACCAATACCATACCAACCGTATCCTAAGACGCGGCCACATAAATCAAGAAATCACGGCTCTAGCCTGGTGGACTAAGCACGGTGGCCATTGCTAAGGCTTGATTAAGAGCATTGAAAGACTCTTGGGCTCGCTCATCCCAGTAAAAAGGGGTGTCCTTCTTCAATAGATGCATGACGCCTTTAGTCAAGTTGGCAAAATTGACCATGAACCTTCATAAGAATTTCTCCATACCTTGTAAACATTGAAGGTGTTGAATGTTAGGCGGGGGAGACAATTGAAGTATTGCCTCAACCTTCAAGGGATCGACTCTAATACCCTCCTTGGATATCATGAATCCTAGTAAACGAAAAACTTTCACGCAAAAGATGCACTTATGAGGATTTAAACGAACTTGATAATGATGACATCTTTCGAACACTAATCACAAATGGTAAGGATGACACACTCTCAAATGAGAGTGAGTAGAGAGATCATCTAAATATACTTCAATAATCATTTTAAGATCATGAAAGATTAAGGTCATGGCCCGCTGAAACGTAGCTCCGATGTTTTTAAGGTCGAAGGGCATCTTTCGATATGCAAAAGTTCCCCAAGGACAAATAAATGTGGTCTTGTGTTGATCCTCGGGCTTAATTTGTATATGATTATATCCATAAAATCCATCCATAAAATAAAATACCTCACTTCCTGCACATTCATCCAAAATTTGATCAATAAATGGTGTCGAGAAATTATCTTTAGGGCAGGCTCGATTTAAATCACGGAAATCAGTGCATATTCGGATCGCTCCCTGCTTCTTATCCACCGGAACGGGATTTGAAACCCACTCCATCAAGGGAAAGGGATAGATAAAACCAACTTTGAGCAGTTTCTCTATCTCAGCTTTAATGGTGGTTGATTTCCTAGGATTCACAGCATGCAAACGTTATCAAACCGGTTTTGCATCCAGATAGGTTTTGATTTCATGTTCAACAATATGAGGGTATATACCTGGAATTTCTTCGTATGACCAAGCGAAAATATCACGAAACTCCTTAAATATCTCGGTATACTCTTTAATCTCATCGGGGGAACAATCCACCCCAATGTAGACATTCTCAATCTTACCAGGATCACAAGAAATATTGATAGGAATCATTGGTGATAGGTTAGCCATGTTCCCTTCAGCCATCTGAAAAGGAGAGCTTAATGGGACCATAGGGCTACCAATTTTCTCTCTTAGAATCTCCCTAAAGTCATCACAGTATAAACAATCAAGCTCAAGAAGGAAATATGATTTATGGTGCAACTCTTCCCAAGGTTGTTCAATCCCAGACTTGGTCTCAAGAATCGCTTTATTTGACGGAAAAACATCATCAAGGTAGTTGTGAGAGTGAGATGAATCTACTGCCCATGCAGGAAGCACATATGGGTCCTCCTCCTCCGTCCGTGAAGAGGAAGGACTAGGCTCTACAACATGATCAAGATTCTCTTACTACGCCACCATTGTTGCAGGCAACGGCATGTCTGTCTTGACAGGCACACTCGAAGTACTCGGTGAAGGAATAATCCAAGGATCTTCCATATGGGTAGTGTGAAAGGATACTGAATTCGACGAGGATGAAGCACCATGAAGACTAGACACAATCATAAGAACGGGTGCAGGACAACTAAAAGTTCCCATGAGAGAAGGATACATACCCACACCCACATTCTCAGTTGCCGGCTGAGAATGATTGATAATCAGGATAGAAGCTCCAGATGATGTGTTGACATTGAGATTATGGAATGAATTTTGATTAATAGTAACGATATTCCCATTAAATGAAAAGCAAACCACTCGAAATAGGGAAGAAGCTATAACTTACATATTGTACATCCAATTCCTACCCAGCAAAATATTGTAGTCAAGGGGTCCATCAACCATCTTGACCTTGATTGAGACAGTCATCCCTCCCAATTGGACCTCTAGAGATGGAAGTATATCGTGCGGTCGAAATGACCTGCCATCGAAAGCAGTCAACATGTTGGCAGACTGAGACAACGTGGGAGAACCTAAACCATTCCAACAAGACAAAGACATAACGGAAGTGACAATCAATGACAGTACACATGATGGTGTTGTTGAGACACTCGACATGAATCAAAAGAGACACATAGTAAGGCAAGCATGGCTGGATTCCACGAGTTTCAAATTTGATCATGGAAGAAGAGCTATCATTACTAACCCCAAGAGTAGATGGCAAGGCATTTCTTTGCGAAGGTCAATTCTGAAGTACTTCTAATGCAAACATCGCACAAGGAGTCTGGCCCAAATATGCGACAACTAAATAGTTCTGGGTGGCTCGAGCATTAGGATTGTGCCCCAAGCACTTCAAGACTCCCTTAGGAATGCGAGGCAAAACTTCAGGTTTATCCATAGGCTTTTCAATTCGCAAAGAACTCTCGGGTGGATCAGGTTCTTTCCCAAGGTCTAGTTGTGACGAACCATAATCTTTCACATGTGTCACAACTTTGGTAGCTTTCACCATTTTGATGCAATTGTGACCACTAGTGACCTCCAACGGGTTTTGAATTCCACCAGACGCACAACTAGGATCAACAGTACTCGAGTTCATATTTTGATTATTAGGAAAAGGAATAGTAAACACAACTGGGCCCTGTGCTATGGACTTTGAGGCGTCCTCCATGTGAGGGAACAAGTGAGTGAGGTGATTGTCCTTACACAACTTACAAGGAAACTTCACCTTACGCTTAGGCTGCTTATCCCCCTAGCATTATTCGTGTTCTTGTCATTATTATTACCATTTTCATTTTTATTCCCACCCTTACGATTATTTTTTCCTCTTTTTATTCCTTCCAGACTGCTAGTTTCCTTTCAGGTTCGATGTTTGCACGGAGTGTACACTCTCCGATTGGGTAGGTTGAGATGAAGTTGTGGCTTGTCTCAACGCAAGCTGGTTAATCGATAATTGGCTCAATTGTTTCGTAATCGAGTCTACAGGTTTGGTACTTGCGAAGCCAATGATACCATCGGCATGTGGCCCAGGTTTAATATTGGGGTCGAAATTGGATTTTAGAGCATTTAGGATAATCTCATACAAGAGTCTGGATTGAGCATAGATAAAATCCAACTCTTCAGCCCTAAAAATAGCTTGGTCCTCATTTTGAAATCCGGATGTAGAAACATCCTTCGTGATGTAAGGTAACAATGACTTGAGGAAACATTCTAGAATAAACTATGGTCGTATAAAAGATTTAATTAATCGTTTTCATCTACGCCACTCTTGAATATGATTCAAAAAATGCATGGCTTTGTCTTGCCAGAAGGTCGACAAGAGTTCGGTACCGACGTCGTAACATACGGGTAGCTGAAAATGATTAAGAAAAGTCATGTCAAGGTCATCAAACGTAGTATAGGTCCCCCCCGGTAACTCTATATACCATTTCGCTGCAGGACCCGTGAGGGTGCGTTGAAATAGCCTCAAATGGATGGAATCATCATGTAAGGAATTAGAAGAGCACCAAAGGTGGAAGGTTGTGACATGCTCACCAGGATCTTCACCAACCTTATCTTCGAACTTGGGAATGTCCAAAGGAATTTTGGTAGGGACTATCAGCCATGCTGGATTATGAGACACAGGATCATTTGTTAATCTCGACAAATCAAGTAAGTTCAAGGTCACAAGGAAAGGGAGCCTAGGTTGAGTCGGTCGATGCCACGCTCCCTGATAGGACTAATTTATGTAAGGATAATTGCTATACACACCATGACCTTGGCCAATTGGATAATAACCTCCTCCCATATGACCCATGAAGGGCTGCATGGAAGCATTGTAATGTGGAGTACCTTGATTATGAGGTGATACAAAGCCATAATTAGAAGAGTAAGAAGGTTGTAGATACTGGTACCCATACGGTTGATAGTTCTGTCCATATTGTGGTCCATAAGAATGTCCATGGGAAGCTCCATAGGATGTACCATGAGATGGTCCATGGGATAATCCATAAGGTGTCCCATGAGATGTTTCATAGTTAGGTATGTGGGAAGCTCCATAAGATGGACCATGAGATGATCCACGAGGTATTCCATGAGACGATCCAGAAACAGGTACATGACATGCTGACACAACAGGAGGCACTTAGGTTTGTGATACTATAGTGTTAGCAGTCGCAGTACGAACATGTATTTTAGTCGAACTTCGGCCCAAAGGACCACTAGAGTTAGGAGGAGGATGCGTCAAAAAGGAATTTGAAGTAATGGGTTGAGAAGACGATGGGATATGTGAAGGAATATAGCTTGTACCCCCAATATTCACATGTATCGGTTGAGTTTGCTGAAGAGGAACAATGGTGCTAGGTATGGGCTGTGTGTGTGAAGGAATTGCCACCGCTAGAGTGGATGGTGCAATGTGACTACTATGACCAAACCTCTCCGCATGGAAAGGAGTGGAAGTGCCCCCAGGTGCAGTACCAGGGTCACCAACCCACTCGACATGAGGTGTCGGACCGGGATTGGGAATATCAGGCATGCCATATCTAATATGGCCAGTGTTGGTGGGTTCATGGCGAGTCTCTTCACCTGGATAGTATAACCAATATCGGGGGTTAGAGCTAATGTAATCAGGAAACTGTGATAAATCATGTTGTGACAGTCCAGTCCCATCAGGACCGGACTTGGGCGGAGTTCCATATGTGCTTGAAGGATCAACTTTCACTGCCGAAGGCAGGGAAGGTGGAAGCTTCGGGACCTCAGGCTCGTGACGACTCATGGCAAGATATCTATGTGAATCAAAGTGATGACTAGTCCACCCGAACTGTCTGGCTCTCTCTCCCAAGGGAGGAGGAGACATAGAAGGCGGAAGACCTGCTAAACGACGAGAGTGACGGGGAGCCACACTCAAATCCACAATGACTCAACAAAAATAAAATACTCGATCTATCTACGCAATCCTAAGCAGACTAGCGTGCACAGAGCATACACCTAAGAAAATTTAAATCCAAACAACAAGAAAACCAAGGGTAGGATAAGTGAGCTCTCGAATGAAGCAAGTGTGTCTTGCTTAGGAGAGGCTTGAGACTCCCATACACAACAAGCGGAGGTTCGTAACCAATTATAGTGTCCCTCAGCTTCAACGCATATAGAGAATGTGTTGTCCGACCCTTACCTGGCCAGGACACCTGCAAAATAACATATGCAAATACCCCCTCGATAACCTAGGTAAGGAAACTAAGGTCACCTCAATATAAGCAATGCTCAGGCAGACAGTCGCAGGTGGGATTGACCGTATGAATAGGGTAGAAAAGCCTGAAGCCTGAAAGCACAACTGGTACCCCAGGGGTGCACCAACCAGTACCTCAAAGGTCCCCAGATACTAATAAAATCTTGGAAATATCTCCGGTTCACATAAAGTAACCAAGGGTCATCCCAGTCACAATCACGTGCACTTCCTCGTGGTTAACTCCTGTGTAAGAGGAGCATCCCGAGAAAAACCAATTATACCAAGGGTTTCACACTCTCACCTGGAAAGACAACTAATTTTTTTGCTTAGTGGTCTTGGAGAATTAACTTACAATGAACTATTCCAAGACCCTAAAACCTAATCTTGTTGATGTGCCCTAGAAAATAAAAGAGTGTAATTTATTTTATTAAGTGTTGATTTCAATTGGTTGTTATTACTCAAAGGGTAATGGTCATGCAACTTATGGTGTTATGACATAACATGAAGCAAAATGCACACCTAACAATCAATGTAAATGCATTGTGTAGAATGAAAAACATGGTATGTTACTACATGAAGTGCAAAATTCTTCCTTCAAATGTAAGTGCAATCATTCCTATATGAAAATATGACTAAAGTTCACCAAGAAAACCTAATGAAAGTACCATGCTAATTCAAAATGCGAGCAATGCATAATTATGCAAAAAGAAAAATATTTTTTTATTTTATTTTTGAATTAAATGAGATATAAAAGCAAAAAAATTGACTCTACAACCCTCAGACTCTGCAACCACTCACAAACAACAGCCAAGAAAAGCACCAAGGTAAAAGAGACCTAATGCAGTAATCTCAAAATAAAAACTAGAAAATGAATGACAATAACATTTCTAAAAATCAGACCAAAAACAGTCTATGGTCAGACACATAGGGTTTAAACAAACTCCAAAAGCATCCAAGAAGACTCAGCAATCATCCAAAACCACCCAACAACACTTAATCCTCCCAATAAAGCTAAAAATCAAAGCATACGCGACTGTTCTCAGTAAACCAGCATACATACGCGACTGTTCAAGGAAAACCCGCGTGTATACACGATTGTGAAAGCTAAATCCACATACAGGAAGAAAAAGAGAGAAAAATAAGGCAAACAGACAAGTTGAGACAAAATTTACTCCTTTAGGACCCTATTGGGAAAACATGCCCCCAGACTCGACACGGAAACAGAGAAATCAGATCAATTCAAGTACATTGAATACCAAAAATCCCCAAAGAGAAACAACTAGGAACCTCCCCAGTATGGTCGCAAATTCTGTTACGAAGAGAAACTTCCTATGGCTTGGGGTGTACCACAACAGACAGCTAGACCTGAGAAATCAATACCTTCCCAATATGCAAGAGAAACCAAACATCTAACACTAAAGGATATTGAATCATACCTTATTCCAGACGGTTGAAGTAGATCCTCATTGAGCTTTTTCCAATCCCGCTTGCGCTAGCAATTTGTTCTCAACAACAACAAACAAGACAAGCATGCTATATACTATGGTGTTAGATCTACTCTAGCATATAATCAACAATGTATAAGAAATTAAACATATCCATGGATTAAATATTCATTCAAATGCACATTATTGGACAGGAAAAGATATTTCTATTAATCAAATCAGAGATTACACAAGTGACAACCTCTGTCAGCACGTCTGCGAACTGGAGAAACTGAGTCCTCCACTGGGCCTCCACCACCTCAATCCTCCATCTCTCGATAGTAAGCTCACAAGCAAAGGAAAGCTTGGGAAGAACACAAAGTGCTCCAAAGGGACAAAGGGATACAGACTCAAGTATATGCAAGCTACGACAACAATGGACTATAGTTTCCTTGCTCTTCAATTCCTCATCTTCAATGTATCCAAGGGGTTCCTTATATAGCACTCCAAAGGGGTAATGGAGGGTCAAATCCGAGCGATATCGAGGCATATGGAAGGCCAAGAGTCAAGTGGTTCAGACACACATCAAGGAAAACTCCAAAAATATTTGGATTTATGCACACATCCCAATGTATGCAAGTTTGAGGTCAAAAGCTGTGTATACACATGAGTATGGGATTAAAAGTTGCGTACAACAGTAAACAGGTGTTTTTAGGGATGAACCTGAAAACATCAAAGGTACAATATCAGTCCATGGGGTCCAAAGAGTCTGTAGAGGGACAGGGAAGGCTATAAATATGTGATCAACCATGTGTGGTAAAATTAGCTATAACACCACAAGAAGGAGAACTGCAAAGGGCGACTGAGGTCGACATCGACACAAGAGTGTTACTTATACAGATCCTGCCACATGTGATCACAACGGGGGAGGAGGATATCGATGCTACACTATGAGGGCACCACTCTATTGGCCTTGACCTAAAATTGCTTCCGATGACTATACTAACAAGACTTCATATCCCAATAAGAGAAGAGATCAAAGACTGCGAAGCAACAATCTACAATCAGCTAGTTCGGTCCAAGGAGCAGGTAGAAAGCGCTGAAGAGGAACTTCAATGACTAAAAGTGGAAAAGGAGGCAATCATAATGAAAATACCAAGGTATTCGAGGACAAGCAACAATTGGAGAGAGCAATCTCGTTGGCCTGCGAAGAGGTATCGACAGTTGGTCTGGAAACGTTTATGGAAGAAAAAGTATTACGACTAGGGAAAGTTGTCACAGACATACGGAAGAAAAACAAAGAATTGCAAGCTAGAGTGGTACCCAGAACACCGCTAGAGAAACTAACAGAAAGGAGAAGTTATTTGTTATTTGTATAGGTATACATCTTCATGCCATTTGTACAGAGTTACAAATGCATTTGCATAAAATCCATCTTAGCCATAGAGCTCTTTAGGAACAAAGGCAAAAATATCACCTAAAGTGGATTATAGTCTCCAACAAAAAAATTCAAGACACCCACATATGAGTCTAGATCCCAAAATATACAAACCTGAAAATTGACATATCATTTATAAATGTATACTTATCAAAATAATATAATCTCTACATGCCTCCAAAAATATGAATGGACCTCCTAAAATGTAAGCAACCATGATCAAACTCATATATATATATATATATATATATATATATATATATATATAAAAGGTGCTTTCAGGAACTCCATTACTTTTTATGTCCCCGCCCGAGGGGATATATATGAATCGCTCAAGGCGATTATTTGAAGTAATTTGTTGCAACTTTAACAAAATCATATAATTTTTGTTATAGTTTGTATTAATTTTATTTTTGGGAATTATTTAAATATTGAGTTATCTTGTTTTTTATTGGTTTATATAGGTGACGTAGGCGTGGGACTTTGTGCCCCAAGACCCGGCGGCGGGCTAACGTCAGCAGCTTTAGGTGGATTAGTTGAGAGTTTGACATAAATTTTTGTGTGTTTTCTAAAGTTTTTTCATAGTTTGATTTTTGAATGTATTAAATAATTATTTTTTAAATTATTTTTTTGTTTCTCTATTGGTTTAGTTCAGGGCGGGCTCTCATCAACAAAGCAAAGTATAAATTCAGACTGCACACTGCACTCGGATTGGAGCACGCCAGTCCCACGACCGTGAGATTCATTTGAATCATTAAGCCGGACGTCCTTATTCAGATCGCGTGCAGGGTGGGTAAATTTTACTTGTTCACATTGACATTTGCATGCCGTTTGCTTCTGTCATACAGCAAACTTGTCTACACGCGTACCAGAATCCATGGACATCTGTAATCATCCACCGGTCATTTCAAGAAGAGAGCCATGCTAGCTCCAATTCATAGCTTTATAGGTCGCCATCTCACGGCGAAAATATCTTTAAGAAAACACTTTTCTTGCATGAAAAGACGGAATTTATCATTTAAAAGGGAAGTAGGCCGGGAGAGTAGCAACCAGGCAAAGCTCATGCACCCGTAAGTAGTATTCAAGATCCTTGCTTTGCTTTGCTGGCAGCCATTAGACGAATCTCATATTTATATACTAATGGTTGGCTGTACTCTCATGTAATGAGAGCCAAGCGAGCTTTAAAACCCCGTTTCGCTTTCCCGAACAGTACTGCTGGTTTTTTTTCGAAATCTCCACGGAAAACCCAGCAATACTTCCTCACATTAGTGGATGGTAGAGGTGGTAAACCGCCGACCATCCTCACAGATGGCCTAACCCCGAAGGACTCAAGGCTCGAACCCGTGACCTCTCCCCGTACCGAGAAAGTGTGCGCACGTCTTACCAATTGAGCTAACCCTTGGGGCTTGCCGTACTGCTGGTTGAGTTATATATTTATTTAGAATTCCCATCATGTATCCCGACAATATTCCCAATTTCTTTGAAAAATCACATTACCGTCATTTTAGTTCCCAATTTTAAATTTAAGTGTTTAGAATATGTTTTTTTTTTTTAGATTTACATGGTTAATGTTATATTAATATATAAAAGAGTTGTATAATTTTTAATATAAACCTAGAATCAAATACATTTTATATAATAATATGATTAACATTTACAATTTACTAAACAAAATGAGTGGACCGAATTGTCAATAACATGTGTTTTTCCATGAAACCTCCAATGTTTAGAATGGTAGGAAATCAAATCTATCTTTACATTTTTTGACGATGAACAAGAGAAGTTAATTATTTACAAATCTTATAACATTAATCACGCCTATACAATTATAGAGAGACGGACTAATGAAAATAGTAAAAATTGACATAAGTGAAAGTTGGTATGGGGATATGTTAAAAAGGGCAAGAGCTATCTATTGAGCTGCAGAACATTGAATGTGTCAGTAGGTTTGTTGACCGTTGGATCTCTAGCAACTCAAGATCCAACGATCATCAAGCTTACTGCAGCTACATTCAATGCTCTGCAGCGCAATGGATAGCTCTTGCCGTTAAAAAGTGCCTCATGTGTGACTTTTGTTGCACAATAAAGGTAATGCAAAAGGCTCTCATTGGGTTATTTATTGATTTTGTTGTTTCTTTTTTGACATAGTAAACATGAACATAAAGTTGATATGGCAATAGAAATAATGATAATTCATGACATTTTCGTTGGGGGTTATTTTATTTATTTTTTTCATTTAAATTAAGTAAAAAACTCAATTACCATCATAGTTACATATACTTTAGCTTTTTAAAATGCGTGGATGTGATATTTGGAAATTTTAAATTTAAGTGTTTAGAATATGTTTTTTTTTATGATTTACATTGTTAATGTTATATTAATATATAAAAGAGTTGTATAATTTTTAATATAAACCTAGAATCAAATACATTTTATATAATAATATGATTAACATTTACAATTTACTGAACAAAATGAGTGGACCGAATTGTCAAGAACATGTGTTTTTCCATGAAAGTTCATAGATTCAAATCCTAAGGAGTAGGGGGATGTGCGGGCTTAGGTGTATAAACTCAGAATGCACACTGCAGGCGATGGGAGATGTGCGGGCTTAGGTTTGCTGAAACCTCCATTACTAAGTTATTATTATTAAAATTAATGTTCTGAACAACCTCTTTCGAATCACAGTCTTTTAGATGCCACTGACTCTTTACGATGACCTGCATTAACTCACCCAGTCTTTTTAAATGCCATACTTATGTTACCTATAAGTGATGGGAGTGGCAAGAACACTGGTTTATTCAGTGATTGACCCATCCATTCAAGTTGATCTATCGTCGTAAGCAGGGATAACCACGATAGAGGCAGGAGAGACGGATAAGTGCCCCGCCTTTGTAATTGGCTCTGGATCCGTATTAGTGGGCACTGTATATAATGCTGTTGACTATGCTACCTTGCTACCTTTGCTGAAGTTTTTAATGTATTTTAACTGAAGAAATAATTGATCGAGTAATTGTTTGTTTAGGTTTCCTCACATAGGATTAGATAAAGTATTAATTTCACAATTTTTTGTAGACGTTTTGTAAATTTCTTAGTATTAAGTAATCTAGCCCTAGCACCTGTATAAGGCACTTCTCACAGAAATGTAAATTTGTAATCACTCAAGTGTATATGAATCCAATGTTTATTTAGATAGGATTGTACCCACCAAACACTTGTGTTAACCTTTGATGCGACGCTCTTCCACCTATGTCGATCTTTGATGTGATGTGCTTCTAATTTTTTCTTGGGCCATGATGGTAGCTCTGCAGGTTTATTTAATGCTTTCAAATTTCGCATGATGGTAGCTTTGTAGGTTCATTTATTCCCGTCCTAGATTGATAGCACCTGTTAGCTTAATGCCATGTTCAAGGGGCATTTAATGATACAAATTCTCGTTCTTCCATTGCCAATAGGCCTTCTCCAACAGAAACAGAAGCGCTTCTGCCAGGGCCAGACCGTCGAAGAGGATCGATCCATCCAAGGAAAGGTGAACTGAATTGAATTAATAAATTATATTTTAGGTTAGTTTGATGCAGTCTCTGTGAGGCTTCTGCAATGGATTTTGGGGAAATACCCCATTGTATTGTCATAATCCATTTGTCTTTTGGGGAAATACCCCATTGTATTGTCATAATCCATTCTGAGAACTAAATTGCCAGACAAACTATCTAGGGTTTTTAAAGTTTGAAGCGAAACTAAGCGACCCCGTGAGCCTATCAGATGAGTACCAACATGAGGGGTCGTAGGAGAAAGCGTGGAGAGGTACTTGTTTGTCGTATGCAATTTCTAATTTCAGGCATGGAGGCTTTTAAATTCTTTGTGATAGTGTGATTAGGAGCTCATTTTTCACTTTTTTTTGGGTACCTAAATTTGATAAATGCAGACTGAGAGTTGGCTTAAATTCTATTTTCTTTGGTGTACATGCCTGCAGTTGTTCTGGCCTGCTATTGTAATGAAAAAATGGCTCAATATCAAGCCCAGGGTGGATGAGTTCAGCGTGGCTGAAAGGGACATTGAAAGCGATTTTGATGAAGAAGGTATGTAAGCCTTTTTTTATTGTATTAAGGAGAAAATCATGAATTGAATAATGCAGTAGAAACCCAATATATAATTAACAATTTCAGGGTTATTCAACAGATCGCAGCCCAGTTAATAATTAACAATTTCAGGGTTATTCAACAGATCAGGTAATCTCCAGCTGCACCATAATTATAATTCCTGCCAAAAGAGATACAGCGAATCTATAGATACCAAACATTCAATTCAATTTAGATACCATGAAAAGCAAATTTAGAACATAAAGTATGGGAAACATATACACATATATACATACCACGAGAGTTGTATGGGTCCATGGTCGTGGTACTACTGCCCTGATGCGCAGGGATATTGCGTATTGCTGTAATCACAGTAGTCACTTCGGTTTATCTCTTCAATGTAACACAGACCTGTCATCCAGTCATAATATTTGGAATAATGTATGTGATACTCACTACCAGTCTCGATTTCAACGTTTGCGAAGAAAGCAACAATAAAGACTAGGTGGTATTTTGTGGATTTCGGGACCCCCTCGTACCCACATGAATGTTATAAATGTTTCTGGTGGTAGGAGATGGCTTAGAGGCAACAATGAGTTGTGGTAGTACTTGACCCTTTTTAGCCACGGGGGCCAGTTTCTCTTCGTGCTCGTGAGATCAGAATTGTTGAAGCGACTCCAGAGTGGCCTAGTCGAGGTCTCTTTTGGATAATTCGAGGGGCAAAGGAGGTGCTTTCAGACTAGAAGACGAGCCCTAAGAGGACGATGGTGATAAAGAACTAGTTTTACTGTCTTGTCATATTTGCATGGTGCCACCGGATTTTCTATGCTCGCTAGCCTGGAAGGAAGTCCCATTCAAACACTTCACGTAGAGTCGATATTTCTGTAAACATCAAGTTAGTTCTATGATAGAATGTTTTTGTAAAAGTAATTAGTTGTAAATCGTAACCACCATACCTGAAAATGGTTTGCAACGTTCTCTCGTGTAAGGCTGGGTAAGTTCATGGTCTTTAGTATTTTCTTTGGAACAACTTCTGCAATAACAAAAATTCTTTATCAAACAATGGATCCAGCCGTAAGAAAAAAACCCCAAAGTTATGCACAACAGAATTAGTTGATAATTTAGTGATAAATTATTACAGTGTTATCTTAAATATGCTAATTACAACATCAAATAAAGATAAGAGATATCATTGTAAAAAATACCACTTGGGCATGGATAATCTTGGGAGAGAAAAATATTCATAGATCATTCGAGTTCAAATAAATCTAATTTAAATAATATATTTAAATTGATTGTTAATAGAATTTATATACATTTTTCTGGTTTATGCTTGAGTATGCAGTGTGTATAAAATACCACTTTCGCATGGATAATCTTGGGAGAGAAAAATATTCATAGACCATTAGAGTTCAAATAAATCTAAATTAAATATATATATTTAAATTGATTGTTGATATACTTTATATAACATTTTTTTTCTGGTTTATGCTTGAGTGTGTGCTGTGTATAACGTTATTCTAAAGTATATCATATACTTGTGAATAATTATTCTTAAATCTGTTATTACTATTGTTTTCTAAAATTTTGATATATAATAATGTTACCTTTATTATAATCATTTTAGAGCTTTTTCAAATGTATTGCACTTACATAACTTAATTTGGCTCAAAATAATTTGTACGAATTTATTACTATTCTAAAATTTTGATATATAATAATGTTACCCTTATTATAATCATCCTAGAACTTTTTTGAACTTTTTCAAATGTACTGCACTCGAAGAACTTAATTTAGCTCAAAACAATTTGTCCACACTTAAAATCACTATGTATGTAACGCACTTTTAAATTATGTGGAAGTTCACTTGGGTTCTCTCTGGAATAAATTATGTGGAAGTTCACTTGGGTGCTCTCTGGAATAGAGAGGCATGTTTAAATTATGCAGACTTCACTTGGGTTCTCTACAGACTAGGGAGGGACAGAGATACATCCACACAATATTTTATCAACGTGTAGTTAACTGGGGATTCACCCTTACCAACGCCTGGGTAGGAATGGTATGGTCCTACTGGAAATCGAGCTGGCCAAGGACAACTGCAACATACCCAAGTGACTTAAACCTTAGTGCTCCAAGTCTTCTCTAAAGTCTATATTAAAAACCCAATACGCCAGGTTTTCTCCTGAGCTAAACTCTTGCATTACAAAGCAGGAAGACTACAAGACAAGTATACTGTCAAGAAGATGCAAATGATATATTGACTAAGTTATTCATACACAAATATCTTCTTTCTGGAACACCACTTCCATGGAACTTTGTCTCTAACACATGGCTTGTTGCGGGAAAGAGAAAAGTATGGAAACATTGGTATCCGTGATCATATTTTTCCAGCAGCGCCCTTGGCTTGTTGCGGGGAAGAGAAAAGTATGGAAACATTGGTATCTATGATCATATATTTCCAGCAGCATCCTTGTGGATTTTATTCGATCTACACAATGGATAGTGTTAAATATTCCTTTAAAGGTGATGTAATTTATTGATTTCAAAGTAATGAGATAAATGCTAAGATAAACTTATTAGTTGGAAATAAGCTTTGCCATGGGTTCCGGGAAATCACTTGCATTGCAAGCCTCTGTTTGTCTTTCAACCTTGTTTTAAACCGCTTGCACTGCAAGCGTCTGTTTGTCTTTCAACCTTGTTTTATCCAGTGGCCTGGAAACTTCTTTCTGTAGAACGTAAACTGTTGGTGTTATGTTTTTGAACGTGCTTTGTTATATTGTCTTATTATTATTGACCAAGGCTTTTTTCGATATCCATCAAAACAGGCTTAAGCTTAAGGCAAGTCTAAGGAACTCCATGGTGTTTCAGGTTAGTTTGTTGGATGTTTTTTTGGGTAGAATGTTTTTGAACCTGCGTTGTTATATTGTCTTATTATTATTGACCATGGGGGTTTTGGTATCCATGGTAACTGGCTTCAGGAAGTTCTAAGAAACTGCCATGCTGTTTTTGATGTCAAGATGTTTTTTTGTTCTCTTTCTTGATATTTGCAATATAGGGTTGTTTTTCCTCAGTTTGTTTTCAGGTTCCTATTTCTTTGCATTGGAATTAGGTGATGGGATTTCATGTTGGCTGAGGATTTGGATTTTTAAAAAGCTTTAAGAATGAGCTATTTTGAGGGCCAACTTTGTGTGCCAGTCCAATAGTGTTGATTTTCGTATTTTTAGTAGGATTGTCTGTGATATTTTTTTGTATCCTGATGACCTAAATGTTGTGGATAGTTTTTCTTCCTATGCCTAGAAGCCTTACACAACTTTGATAGTAGAATCACTGCAGAATATCTGCAAGGAATCTGAATGTTGGGAAGAAAATAATTACTGGCATGTGCCAAAACTATTTGCTTTGTTAAAGTTTAAAAAAAACCTAAAAAAATTATATACAGAAAACAAATAGTTTTTGTTTATTTGTTGTTGATCATGGAAGGATTCGATACAGGTACCGATGGGAATCTTTATGAAGAGCTATGGCATGCCTATGTTGGTCCTCTAGTCAATGTTGCTTGGAGGTTTTATTAGGATGATTTTCTTTTACAGTTTTGTCTGCGCATTGGCGACGTTAGGGATGGAGGCTACTGCATTGGAGTTCTGGAATCCAAACCCTTGGAGAATAAAATTTCAATGGCTTAAAATTTCAATACTAAAAATAGATCTACAGGTGTCCTCTGATTTAGGGTTAACGTAATTTGAACATGGTTTACCAATGGCTGATAAGTTGATGGTACCAAAATTTTGTTCGCTAGCACAAGCATGAGATCTTTCCAGTCGCCATAATGCTCCCTGTTCTGTTCCATCCTCAACGGGAGTGTAGACGCTTCTAACATCTTTGTCATTTACAGTGGGAGGCAAACACAATTCAATGGCGAGCGTGTGAGTGGCATATGTTTTTATCTAGTCCGATAGCTTATCGATGCACTATGTATTATATTAAAGATTGTTATTGAAGAGATATTTTGCTTTTTTTTTTAAATGCCTTTTTTTCCTGAATTGATAATATATGGATGTTTAAATTTTATTTATACTATATTAAAACCCAAAGTAAAAGAGTTAAAAAATATTATAAATTAATAATTTTTAATAATGATTTGTACTTTTAGTTATTTTTAAAATTTGTGGAGGATTTAAAACAAAATTGATAGGAAAAATGTGATTGGTAAAAGTTTGAATGGTAACATGTTTGGATGTGTGTAAATGTTAGAAGAGTTGGCCTCATGTGTAAGTTGACCATGCTTAAGAGTGTTTTAAGTCTTTAAAATTGTAACATTTTTTACAAATTGTGTTATGGTATAATTATTTTTATAAATATATTAAAATCAATGCAATAAAATATTTTTGTATTTATATGATTTAAGTATATTTTACAATTTTTATTTATGTTATAGATTTAAATTTACACATTCTTGCAACATTGAAAATAGTTTCAATGGTTTTATTTTTGTGTTTTATGTTTTTTTTTTAGGTTCTTCTTTTTATGGTTGTGTACTTTTATTTTTTATGACTATCATTTTATAACAAAAGATATTGGTACTGTCGGGGACATTGCCACCTCATGGCTCTTGTTTGGAAATTGGATCTACAATATTTTTGAAGCATCCATATATGTGTGTAAAGGAGATCATTACAAAGGCCTTTTCCAAAATTTGGATTATGTGCATCCAACCTGTCAAAAAAGTACCTATAACTTAACAATTATCGAGCCATGAAGGAACTAAGGAAACATATACTAATAGATACATCCTATAAATCCCATGGAGGGGATGAACATGCCTACTAACCTTTCAATTTGGGTCATTATCACAACTATCACTCCAAGTTGTTTCTAGACCACAATGCAATGTGGAAAAGGAGAAATGCATTGACCTAGTTTCCTTAATAAGACATTGTATATTTACCTCTATGGCATACCTCTTACTAAAATATGTGACACATATTTGTGATGAGACTCCATTGACATTTTGAACACAGGTTTTGTGATCTAAATACGAATTTAAAGAAAAAAACCTTAAGTGAAATGAAAAATGCTTTAGATTTGTTAATAGTATGACTTTTGTGTAGTATTAATCCAAGAATTAAATTATATTATTATATCCTATCAACAATATGAAGGATCAACAAAGCATGCTAAGTTGGGATTTTATAGACAACATTAAATTTTTAATCACATCAATTATAAAGGCACTACGAGATTTTGGTACAATTTTTGTTATGACAAAATCTTTCTTTTTAGAAAAAAAAACTACAAAAGTTTAAAACATAGGGGATATATATATATAATAGAACTTAACACATTCAATACAAAAGTAAATGTGTTTTTCAAGTCTTTCAAGTAAATGTGTCTTTCAAATTTACTTTTGTATTTCAAATTTGGTTTTCCTCATTCATTAATAGAACTTAACACATATCTAACAAATCAAATTTATTGAAATGAATTTTTATAGGATAGTTTTTTAATATTAAGGAACTTATATATGATGAACTTAAGTGGAAGAAAAATTACTAATCACTCCTCACTCAACTATTACTAGGATTCTCCTAAAATAGTAAAGGGGGAACAATGAATGAGTCAAGGTGGTTACATTGCTTAAAGACATGGACGATATTATTTTGGATGGCCCATAAAGTATTAATAGAGGATCTATTCAATAGGCTCCATATGCTTCTTACTCATTTTTATAGAGATGGAAGAAGTGTGTATAGTGCATATCACCTTTTTGGCGGTGAATGGTGAACTCTTATTGGAGTTGTATTATTTTATTTTGAGTGACTAAATTGAGGATCATTGATAATCGACAGACCTTTCAACCTTCCTCTAGGATTCTTGACAATGGATGTTGCAAAGGTGCATTGTGGATTTGATGTTACTAATATACCTAGTATATAGATTAATGTATATACCTAGTATATACATTAGTGTATATAATAATATACCAAGTATATACACTAGTATATATACCTAGTGTATACACTAGTGTATATACTAGGTATATACACTATACACCAATGCATATTCCTTTTAGATAATATACATGTCTATACACAATATAAATTATATAAACACCAGTGTATGCACTAGTGTATATACCCTAGTATATACACCTATACACTAGGTATATACATTGGTGTATATACCTAGTATATACACAAGTGTATACCTAATATATACACTAGTGTATATTAGGTATATAAATTGGTGTATATACTGGTGTATATATAGTATATACAATAGTGTATATACATAGTATATACACTAGTGTAACTAGTATACACACCAATTCCTACAACAAATTTCACCTATGAATAAAATAAAGTACATCCTCATGATGTTCCAATATCTTCATTTTCTTAAGGTTTTGGTTTCAAGGAACTATCTTTTACTCTCCACTTTTCCTAGTTTTAAACTTAGTAACCTTTTTCTCAACTCCTACAATTTTCTATGCACAACCATTATTCCTTATATGCTTACAATTTCCAAATTGTGAGTCACATCAATCATGACACACCTCGCAATTCCTCCACTTGCTCATTTCAAACTAATGCAACCATCATGAGAATCAACAAACCTCTAATCCTTTCCACTTCATCCAGTGCAAATGATGTAGTGACCATTTCAATATATTTCAAGATGTAGTGACTAGTTATTTTGTGTAGTTACTCAAAATATTTGGTACACCATTCACTAGTCTTGGAATGTATGTAATACATATGTTAATTTTGAGTTTCTAACTAAATTGGGAGATGGGATGTGTTGCTTTCATGACCGTGACATTGCTCCTAATGGGAAAACACTCATGTTAAGTTTGGAAAAAATTGCTTTCCTAGATTAGTATCTCTTAGTAAGATACATATATATGCTAGTGCATATACTAGTATATATACCAGTATATACACTAGTGTATATACCAGTATAATATTCATCATT
>LPNX010788028.1:124652-145771 GCA_001517045.1 Pseudotsuga menziesii | reverse complement strand
ATATATTTGCCTTATGTATATGCCATTTACGAAAGGTAGAAATGCACATATACGGAAGAGAGCTTCTGTATATGTGCATTTTTCCTTATGTATATGTGCATTTTATGAAAGGCAGAAATGCGCATATACAGAAGTGAGATTCCTCCGTATATGCACATTCTTTCATCTATATATGCGGATTTAAGGAAGGCAGAAATGTGCATATACAGAAGCTCTCTTTCATATATGCGCATTTTTTCTTCCGTAAATGCGCATTTTGTCTTTTGTATGCTCGCTTCCGTATATGCGCATTTTGGCTTCCATAAATGAGCATATATGAAAGGAAAAATGCGCATATACGAAAGAGAGCTTTGGTATATGGAAATTTTCCTTCCGTATATGCGCATATACGGAAGGTGAAATGCATATATACAGAAGTTTTATTTCGTAAATTTGCATCTTGCCTTATGTATATGCGCATTTATGGAAGAGAGATTCTGTAAATGCACCTCTCTTCCGTAAATGCGCATATACAAAATGAAATATGCATATTTACGAAAGTGATCTTCTATATATATGCAATTTGGCTTCTGTAAATGCACATATATGAAAGCTCTCTTTCGTATATGCGCATTTATGGAAGGAAAAAATTATATGCACATTTTTCCTTCCATATATGCACATTTACGGAAGGAAATATGAGCATATACGGAAGAGAGATTCCGTAGATGTGCATTTCTGCATTATGTAAATGTGAATATACAGAAGGCAAAATGCACATTTACGGAAGCTCGCTTCTGTATATGCACATTTTGGCTTCCATAAATGCGCATATATGGAAGCCAAAATGCGCATATACAGAAGCCAAAATGCACATTTACGAAAGCTCGCTTCTATATATGCACATTTTGGCTTCCGTAAATGCGCATATATGGAAGCCAAAATGAGCATATACAGAAGAGAGATTCCGTATATGCGCATTTTTGCCTTCCGTAAATGCGCATATACAGAAGGCAAGATGCACATTTACGAAAGCAAGCTTATGTATATGCGCATTTTTCCTTCCATAAATGCGCATATACAGAAGAAAAAATGTGCATTTATGAGATTCCGTATATGTGCATTTTTTCCTTCTGTATATGTGCATATACGGAAGAGAGCTTCCAAAAATGCGCATATATGGAAGGAAGAAATGTGCATATATGGAAGCTCTCTTTCGTATATGCGCATTTCTGCCTTCCGTATATGCACATATACGGAAGCTATCTTTCGTATATGTGTATTTACAGAAGGAAGAAATTATTAGCACATTTTTCCTTCCATAAATGTGCATATACGGAAGCAAGCTTCAGTAAATGCGCATTTTTCCTTCTTTATATGCGCATTTACGGAAGGCAGAAATTATATACGCATTTTTTATTCTATATATGCGCATTTACGGAAGGAAAAATGCGCATATATGGAAGAGAACTTCCATAAATGCGCATTTCTGTCTTCTGTAAATGTGCATTTACGGAAGCAAGTTTCCATATATGCGGATTTTGGCTTCCATATATGCGCATATACGAAAGAGAGATTCCGTATATGGGCATTTTTCCTTCCGTATATGCACATATATAGAAGAAAAAATGCACATATACAGAAGCGCTTTCCATTTATAGAAGCACTCTTCTATATATGTGCATGCATATATGGAAGCACCTTCTATTTATGCATGCACATATCTAGAAGCGCCTTCTGTATATGCACATGCATATACGAAAGCGATTATGTATATGCATGCACATATACAAAAGATGTTTCCATATATGTGTGCTTATATATGGAAGTGATTCCGTATATACAATTATATACACTATTCTATATACACAAATTGTATGTATCGGTATATACACTAGTGTATATACCATACCCTAGTGCATATACCAGTATATATACACAAGTGTATATTATACCGGTATATACATTGGTGTATATTACTAGTGTATATACCAGTATATATAGTAGAATATATTATTAGTGTATATATTGGTATATACTCTAGTGTATATACTGGTATATACGCTAGTGTATATACCAGTATATACACTAGTGTATATCCCGGTATATACATACAAATGTGAAAGAGAGTGAAGTCTTGAAGAAAAAAATGCAGAGAGGAAGTTAGGTTACCATAAGAAAGAGGGGAAGTTACCAATAGAGGGGAAGTTAGGTTACATAAAAAAATATATAAGAAATGATGGATTAGGGAGGGTTAGGGAGAGAAGGGTAGAAGGAGAGAGGGGGGTTAGGTGGAGAGGAAGAGAGAGGGGGTTTGGAGATACAGAGATGATATGTGAGGGGGTAGTTAGGAATAAAGAGAGAGAGAGAGAGAGATGAGGGGTTGAGAGAGATAGATTAAATGCAATAGCATATCTTTCTCTTTTGTCATTGCTTTCCCTAACCCTTACTAACCCCCTCTCTCACTCATTCTCTCCCCTACTCATCCACCTACACCTAATCCCCACCCCTCTCTTTCTCCACCAACCCCCTAACAACCCAACTCTATCTATAACACTCTCACTACCCCTAACCCCCCTTAATATTCACCTCGTACTAAAGTCATTAAAACTGCCATGGGGGCTCTCACATACCTCAACCCTTCACATGTATCCTTTTTTTCTGCACGAAATTTTTGATGTGCATCATCAACCTACCGGCATATGAATGGCATGCCACTCCATATCATATTCTATTCCATAGATAAACTCATTGCATGCAATGGACTATCGATAATTCCATTATGTGCATCAGATGGATCAATCCATACCATATGCGCTGGAATATGAATTTTGACTTGAGTGAATGGACAGGCTAAATTGGCTCAATTCAAATTTGAAACACTAGTATATATACCAGTATATAATAGTATTTGTATATACCGGTATATACACTAGTGTATATACTAGTTACAATACGATGCATACATTGGTGTATACAGTACAATATATACATTAGTGTATATACTTGGTTACAATACAGTATATACACTATATAACTAGATATATATACTAGTGTATACACCGGTGTATACTATACTTGGTTACAGTATAATATATACACTAGGTATATATTGTATTGTAACAAGGTTTTATTTAGTCCATTAGATGTAGCTTGAGTGGTAGGGAAAAATGATTGTTACCATCTTTCTCTACCCCAATTCAATTCCTTGTATGAGTGTATGTAACCACTTGCATACACTAGGTATAATGTAATCATATATATATCACATATATATACACTAGTGTATTCACAAATGTATGCATCGTATTGTAACTAGTATACACACCAGTGTATATAATAGTATATACACTGGTGTATGCACCAGTGTATATACCGTTATATGCACCAGTGTATATACACCAGTATATATACTGGTGTATACACTGATGTATATACTGGTATATACACCAGTGTATATACAGGTATATGTTCCCATGTTGATATGAAGACTGACATCGAAAGAAGATATGTGAATTCCATCGGTGTTGGAGCTTTCCGCTGGAGCAAGAATAGTCAATCCATTTGCCATGAAATTATTAGATGAATCAATGCATACAAGGATACGCTTATTATTGATGGAAGTAATGTCTCTCACCATGGTATTCGTAGCGCCCATGAATTGTAAATACTTCCCATCACCATTCCACATTGTCAAATTCACATTCATTATAACCTGCTTAAGTTATAAACTCCAAGTATCACTCAAATGCATATGTGAAAAAATGGCTAGAGACAATACCTTAGACCCTCGTTTGCAATGCACATCAGACAAATGCATAAGGTCATCTATTTTGTGGGATCAGAGGGAGTCATGGATGGTATTTAGTGTTCTTGAGGGAGTAGGAGGTTCGTCTTAGAAAACCCACTTGATGGGAGATGACATAGATAGAGTGGTGCATCTAAGTAGCGGCTTGACTTAGAATCCTAGTAGAGGTGCACCCAAGGGACAACTCAACTTGGAATCTCGACAAAGGTGCACCCACCAAGTGAGAACCTGAAAATAAGGCAAGGGAACGACAGATAGGGGGGGGATTCCATCATGACTCAATGTTTTCAGCTCGACTTGGAAGCTCGGAAGAGGAGCTCCCAAAGCGAGCTCAACTTGGAAGACCCATAGAGGAGCTCCCAAAGCAAGCTTGACTTATAATATGGAGAACGCTGCTACCTTTCTTCTAATGAAGATAATGCCATGGTCCTCACTAGCTCTTGTAGAAAAATTGTGATTTGAAAAGATACAGGTTGCGCTTTTGTGTCTTCATATGAATTGCACTTTTTTTTGTAAGTACCCACGGGGAATGTGAAAGAGTGTGAAGTCTTGAAGGAAAAGATGCAGGAGCTGACCAATATCTACTATTAATATTTGGATGCCCCGAAGACATGAAGAAAGAGAGAGGGAGAGAGAGATATTGGATAGGGAGTATCTACACAAAATAACTAGTATATATACTGGTGTATATACCTAGTATACACCAATGTGTATACCTGGTATATACACCAATGTCTATACCTAGTATATACTAGCTGGTATATATACATTGGTGTATATATTGGTATATACACCAGTGTATGTATCTAGTATAACCAGTATTTACACCAGTGTATATACCAAGTATATACGTCAGTGTATATACCAGGTATATACACTGGTGTATATATATTGGTGTAAGGTAGGTATATACATTGGTGTATATACCAGGTATATATACCGGGTATATACACCAGTGTATATACCTAGTATATACACCTAGTATATACACTAGTGTATATACACATCTTTATACTATATTCGTTGATCATCACCTCTAGTTCGGAAGTCCAAAATCAAACATTAATATTATCCAGCTCAAACATAACCTCCAATATTATTATTGGAATGCTATAATGCCATAATGTGACATTGTATTGTAACTAGGTATATAGTGTGTATTATAGTATATACACTAGTGTATATATTGTATATATGCTAGTGTATAAACACTAGTATATATACCAGTGTATATGACTCATTTTAGCCACCCTCTTGATATGTTGATGTATATACACTAGTATATGTACACTAGCGTATACCAGTGTATACTAAGTATATACACTTATACCTTGCATATACATAGGTGTATATACCTAGTATATATACCAGGTATATACACTAGTATGTGTATATGCCTAGTATATACACTCGTGTCGAGGTATATACACCAGTGTATATACTAGGTTGTATACCTTGGTGTATATGCCCAATGCATATATAGTGGTGTCTAGGTATATATATGGGTGTATATACTAGGTATTTATACATTGATGTATATACTAGGTATATATACACACTAGTGTATATACTAGTATATATACCCGTGTATATACATTAATGTATATGTCTAGTATATACAATAGTGTATATACCTAGTATATACTAGTATAATATACACCAATGTATATACCGGTATATACACTAGTAATATTATTAGTGTATATACCAGTATATACATCAATGTATATACTAGTATACACAATAGTGTATATACTAGTATATACATAGTTTATAAATGTTTTATAGGTTCAAGCACTCTTCCGTATATGTGCATATACAAAGGCACTTCCATAAACATGTGCATATATAGAAGAGTGCTTCCGTATGTATGGAAGGAGGATCTTATATGCATGTGCATATACAAAATCACTTATGCACGCGGATATACATAAGCACTTACGTATTTGCGCGTGCATATATGGAAGCGCCTTCCGTATATGCACACACATATACATAAGCGCATTCCATACATATGAAAGTGTCTTCCATACATACAAAAGCACTCTTTTGTATATGCCACTCACATACAGAAGCGAATTTTGTATATGCACGTGCATATACAGAAGTGCCTTCTGTATATGCATGTGCATATACAAAAGCATCTTCTATATATGCACACGCATATATGAAATCTCCTTCAGTATATGCGTGCATATATAGAATCTCCTTCTGTATGATGGGCTCTAAAAATTATGTTTTTTATAACTTTTTTATAACTACCGTCACGCATATACGAAAGTGCTTCTCTATATGCATTGTGCTACCATACTTGTGCACATATACATAAGCGCTTCCATATATGCGTTGCTTCTGTATATGCATGTGCATATACAAAATCACTTCAATATATGCGCATGCATATATAGATGTGCTTACATAAATGCACATTTACAGAAGACAAAAATGCGCATATACGGAAGCTATCTTTCGTATATGTGCATTTTGCCTTCTGTAAATGCGCATTTACAGAAGGCAGAAATGTGCATATATGGAAGCTCTCTTCTGTATATGCGCATTTTTTCCTTTCGTATATGCACATTTATATGCACATCTTTCCTTCTGTATATGCGCATTTATGGAAGAGAGCTTCCGTAAATGCGCATTTTTGCCCTCCGTAAATGCACATATACAGAAGGCAAGATGCGCATTTACAGAAGCGAGCTTCCGCATATGCGCATTTTTCCTTCCATAAATGCGCATATACAGAAGGAAAAGTGTGTATTTACGGAAGCTCTCTTCCGTATATGCACATATACGAAAGGCATAAAAACACATATACGAAAGAGAGCTTCTGCATATGTGCGTTTTTCCTTTCGTATATGCGCATATACGAAAGAGAGATTGCGTAAATGCGCATTTTACCTTCTGTATATGCACATTTACGAAAGGAAAAATGCGTATATACGGAAGAGAGCTTGCATAAATGCACATTTTTCCTTCTGTATATGCGCATATATGGAAGGAAAAATGCGCCTATACAGAATCTTGCTTTCGTAAATGCGCATCTTTCCTTCTGTATATGCACATTTACGAAAGGCAGAAATGCACATTTACGGAATCTCTCTTCCATAAATGCGCATTTACGGAAGTGAACTTTCGTATATGCGCATTCTGCCTTCCGTATATGCACATATACGGAAGGCAAAATTTGCATATACGAAAGCTCTCTTCCATATATGCGCATCTTTCCTTCTGTATGTGCACATTTACAGAAGCAAAAAATGCACATATACGGAAGCTACGCATATACAAAAGCTCTTTTCCGTATATGCGCATTTTTACTTCTGTGTATGCGCATTTACAGAAGGCATAAATGCGCATTTACGGAAGCTCACTTCCGTATATGCGCATTTTTCCTTCCGTAAATGCACATATACAGAAGACTGAAATGCGCATATAAAGAAGAGAGCTTCCGTAAATGCACATTTTTCATTCTATATATGTGCAGTTACGGAAGGAAAAATGAGCATATACAAAAAAAAAAGAAAAAAAAAAGGATAACAAATAAAATCCTAAAGGAAAAGAAAGTAAGCATCAAGAAAGAATAAATAAAACAAGGAAATGAGAATTCTCTTATTCTTCACAATGATATCAATAATAAATGGATCAAGTTTTCTATGGTGCTTTAATAAATCCTTTAAGGGGTTTTGAAAGTTGTCTAGAAGAAAAATAAATATAATTTTGGAATTTTACATTACAAACTGCATTTGGGATAACTATTTGAGAGCACATTATCTTCTTATAAAGACTCTTAAATATCGTTTAGTTTAATACAAAATTGAGTTTCAGTTCTTAACATAATTACTGGTACTTTACCATATGTAATGGCATTGGAATTATGATAATGTAATTCATTTTTCTCAACAGGGAGTTTATATGTAATATTTAATAAGTACCAATAACAAAAAATATATTTCAATGTTAAAAATAAAAGATAATTTTTCTTATATTATTCTATGGCATGTGTCCTTCATCTTGGATCCTAAGCTAGTCGAGGTTCAATATGGTGCACACCAAGATTACACAATGTAATACTATGAACACGCCAAATCACTCCCACATGTCGAGGGCCCTCAAGGACATGGAGAATGAAAAGGGTTTCTTCAAAATCAACAGAAAAACAAGGGAACACACCGGGCATCTGGAGATGAGGCTGTGAAGTGGTAAGCCATTCCCAAAGGATCAAAATTTGGAGGCTTGGTTTATGACTCTGGCTCTACCAAAACTTGAGAAGCATGGCATACAAGGACTTAGGGCATGTTTTGGAGCATGAAATCTTTGTTTAGTCTGGATCTAGATTATTGCATGGAGTGTAGACTGCAAGATGAGAATCACGGCCCCTCCATGGCTTATTGGTTCACGGGCTTGGAGAAAGGCATGCATAGATTGGATCACAATCAGGTCATCACAGACAAGCGTATCAACAACAAGTTGGATGCTCCAGCCAAGGAACTTACTGGGAAACAGGTCAATAAGACTTATTCTTCTTATCCTTTGGCCACTCATATGGAGAACCGATGCTTCCAGAATGTTGGTCTTCATGAAGCCAAGATAAAATCCCTAGGTTTGGGCCCTTCCATAGTAATTGCTTTTTATGATGATTAGGACTAGTTCTATTTTATGGTTAGTGTGTGGGCTTGTTTTCACTATCATTGTTTTAATTTTTTGGGTCATAAATCCAGCCTATGGGGGATCCTCTGTAAGTTGACTTCCAGAGTGTTTATGCTTAGTTTAGTTAGCTATGTTTCTCATTTTTTTTTTTAATTTTGGGATATTTGGTCATTCATTGACATTTGGAAGCACTATGTAGTAGTTTGTTATGGTCTTGACATGTACAGTTATTTTTTCTAGATTAACATAAATACAAACCTTACAAAAAATACCTTAAACACTTCCATGCACTACACCATCCAAAAGGTATTGATAAAGTGGAAAGATACATAGCCCTCAGATTCTAAATGTGAACCAACATAAATAGTTTAGCAATTTCCACATCTCTATCCTTGAGGACATTGTTGTTTTTTAAGGGGGAGGGTATGTCGAAGTCCAACCCTAATCCCCTTATGTAGATAGATAAGTTTTTATGTATTGGGAGAATTTCTATAAAAATAAGGCCCATTAAGTAAAGATGGTGTGAAATAAATCTTTCTAAGAAGAGTTACTAGAAAGTTCCTAGAAGGTTATATATAATCAATTGTTAGAACGAATACTAGAAGGTCTTTCCTACTAAAAAGTTCTTAGGAGGATATATACTATATAAAGAAGTGGAATCATTCTAATGAGATGTTTTGTGAAGAATATTGTAATTGGAGATTTTCTTAGATAGATGTCTCCCCAAAAAAGAGGCAAGTGAGCAATGCTTTCAACAATAAAGGTATCTATCCATTTGTGGTAATAAGTTCTCTACTATTATCTATTGGTGTGGTAATTTTTCATTTTTCATTCTAAATCTTGTTAAATTCTGTTCTTTTTTATTTGAACTTCCTATTATGATAATATGGTACTTTAATTGAGGGATTGCAAAAGTCCACTTGCAAAACAACAGAGTTGTTAATGGTAACATGTCATTTGAAGTTTATTCAATTATATTATAATTTGATGTATTTGATATGCGTGGGTGTATATTTTTGTAGGGTGCAAGGTTAAGCCTTTCTAACAAGCCAGCATATAGGTATAGCCCATAACCAATGTATCCTTAATAAAGACATGGAGTCCCAACAAAGGTGTGAGCCTCAATAAAGGTGTGGAGTCTCTCTTTGTAAAATATATGAGATGGATATGATTCAAGAACATGCAATAACGTGGGATGATTTTTCTCTCCAACAACTAATCCTTTTATACATGAAACTAAGATAAAGAAATCTAATGATATCCCATAGTTGAAGTAATTAATAAGATAATTATCCACTACAAGGAGATCTTTGATAAATTATTAATGAATAAATAAAATTAGTGAATTATGGGAAATTATACTAGATATTTACCTTCAAGTGAGAGCTAGGGGGGTGACTATTCATTTATTTAATAAATTTAAATAAAAAAGAAATAGTAGGAATGAACCTAAGAAGGGTGGTGAATAATATATTATTTATAAATAATAAAATTAATTTAATGTTTCATAAGTGGGGCGAGGTGGCAACCCTGACAAAGTCTTTAAATAGGAAAGGTACTCACAAAGTCTTTAAATAGGAAAGGTACACCGTGGATTTTGGGTGTAACATGAAGAGTAAGTAAATGATGCCAAACATTGCTTGAGAAAAAGAGGTTGAACTTAAATGATTAATGGGTTCTATAAAGAATCTAATAACATCGATCTAGATGTTTTCCTATGCATGGAAATATCCATACTAAGTACATTATACATAATCCAAAAGTGGTCCAAGGGTCTCTATAAAAGAAGCGTTCCCTAAGTATGGCTAAGTGGAAACAAGTTGGCACCAGGAGAGTTGGAAATGGCAAGAAGTGAGGGGTTGGGAATTCCTTGGAACAACCATAATGACATTCTTGGAGGTACAATTAATTTGTTTATACAATGTTTATTTTTGTTGTTCCTTTGGTTAATTTAGATTCTAGATACACATCAATTGGATTGATATATTGAAAGTATTAATGTGGGTATTATGTGAGGTATCTATTGTGTATATATTTAACTGCTCCGAGCCAAAAAAAAAAAGGGCCTTGGATATTGTTGAGAAATAGCTAATGCATAAACATGGTCACTATAGCATGCAAAGAAATTGTAAAAGTTGTGGGAGTAAGGATGAGCATACTAGGAGGTAATTTGTTGTGTATTCTATAAATCAATTGATTCAACACTTTGTATTTCATTGGAAAGCAATTGGTAGTTAATTTATCTCTTAACCAAAAATATTTAGAGGATGTTTGCCAATATTTTGAATTGGGATAAGGCAGTCATTAATTGAATTGTTATTAGTGAATGAATAGTTCCATATTGTTTCCTTCATGCATCTTAAAAGTTAGATATTTGTTTCACAATTATTTGACAAAATGCATGAAAGAATGTAATCTTCTATGTTAATTTTGGAGATCTTATCATGCATTATTTTGTTTGTTTATGTTGCAATTAAAATAGGTTCATGACTCTTTAGCATTAAAAAGTATTTGGAAAATGTCTTAAAGAAGCAATCTTATGTTTATAATATGATTGGTAACTTTTAAATTTATCATATGATTGTTGAGTTGTGATGGAAAGGTCATTAATTGATTGCATTTAGTTATGATTTTACCTTTGGGAGGTTCTCATTTGCTTTATGATTCTAAACATAAAATTTAAGGTTTATAGAGCCAAATTCAATGATCACGATGTTTTACCAAAATCATAAAACATAGTTATGTGGGTTGTTTGGTTATTATATTTATAAATGTGAAATTATTTTGGGTTTCCATTTATCTATTATGTTGAATGCTATCATCAACCAATTAATGGTATACATAACTAAAAAGTATAACTCCTAAACAAAGGATGTGGTAGTGATATGTTTTTTTATTTGAAATTATATTATAAATTCAAGCTCTCCATGAAAAGCTAATTACTATTATGCATAATTAGAAAGTAAAAATTTTAAATAAAGGATGTAGACTTGGCATGCATGCTGATGATTTCATCTCATCTAGGCTAGTGGAAGTGCTCCAACAACAAACAATTTGAAATTAAGTATATTACTATTTGAAGTTTTAAATCAAGAAGTTGAGTTTAACCGCTTATCAAATTTATATAATAGTCTTGATTTCACATACAAACTAATGTGCATAATACATTTTTTTAATGGTTGAATTTGAAAAATAAATTTGGTTTTCTTTAATATACTTAATTTTGTTTAAAATTCATAAAAAATTTATAATATGTTTTCTTAATTTAATATTACTGTAATTAATAATATTTAATTATTTTATTTTATCAATATGTTTAATATAAAAATATGATTATGACTGTAATATGAAAATATGATTTTAATCTTATTTTCATATTTAAAAAGCAAATATATTTTTTTACAGTCAAAATAAAATCTTATTTAAGAGAAATTATTCACTTAAAAACTTATCAATCTTGTTTTTTTATTATTTAAAATTTTTATTTTAAATAATAAAAATATCTTTTAACTTTTGTAAAATAAAACTTTATTTAAGAAAAAATATTCCATTAAAAACTATTATCAATTTTGACAGAAGTTGAAATTTACTTTCATATTGATTTTCAAATTCTCATTTCAAAATGGTTCAGTTCAGCGTGGTTAAAATTAATACTTTTCTTCACCCATTTTAACGGAAATTGAAATTTACTTTCATATTGATTTTCAAATTCGCATTTAAAAATAGTTAAGTTCAACGTGGTTAAAATTAATAAGGGGCTGTTACTTTGTTACTTTTCTTCACAGGGGCCCAATTCCCATGGTTGAAAATACAGATGAAAATACCATTTATTAAAAACATAGTATCAATAGATTGATACCATTTACTTAGAACATAGTATCTTGAAATAGGGACCGGATATAAATCTGTTCAATTGTTTATTAATAAGTCTGGAACCAAAACTTCAGTGCAAACGTCTAAACGTGTACATCACATTTGAATCAAAACAAGAGATTGATAAATGTAACAATGATTCAATTTTTATCTATGAAAAATCCTAAAGCAAAGCAAGTATTTATTAATACCGTAACTGATGTCATCGTATCCTACGCCTTCTCTGTGTATATTATGCTTGCCGTGACCAGCCTTCCACGAGTTGTTAGACTCATTGTAGAGGACACAGAATCCATATCCAGATGCACCCATTAATAGAAACCCTAATGCTATGGAAAATTCTTGAAATTTAAAGAGATTTATACCATACCATTGATATTATCAGTAGCATAATAGGAAACTTTGGATTTGGGAAGGAAACGATCACAAGATAACAAGGCGACTTTTGATTTGGGAAGGCAAAGATCACAAGATAACACTGCAGAAACCATAAATAGCATCCATTCTGCAAACAACAATATATTTCTATTCATAATATTCATAGTAATAATTTCTTCTTCAAATGAAAAATAGACTCCAAGGAACAAAATGATATTCAAAAGCAATCAGCGCAGATAGATAGCTGAAATGATAATCTACAATCATTTTGGTTTGGGCAATATAGCCGCCACCCATGAATCGTTCTGCTTCATCTCTTCCATCTGAGCCTCAGAACGAGAATGACAGCCAAAGCTTCTTCTGCCATGGCTGATTAGGGGAGGAATTGATGTGGGTGGCCATTGCTGATCGCGGAGCCCAATGCAGCATAGATATTATTTGCTGAAGGCGAGCATTTGAAATTTCAAAATCCTAATGCGCGGGTTTGTTACAATTTCAAATTTGAAATGAACTTGCCATTAATGCTGACCATAATGGTCTTCTCCACATAGTATCTTATGGACACATCCTGACGGGGTTTTGATGTATTGCGATCATGCAAATTGAAAGCGCATAAATCCATGGGTCTGGGTCTGCATCATGGCGGGTATGCGACTCCCTGAATGAACACGTAAACATCGGAAATATTTCACTGTAAAATGTATAGCACGAGGGTTACGGAGGATATGTCAGAGCCTCCGCAACATTAAACACTCTGTTGTGGGGTGCATATTGGTTTCCATCAACGTTGACATTACACCTTACCCAATCATCATAAACCTTACATAATTACATAATAGCTGGATTGTAAGTTTATGAATTGGGTCCTCGCTTACATACTCTAAAATAAATACTTTGGAAATATTATGTAGGATGCCTTCGCTAATGCTGAAATTTAGAAGTATATCTTGGTGATACCTGCATATTAAACATGATTAAGAAATGGTTAGCTTATCAGCTAAGTAAGTCTAAGTCAACCTATTGGGCCTATCTGTAGTTCATGTGTGTCGGCAATCAATTTTGGACTTAGTAATTTTCAAAACTTTGATAGCTGGGGGTTTAGGATCTTAAATTTTAGGTAAAAGAATAGCCAGGCATTAAATTTTGTGCATAATTTAAAAAAATAAAAAAAAAATAAAAAACATTTAATATGGATTTATGGATTTGTAAAGAGAGGGTTGTTACATGTTTGATGTTGTTTTTGTTTTGGGTCAGTAATTTGTCAAGAAGCCAGTAGGATAAAAGACAGCTAAAACACCCGCTTTTAAGATTTTTCATTTTTTTTAAACCAGTAAAATTTGTGTTGGGAAATTGTTTTTCCACCATTTTGCAATTTCGGTAATCTTATTTGATTTACCTATATTAAATCCTTGATTTTAAAACTACCCACTCAAACATAAATCAAAGTATGGTCATCTTACGTCACCAACACATTTATTACAAAGGGGCTCCACAAGAGCATATCAAGCATTACATAGGAGCTCACAAGAGCATCATGTCACTTAGAAAAATTGATCCGACTGGAAAAGATAACATCATTCCTTCCAACCACCAAAACTACATCCAATGGACATAAATTGATTAAAAATTAGTTCTACAAATTTCCAATAACTACATTAGTATATTAAATTGAAAGACAATTATAATGCTAAAAGCCATTTTTCCAAAGCTGATGCAGGAGCATAGGCTCATAAAGATGAAGTCATCTATGACTTCATAAAATTCAAATGAATTTTAAGACTAAGGGTCTTTCACTTATGTAAATTGTTTTATTTGATAAAAGCTGAATAATTTGGATAAGGACATTCAGTCCTTTCCACTTATAAATGTTTAAATAGGGTTTATTAGAGTCAGGTGAGTTAGTTGATAAGTCACTGATGACTCATAGAGTCAGTAGAGTCGATTAAGGGTTATGTTCCTTCTATGTAGGATATGGAAAATAGAACTTCACTTGTAATAAATACAGTCTATGTTATTTTGATTAATCAGCTGTTAGTTAGCTCATGGGAGCTCGAGGTTGCTCATTGGAGCTTAGGATAACTCGAGAAGATTTTGTTTAGCTTATAGAACTTTTGTTTAGTTTACATATCTTTTGGGAATAAACTCACTGAGTTTGAATTCAAAAGGAATATCAAAAGGGGGAAGCTCAAAATCAAATTCCTGGAGCACTAACAGAGATTGAATATTCTCAGAATATATTGATCTATTGGAGGAATTCAAACTCGAAGAGGTTCTTGGTATATCGAAATTGATTTTCTGTGTTTAATTGCGAAATTGTGCAATTACATAGACATGATCATTATTTCACATACAAATACACAGTCTCTATGTATCAATTGCGCACAGAGTAGATGATTGTATGCGTTTTCTGTTCTAATTGAGAATAATTCCTGTTGAATCTATATTATGGTGATTATACCCATTGAAATCCAAGGCGATTGATTGGAATTTATAGATAAATTGCAAGAGTTGCAGGTGGAATTGTGTCTTGAGTGCGCAGAGAATGAATGGATGCTTATGCACAGAAATCGACGGTTTCTGAGTGTTGTAGGATCTGGAAACAGAACTTCACTTGTAATAAATACATTCTATGTTATTTTGATTAATCAACTGTTAGTGAGCTAATGGGAGCTCGGGGTAGCTCATTGGAGCTTAGGACAACTCGAGGAGATTTTTTTTATTTTATAAAGCTTTTGTTTAGTTTATAGAGCTTTTGGGAATAAGCTCACAGAGTTTGAATTCAAAAGGAAGATCAAAAGGGGGAAGCTTGGAACTAAATTCCTGGATCACTGACAAAGATTGAATATTCTCAGAATATATTGATCTATTGGAGGAATTCAAGCTCGAAGAGGTTCTTGGTATATCAAAATTGATTTCCTGTGTTTAATTGTGAAATTGTGCAATTACATAGAAGTGGTCATTATTTCATATATAAATACACAGTCTGTATGTATCAATTGCGCAAAGAGTAGATGATTGGATGATTTTTTTGTTATAATTGAGAATAATTATTATTGAATCTATATTATGGTGATTATACCCATTTAAATCCAAGGCTATTGATGGGAATTTTTGGATAAATTGCAAGAGTTGCAAGTGGAATTTTGTCTTGAGTACACAGAGAATGAATGGAGGCTTATGTACAAAAATTGACGGTTTCTGAGTGTTGTGGAGGCATATTGAAGACATAGATTGGCTGGGTAACTGACTCACAAGCCAACGAGGGGATCAATCATTGTTTTGATCAATGGTGGAAAGAGCATATCCCATTAAAATTAGTCAAGAGGATAAGGCAACACATTGGGGGCCAAAGAGTGAAGATACAGGTCATATGGGTTGGTTATATGTTCTAGTATTATATGCTAATGAGTTAGCACATGTTGCTAGTGGAAATTAGTGGGGAGACTAGCAGAGGTTGCTAAAACAAAGGAGTGCACTAGGAATAGCAGAGGCTAACTAGTTTAGCTCTGCAAAATTTTATTTTATGTCTAATTCATATAGACAGAGAGGGGAATTATGAATAAAATTGCCTAGTTTTCTTAAATATTTAAAAGCTAGGAACATCTTCTTGGTATCTCAGAGATTTTTATGTATAATTCGAAAGAAATTCATAGTTATGATAGTGTAACGACATTTTACGCTCGAAGGGATCCTCCCATTTTGGTCTTAGAAGGAGATAGGCCATCATTTTTGGTATTAGAGCGTACTAATTTGTAGGTTGGGGAAGAATGCTATTTGAGGAGAGTATGTCAGAATGTTTATTTCTGAACAAGAGGAATGAAGAGGAAGATTGTGGTAAGGGAACCCTCACTACAGAGTGTTGTAGGAAATGAATGCAAGTAATAAGCCTGTAGAGAGCATAGTGAGTGCTCAAGGGTTCTATGTGAGAACCAAGAGAATGCCAATAGGTCAATCTTGATGAGGTGTTGAGAGGGGAGGATGGATTGTAGTTCATTATGAGTGTGGGTAAACTCATAGAGGAGGTATGGAAGGTGGCTACTGAAATTCATCTAAAGGGTTCAAGAGGAAGCCACAATAGAACAAGAGAGGATGCTAGTGTAGTTGGTGTCAAGAGGATGAGTCAAAGCAAATTTGACAGAGAGGTTACTGAGCTAAAGAAGAGGCTTAGTAAAGTGACATAATTGTTGCAAGAAAGAGATACAGAAGATCAGTATTATGGATAGAAACTGAAGAGGAAAGTGCAATGGCCTATAGAGAGGTTATATGCCAGGAATCTCAAACACAAGTTCACTGTTTGGGTAAAGGAAGGGGAAAATCTCAGAGAAGTTGAGCATGAGGAGGAAGTTCACATAATGTGTGAACCTGAGCAAGGTGTGTACCTTGGTAACGAGGAAGAGGTTGTTGATAAAGAGTTTATTGATGAACTCATGAACATGGAAACGGGTTCATATCAACATGAGAAGGAAGAGAGCGATGTTGATGAGAGGTATATTGAGGATCTCAAGGATTGTTTTGTAGAAACAAATCATAATGGAAGGTTGGAGAAGATGATAACAATTGAGACTGAACTGCCTTATGTTTTTAAAACTAATGATATGTGTTTAACTGCAGGTTGCACAAGTGGAAGAGAGGGATAGTTGTTGAATATTGTCCAAAAGTTTGAAGAGAATGGATATGAAGGAATAAAGGACATGTGGAATGTCTATGTTTTACATATATATTTGTTGACTTTGTTGCAGGTATTATGTAAATGCATAGCTGGGATAGTGAATGAGGAAGCAAATTTTTCTAAAGACAATAAAAATTATTTTCATTTGCTAAAGGAAAATATAGAGGAAGAAATTGTCTTGAGAATCAATCTGGCAGCTCAGGATAGGACTGAAGAGGATGAGGGAAGCAACAGTGAATCTGTTGTACTACAAATTAGAAATAAGCCATTGGATGTTTTCTATACTTCTGAGCAAGTGAAAGTTGTAGTGGAGAAAGACATCCAAACAGAAATGTTTTAGAAAAGAGACAGACTAGATGAGGATATATATGAGTTATGGCATCTTATGTAGATATGTGAGAGGAACTGTAACAATGAGGTACAAACAGTCATTTGGATGACTGTGGAAGATTGTGAAGTTCACTACAGAACTAGTGGGCAACAGCAATTACAAAACAAGATATGGGATCTAGGAGGTTGGAGAATTAAATTTACATGACCCAGAGGTCATGGTTTCTTTTAAACATCACAAGGATGGTGATGTAAGAAGAAGAAAACAAGGAGGAGTTTTGACCAAGAATTCATTCAAGGAATCCTTGAATGTTAGAAATTATTTTATGATATGATGATGTGTGTTTGTTTCTATGGCAGGGATAATGATATGTTTTGAATGCAAGTAAGATGAAAGGTGAATATGATTGTTCTATACAGTCAGGACATGTACTGGAGGAACCAAAAGAATTGTTGTTGACAAAGTACTGGAAAGTATGGTTGAAGGAGTTGCTCGAGATGAGAACTGTCAAAACCCCAAAATTTGGAAAAATTTAAAACTTTCAAAAATAATAAACAAAACATATTATATGCAGTTGTTAACTGGTAAAATAGTTTAAGTCTCTTTAAAAGCAACTGAGTAACTAATAAATTATTCTGTACTTTGTAGAAACAATTTTCTTTTCAACTTCTGACTGTTTGTCTGTTTGCAACATAAGGTGGTTTGTCATCTAAGGGCTGGGGCTTATTTAGCTTTCGAGCTAACGCATCCGTTTACTCTTATTTACAGGTCTACATGTATAAGTATGGTTCGAAGCTAACAAGTAAATTGGAGGTTACAATTTCAGTTTTTTCTACATAAAATTATTTTGGTAAAAGAAATTGTGCTAGATAGATATATCTAATTTCTCAAGGTATTACCTTCGCTACTACTGAAGCTTTTCTTAGAAATAGAGAAAACTGCCTTAATGTCTATAACCATAATAGTAAAGGTTTATTTCCTTCAAGGTCATAATTCAATAAGTTTTCAAAATAAATGATAACCTTATGTATGTCCGTTCCGAAGAATGTATCTATGAATTCTTACTGGGCAGTTATCATTTAGAGAGTTTCAGTCTTATAGACTGACTTCTTTTGTTTTGATGAAGTTCTAATAATAATCCTTCATATTTAGAATTTATTTTGTTTATCTGTCTATGTATGAGAATAATTATTTACATCAATTCAAAGTTATTCCAATTACAGCACCTATAACTTATGTTTCTCAACAAGTATTCATTTTATGGTTGAAGTAAAGTCTTTTGAAAGTTTAACACAATTTACAGGTAATAATGATTGTAGATCCAAACTGTAGGATTCAATTCTAGATCCTTTTATTTTATCCCTTAAGTTATCTCTTGATCAGATTATCAAGCAAGGAAAGATACTATCCTTCCAGTCTATTCTACTTCACAGCCTTCTATAACTTTTGAGTTTAAAAAGTGCTCATGTTTACTTGTTACCATCATTATTATAAAACAAAAAGAGTTAACTCCTCAGGGTAAAAGTATCTAAACTAAATACTAGTATTAACCCCAATTTGTTATTAATATAAAGAGCATAACCTCAAGTACCTATACTCCAACAAATAATTAAATGAGCACCATTAACTTCTTACAAACCCAAAGATAATATTGAAGTTGTAGATTATTACAACTAAACTATGCTCTGGGTCCAAAGCTATCCTAAGGGAATGCTAAGCTAGCTTATAAGGTTATTTGTATAACCCTAAGTCTCATGCAAAAAGTTAACAATGTTAACATGCTAATGTAAAAGCATGACGTTAGAGATTGATCTCTAAATAGTATATATTATATACGAAAATACTATGACCAAGGTTAAATCATAATATTGTTATCACATTATACTAGCAAACAAATATATTTGCAAAGGACTAATACATGGCAAATGATTATGTGCAGATTAACTATGATGTATCCCCTCCTTTGGAACTTTCCAGTGATTATTCGGTTTGTAAAATAGCAACGTAGAGGACTTTGGAAATGGTATCCAACATCAAATGATTTATAAATCATGCTACGTGGTCGATTCTATGCCACACTCCATCGTATATAAGTTTGACTGAACGAACCCTAGCTCCTTATTTTTCTTCGCCCTCGGGCCCTCGGCCGCTCTGCTGGTTTCTTTGGCCGAGCCACTGTGTTCCTCCTGCTGTTTCATCACTCATCGTGAGCACTATCAGCTATTCAGTAGTTTAACGGGGTGCTTACCACCGTGTTGTTTCTCTGTCCCTCGCTGTTGTTCAAACTAGTTTTAAGTGGTGGCAGTTTGCCATTTCCTGTACCTTCCAGCGTTCTAGTTCCTTTATCATGGTGTTGCTGGTTTGCGCCTCTAACTGGAGAATAACTCAAAATACTTTGCTAAGTTCTTAACTGTCTAAGATTCACTGGGCAGAAGGCGTTGTCTCAGTGAGGGTTTGCTGACAGGTAACAAACTATACTTTGGTTTCTTTGTTCCTCAGATTGATTGTATAAATTTTATTATTTCTTTAGGAATTTTAAATCATTACTAAACTCTGCGCACTTTTTTTCCCTTTTTGCAGCCGAACCTGGTTCCCTCCAACGTTTTCACCAGAAAAGATGCTACGGCTTCAAAATCCGGGTAAGCCTTGGTCCTTCCTCGGCTTATCGCACTGTGTGAAACCCTTATGCGATGTGTACAGGATTGGTTAATGTGGTTCTTTCTCTGTCCTCCAAGGATGTTCGATTTGTTCGTTTTAAACTTGAACAAGGGTTTAACCCTCTCTCCTTTGAGGAGAACTCTCCGGCTACGGCCGTGAGTACATGCCTTACATGTAACTGTTGTTTTAGCTAAAAAAAAAAAACTTAACGGGCTTAAGTCTGGTAAATACTATTCTTTAGAGGAAAGCCTCTTTACAGGCTGCGCGTCTTCTTGTATATCTTGTTACATTTTTTTGGGGGGTTATTACAATGAAACAGAACTTCGTTGTTCTTATGGTTATTAAAAGAGTTTTAGGGTTTTTAAACCCTCGGTTCCATAATATTTTGGAAAAACAGTCTCTATTTACTGTGCCTCCTTACTGTGTAGTAGAAGGATTTATATAAAGTATTTTTACTATGTTATTTAATAACCCATCTTGTAAGAAATATTACATGTTATTTGGTTTATTTAAATTAATTTTATGAAGAGACATTTGTCTCTTGATCTTCTGTTGTTTCTTCTTAGAATCTTTAAGCTCAATAACTGAGCGTCCTGTACAAATGGTTGTTCTTCTCAAACAGAGTTATATATATTTTTTTTTAAATAATAAATAAAGCGTTATTTTATCTTAAGTCTGTTTTAAGAAGATAAATTAATTATTCAGGTTTAAGATTTGCTTTATTATGTAATTCATAATGCAGTTATGTGAATCCTTGTGTTAATTTATAG
>LPNX010788028.1:63463-117049 GCA_001517045.1 Pseudotsuga menziesii | reverse complement strand
CCTCATATCTGACAATGGTGGTGAGTATGTCAAGTCTGAGTTTATTCAATATTGTGCAGATGCAGGTATTCAGATGCAACATTCTATCCCTTACACACCACAGTAGAATGGTGTTGCTGAGAGGAAGAATAGATCACTGAAAGAGATGGCAACCTGCATGATGGAGGCTAAGACTTTGACACCAAAGTACTAGGCCGAAGCTATAAAATGTGAAGCCTATATCCAGAATAGGGTGCCTCATAAACATCTTGATGGTATGACTCCTTTCGAAGCATGGAGTGGGCACAAGCCAGATGTGACCCATTTCAGGATTTTTGGCTCAAGGGCTTGGGCTAGAATTCCAACAGAAAAGAGGAAGGCTTTGCAGCCCCAAAGCCAAGAGTGTCTATTTGTTGGGTACTCTGAAGATTCAAAAGGGTACAAGCTGATCAATTTGAGCACAAACAAATCCTTCATTGAAAGGTGTGTTCAGTTTCAAGAAGAGACCCTAGCAGCAGTGGAAGTTGGAGAATCCTCTTCACCACCAGAACCTCTGAATGTAAGTGAAGAGATAGTTGAACATGCTGATTCTGATATTTCTGATAATGATGATTTTATTGCAGATCCTAACAGTCCTATAAGACCAAAATGGGAAGCCAAGACCATTCATGGAGCTGGAGAACTAGCTGGAAATCCTAATGATCCTAGGAGGACTAGATCTCAGTTTGAGAGTGCTCTGTGCATGAAAGATCCTATGTTTGCAGAGAAATGCTATCTTATGGTTGAATCAGATCCACAGACATATGAAGATGCAGCAGATGATCCAAGATGGCAAGCAGCCATGAAGGAAGAGTTCATCTCACTCCAGAAGAGCAACACTTGGGAGTTGGTTGATCTTCCCCCAAGGAGGAAGCTAGTTCAGTGTAAGTGGGTGTACAAAACCAAATTTACTGCTGATGGTTCACCTCTGAAGTACAAGGCCAGATTGGTAGCCAAGGGCTACTCACACGTTCATGGCATAGACTACAATGAGACCTTTGCACCAGTGGCAAAGATGGACTCCATCAGGATAGCCTTAGCCATTGCAGCTTCAAAGCAATGGGAAGTACATCACATGGATGTGAAGTGTGCTTTCCTGAATGGAGATCTCAATGAATAGGTATACATGCAGCAACCTCAAATATTTTCTACTAACCCATCTCTTGTGTGCAGGCTAAAGAAGTCATTGTATGGGCTTAAGCAAGCCCCCAGGGCTTGGTATGCCAAGATTGATAGCTTTCTGCTATCACTGAATTTTGTTCGATGCAAATCAGATCCAAATGTCTATTTGAAGATGTTTAATGGTTCATTAATGATCATTGTTTTATATGTTGATGACCTTCTCATTATAGGAAGCTCAAAGGATGAAATTGCTTCCTTGAAGGATGCAATGAACCATGCCTTCTCCATGACAGATTTGGGGCTATTGAGCCAATTCTTGGGGCTCGAGATTGCTCAAACCAAAGATGGAATCAAAGTGCATCAGTCCAAGTATGCCTTGGATTTGCTGAACAAATTCAAAATGAAGGATTGCAAGCCAAGCAAGACTCCTTTCCTTTCAGAAGTGAATCTTGAAGAAGTTGATTCTTCACCTATGGTAAACAATACACTGTATAGGCAATTGATTGGATGTTTGTTGTATCTTACACATACTAGACCTGATCTTTCTTATGCAGTAAGTGTGGCTTCAAGATACATGGATCAGCCTCATGAGATCCATTGGAAAGCAGCCAAAAGGATCCTTAACTTTGTTCAGGGAACAAGGACTCATGGGATCTTCTATAAAGCAAAATCTGATCTTGATTTGATTGGATTTACTGACACTGATTGGGTAGGTGACAGCACCGATCGAAAGTCAACATCAGGATATGTGTTCATGCTTGCAGAAGGGCCAATCAGCTGGTCAAGTAAGAAATATAGTGCCATTGCACTCTCATCTACAGAAGCATAGTACAGAGGAGTTGTAAATGCAACAACTCAATGTTTATGGTTGCAGGGGTTACTTGGAGAGTGTGGCTTCGAATCAAAATACTCAACTACTATCTACTGTGATAATCAGAGTACCATTTGAATCTGCAATGATCCAGTTCAGAAGCAGAGAACCAAACAAATTGAGATCCATATGCACTACATCAGACAACTTGTGCATGATGGCACCATTCACCTACTCTTCTGTTCATCTTCAGAATAAGTAGCTGATATCTTCACCAAAGTTTTTTGTGAGAAGACATTCAACAATCTCAAATCACTGCTGGGGATTGCTGATCATGCTGTGAAGCATGAGTGATGACAAGATTTCCAAAAAAAAATTTACAGTCCATGTTTAAGGGAGGATTTTTCCCACTGGGTTTTTGCCTCTTTCCTTGGTTAAATGGACATGCAGTATGTAAAGGGTGACTAAGCCTTGTTGCTAGGCCCTATAATTTTCTGATATTTTACTCATAAGTCAGGCTTAAGGGGGGGTGTTAGAATAATCAACCCATAGTTAGCTACCTTAGACATTAATTAATCCAATTTTTGTCTTATTTGCCTAGTTTCCATATTCCACCTTATGCAAGTTGTCCTCCACACATCCATAGTGGTCAAACTTGCTAATTTTGAGTCATGGAGCACTTGGGAACCTCCTGGAATCAAATCTACTTTATTCCTGGCCTCCCTAGCGCATGTCTGCTTTTTCAGTGTTTTAAGGCAATTGGGAAAGTTTGACTAGGTGAAGTTAACTTGTTTTTTGTCCTCCACATCCTCCACTCTTTTCTCCTATGAAAAGCATGTATGAGTTTTCCTTCCACCCACTATTAGCTTGCCTAATTGATATTGCCAATTCGTGAGCTCCTAGACAGTTTTGGAAACTGCTTTATGCACCTATGGGGGATTTGCTTAGATTTAGTAAGCCTGCTTTTGACTAGATTCGAATGGCATATTCATGCATTCGAATCCCTCATGTAATTATTTATTGTGGCAGCCTATGACTTCACAGGGTTGGCTATTGTACACTTATTCAATACAGATTAGTGTTCTGCTCCATTATTCAGTCTCCTTTGTGAGTAATTTGCAAGTGTAATTGGCAATTGTTGTGAGTGTAATTGTTCTAACACCTGGGTTCAATTTCCACAAACCAGTTAGCCCCACCATTCGCACGATGATGAATATGGACCATGTCCCATTTGAAAGGAAGCGCCAAAAGCAACGGATGGGGAAGCTACCACCTAAACTCTCCACGACCATCCTTGGTTCACTCTGTGTCTTTCAGTTTTTTGGCTTTCATTGATCTACATATACTTTATCTTTATGTCAATTCATAGTCTAAATTATCTATTTTGTAATATGTTGGTCGGCGGTACGATCCTAGGAAGGAGTCTCTATTATTTTTGAAAACACTAAACAAAAATTCTGGTTTTTTTGAATGGATGGGCGGGTGGCCAAATAGTCTCAGACCCCCGTAAAATGACTTCTATACTTATGTACTATTTTTTTTACTACATCTGTTAATATGAAAATTCCTACAACTCATAAAAAACAACAACTATCTAATAATATCATTCTAAATTCAAACTAAATTCAAATAATGATTTTTTTTTAAAATTCATGAAAGCTTTCATTTGCTATGTGAATTGACATTTGTTGCATATTGTACGGCATGCTGAAATGAGTTTTTTTTAAAGAATATTGACCATGTTTTAAAAGAAATTTGTTACTATGCTTTATCAATTAAAACATTGGTGTGCCTTAGAGACTAAGGCAATTTAAACATTGGTGTGCCTTAGAGGCTAAGGCACATTAGTGCATAATCATGCCACATACATCGAGTTATTCTAATATTTTGTAACCATAATTATGATACAAAGACCAAGTTATTCTAAACTATTTTGAAATAAAAATTCAATTTTTTCAAAAAGAGATCTCCAATGAGTTATATATATGAACCACAAAAGTGTGTGACATTAACACTTGCTGATATAGATTTTAATATTATATAATTAATGCACTAGTTATCAATACATGCATTACTATGTAACATTAACATGCAAACCAATATAACTTTTTTTTAAATTATCAATGAGGGTAATGATTGCACCATGGTACGGTTAATAAACACCACTAACAACAATTATTAAACCAAATTTCATTTGTAACTTTCATTTAGTGCTAAGCCATACATGCAATGGAGCTCACTATTCTTTAAAGACCGTCCATCCAATCATGCAATGTTACTAGATACCTACATTTCTCAATTCTTTCACTTGCACAATGAATTTCCATACAATTTTAAAAAATTCAAATGATAACAAAATTTCATTTTTTCTCTACGTGGCAATCATGTTTCTTTGGCATATTTATTCTTATTCAATGAATTAAATTTTAAAATTAAGCTTGACATTTAAAACTTTTAACTTTTTATTTTTATTTTCTAGACAATACGATATCATATTTCAACTCACACCATTATGCATTGCTTTTCCATATTACATGTATATGGTGTGCCACTATAGTATTAATGCACCACATATTTTAGTATAACAAATGGAATTTTCATAGCTCTTTGGTGCACAAACACATGTATGTATGTGTCATGCATGGCATGCCATGTAAGCTTAAGTGCAAAAGCAAATTTCAAATTTCAACTTTGCATTCGGGCATTTCCTTTACTATCCAAAATTATAGGAACTTCTCATCCTTGATAACAATGCCAATGAATGGTAATGCTTTCTGGGTATTATAAAAATCGATGTGCTAAAAAAATTAAATTGCCACAAATAAATTTAATACAACAAATGAAATATTTCCACACTTTTTAATGTGTTAATATTTGTATTATTCATAATGTTCTATGTAAACTCATATACACTAAAATATTTTAACTTTGAAAACAAATTTCTCATACTATCCCTATCCAATGTGCAAAAAAAATTGTACTAGAGAGCACTAATGATGGTGCCCCAAATAGATGTAGTGCAACACCATTCTTGATAATAATGCCAAGAGAAAGTAGTGATCCCTTATATTTATAACACACCACAAAGATCGGTGTACTAATAAATATGAAGTGCTTTGATTACAATGTCATCGCTTAAGTAACATAAGGATGCTTGTTAAATCATATAAAATGTCGTTAATATTTATAAACTTATTATACATAAACATTTATGTGAGAGCATCGTTATTTAAGGTAGTAAGGAAATCATTTAGTGATATCTTTATTATGTAAAAACATTGGTTACAATACATTTAAGTAAAATAACTATACAAAACATATTTTTAATGATGTTCTCTATTGTGCTTTTCCTTACCTCCACACATGGTGATTAAAAATAAAATTAACAATGTAATTAGACAAAAAGATGCATTGCAATCTCATCTCATCTCTTCAATCACAATGTTCATTTTAATTTGTTTTTATATCCATATTATAATTTTGACACATGAGTATTTTTTTCATTAATGCTTTTTTCATCTCTACCTTTTATAAATATTTGCTATAAGCTAAACTTACATATACTTAACTATGTATCAATAAATAAAATAAGTACACCAAAAATACTAATAATATTCTATGATATATTTTTCACACCTCCCAACAAGAATAAATTTGATACATCATCTCTTCAATCACAATGTCCAATTAAATTGGTTTAATTCTAATCATAATGTGATTCAACCATTCAAAAAAATGCATTGCATTCTCATCATCTATTCAATCACAATATGTATTTTAATTTGTTTTTATATGCCATGCTATTATTTTTTTAATACCATAACTTTTATAAATAAATACTTGCTCTGGTATAAAAATACTTGCTCTGGTATAAATAAATACTTGCTCTGGTATAAAAATACTTGTACCTTGTCATGAAGAAAATAAAGAAAAGCATCGTTTCAAAATAAATTTCGATTCCCTAATAATTCAAATATGCTTTACAATAAGCCAAAAATATGACTTAAATATGACTTTCTTGGGATCATCATTATTATCCATGCACTCAAAGTACAAATTTTACCATGATTAATTTATCTTTCAATAAGGTGGAATCATGGATAAAGATAAGAGACCTATTGTGTTTACGATTTGTAAACGTAGATAATATTGAAGGAGGAGTTTTGATGTATAATTACTTGTATAGACTTTTAAGAAAGTAATCATGAATCAAGTATAAATGATATATTAGGTTTTTAATATTTAAGTGTAATTTGTTTGTGAATAATATATTAGGTATATAATTACTTGCATAGACTTTTAAGAAAGTAATCATGAATCAAGTACAAATGATATATTAGGTTTATAATATTTAAGTGGAATTTGTTTGTGAATAATATATTAGGTATTGGAATCTTCATGGTTAGCATAATTGCTAAATTGATATATGATGTTTACTTGATACATTGTTGTTAGCATCTTGATTTATTTAAAGGTGATATGTTTAGAGCATGTATTTGTGTTAAAGTTTGATTTAGTTGCATTTGATGTTTCTTCTTCTTAAGTTAGATTGGCCTTTCCTTTGCAGATTTTATGGACATAATAGTACTAGCAATGATGTTGAATACAATGAACTAACGTGTTTGTAAGTTGGATTGTTGGGCACGATCATGCTTAAGCACTCTCATTATGCATATTTATGTCAATTAGTGTTCCATGTATGAAAATGGCTGGCGTTGCTTTGTGCACAATGTAAGCTAATAAGCAATAACACTTATGATCATTTTTCCATCATGAACTTGTTCTTTATGATAAGAATAATAAAAACATAATAACCATAACATTATGCTTGTTTAAGAAACATCTACTTATTATGGTACTATATAAGAAGCATATGTCCAAAAAGAAGGAACTTGATTTATTTATTTGATATACAATCTAAGATTAATAACAATAACAATGATGGTCGTTTTTTCATCATTAGTATCTTCTGCTCCATTGCACATGGGATGTAGTGAATTGCCTTCTTGCTAATTGCTAAAGCCTGGATTTCATGTTTACAAACACTATAATGAATTCATGACCCTGTGAAGTGTTGTTTGTTCTTGAATTTAATTGCTTTCCTTCGCGGATTATGTGGTCAAAATAACACTAGTAATGACATTGAATACAATGAGCTAGCATGGTTGTAATATGGATGTCTGGGCATGGTCATGCTTATGTCTTTCCATTATGCACATACTAAATTGAAGTTGTGGTTGTTGTCCATGCTAGAATTGTATGGCCAAACTGATTTGACTTCAGCTATTGCACAATTATACGGTTTTGTTTCTTGGTTTCCTTGTGCTATGCACTTGAAGCTTTTCCTAGGATGTGGTCATCTACATTGTGGTTGTGCAATGGATTTTGCATTTGCTAGGCTCCCAAAAATTCTGCATAGTGTTCTTTGGCTTGTTCAGGGTTAATCTTATGGTTCTTTTTTCACATATGGTGTTCCATAATAAGCATATATGCAAAATTTTGGTTCTTTGTTATTTTTTCTCAAAGATTGTTTTCCATTTTTCCCCTCTTTTTCAGAATAGCTTGCTTCGCTCTATCCATAATCATGTTCTATTCAATTGCATAAGGAATATAGTTAAATGCCTTTCTAGTCATTTGTGAAGTTTGTATTCCATCTTTTCAAACACTGATAATCAATCAATGGCCTTGTACATTGATTGTACTAGAAAGTGTTTTGTTAAAACATCACATATGCTTTTCCTATTTGGATTTTGCAATGGCATGCTTCACTTCGCTCTACAATAATCCTTTTTCATTGGTCATGTAATTGTGCCACATCCCAACTTGTGCAAGTGCAATCGGATAACGCAATTCCAATTTCATTGGATACTTTGGAGGGAAGCATGAAAGAGAAAAAAAAGGAGACGGCCATTGACGTTGCCAATGCATATGGACATGGAATAGAAAATGATATAAAAATGGAAATTCCCTAGAAAAGGCGAGTGGTTTTGGGATCAATATCTGTATTTGGAAATCAATAGACCACACTTTGGTTATAGAACAATTGTTTCAGCTAGGCAATTTCCATTATGAGCCAAGCAATTGCTTGTTTGATGCATTGTTCATTTTGTTATAGTTTTGATATACATCAATTGAAATAAGAAAGGGGGTCATTAACCATTTTCGTCTTACCTTGGATTGCAATGATCATTCTACACTTCAATCAATACATATAGATCTAGCAGTTGATTACTTGTAAACGTTGCATGGCATCATAGATATCAATATATATTTGAACCAAATGTCTCAATATGATTCCTAGCCAAACCGACAAAATATATATGGCCTTTGGGGTGATATTTTCTATATCAAATGGTTTTTCAAATGGCTAAATGTTCGGTCGTTGTTTGTTCAATGAAAAAACAAAGAAAGTACTTACATTTCAACTGGAAACAAACATGATATTGCTACAATTTGTTGTTTCATGATCACAATCCAAGTTCTGGCCATTTTGAACAATTGCTATCTCAATAAACAATGAAAGACATCAACTTGCTTTCTCGAACCGTTGACTCAAATGCACCTGGAAATGGCCAACTTGCAATGTCCTCTTCTAGGCAATTTCCATTCCAAGAACATGAGTGTTCTACTTTCTCTACTTAGAAAAACTGTGATGTTTCTTTATTTGAATCAATTTGCAAACTGACATCATTCTTTGACAATGAAATCCTCATAAACTAAATTGCACAGACTTTTTACAACAATCGACTGGGAGGAAATGTTCAATAAAAGAGCCCAACAAGAATTCCAAATGGAAGCACCCATGCAATCAGAAGAAGAAATTGAAAATGAACTTGAAACAATAATTCCAAATGGAAGCACCCATGCAATCAGAAGAAGAAATTGAAAATGAACTTGAAATGGAACCAATATCTGAAACATTGAGACATGGATATGGAGAAACTTGACTAGTTAACGATTTGGACAATAAAATAATTGAAATTGCACATGCAGAGAATTTCCATCCATTAGGAATGTTCTAGGATAAATATTCCGAATTATTAAATTTCCTTATGTTTTTTTACGTATAAAGAAGACCCGAAGACATATTGCATCGATTTAGATACAAACAAATAGCACAATGGGAATTAGAGCATGAAAGTACAAACTTTGAAACCCATGCCATAATCTCTTCTTCAAAGCAGTTAACGTCCATATAAAGCATGTGTCAAACATTGCTTGGATATCAATTCTTATAGGAGAGTTGAAAGGGAAAAAACTCTTGGAAAAAGACATCAAACAAAAAAAACTATTGAAAAAAATATCAAATCTCCAATTGGATATCATTTATTAAAGGCAATTAGAACATCATGTAATTAATTTGAAAACATGAACAAAGACTTGTTCGCAATGATTAGACAACTTGGTCCTCCTACATTCTTTTATTCTTGAGCATATTTCGAGTCCTCTATGCAATGAATTGAAATAGATTGAGAAAAAAACATCAGTCAAAATCAATTGATAGTCCCTCAAAAGAAATCGTTGATTCCTTGATTAGGAGACATACAGTGCTTCGTAGTCGTTACTACAAACACATATTAGAAGCATTGAAATCTCTATTACTAAAAAATGATAATTTTTTTGGAAAAGTTCAAGATTATTTCTTCACAAGTGAGTTCTAGAAAGGAGCTTGAGCATGGATTGCTTTGGATTCAAAAAGCACCAATCTATGGAAAAACACTAATGATCAAATTGCCAAATTTGTTGATTTATATATATCCACACACTCGTCATTGCTTGACCAAACCCTAGCAAAGATTCAGACCCAACGTCATACAAAGATGTGAAAAAACATCCACATTCTAAGTGTAGGTTCAATTTCCTAATTCCTCCCATTGATAAAACTATGGTTTTGAATCCAACTGAAACCAATGACAATTGTCTAAGTTAGAATGCAAAACATGTGTTCTCCATCTTTGAACATAAAGAGTATCCTAAAAGCATTTATTTTGAGTTTCTCTAACAAGATATAAAAGTAAGCAGAGATGATTACATAATCTATTGTGATCTTCAACCGTTCATCCTACTCTAATATTGAAGAGAGACCCTTCCGATATTTCCGATTAACTCGTTTGCAAAGGAAATTCCTGGCATATGTCAAGCAGACACATATGCACAATATGTTTAGATGCTTATGCAAAAACAACATGTGTTAGCTCTTACATAACTAAGATGGATAGAACTAAGACAAATGCGCTAACTCATTAGCATATAATACTAGTCTCCCCGCTAAGACAAATGCGCTCCTTTGTTTTAGCAACATCTGCTAGTCTCCCCACTAATTTCCACTAGCACTGAACTACACATGCGCTAACTCATTAGCATATAATACTAGACCATATAACCAACCCATATGACTTGTACCTTCACTCTTTGGCCCCCAACGCGTTGCCTTAGGTAATTTATCCTCTCGAATAGTTTTACTAGGATATGCTCTTTCCACCATTGATCAAAACAATGATTGATCCCCCTCGTTGGCTTGTGAGCTAGTTACCCAACCAATCTATGTCTTCAATCTACCTCCACAACACTTATCCCTTTTAACGAACCCTGTGAATGTCAAACTGGGATCTTTCTCACATCTCCGGCCCGCGAAATCGTGCTCGGCCATTGATCTTCTTCATCATGGATCCAAACCGTTGATCCACGACACTCTTTATCTTATTTCCAGTGCTGCACTTTTTGACCATAGAAGGATGTATCACCATAGATCAAAGTTCATCCTCCATCTGATAGCCCTCGGTGACAGGACCTGCTAACCCAATAACTTGACATGTGCTTCCACCATTCTTCATTGAATAGGGTCATTTTCGAACCCTCAAGCCCATAATTCAAAAATTTAAACATAGTGCTAACATAACCTTTGCATTGTTATGATGGTGGAATTGGGACTCTCATCCCCCTACCTTTTCCCTCGATTCCATCTCTCTGTGTTTCAGAGTTTGGAGGCTGAGATCCTTGGAGAAGAGAAGCAAGAGAACCAGATCAAGGTTTCGTGAGGTGCCTAACAAGAGGAGAAGGTGAACTTTGTACTTCTTCCACTTGATAATAAATATGTGATGCCCTTCTCTTTCCCAAATCATTATCTAATCTATGTCATATATATGTTTATGAGCAGCTAGTAATGTTAAACAAGTTAGGGTTTCATATTGCTTTGATTATCGTTGCTTTATATTTAGTTAAATTGGTTCGAGGAAGGTTGAAATTGTTTTGCAGGTCTCTTCGATTAAGGAGCAAGAGAAAGGGATAGAGAAAGCTCAGACCAGCCTTCAGTGAATAAGGTATGGACCTTACTTATCTTTGAATCTTGCTTACATTTGATTTTTGAATAGTATACATCTGTCTTTCAAGCCTAGAATGTTGATGGCCTCTTAACCCCTAGCCATAAGAACACTTTCATCTACAACGGAACTAACGAATCCATTGGAGAAGCCTTATTTGTTTTGGGGTTTCCTTGACTTCTTTCTAGTTTATTTAAGGTTTTAGGTTCTTCTTACAAGTTAGGATCAACTCTTAGACCTATTAGGACACCGCCTCTGCCTTTCTAGGACATTTTTTTACCTTTTCTAAGTTGTTTTCCACCCATTCGCGGCTTCTGCACTAAACAGTTGCAAATTATATGTGCATTCACGACCCTTCCTTCATGCAACCTATGATTCATTCGTGACCTACCCTAAGGAAACTCGCGAATGGCCCCTTTAATTGGTTTTTTCATCATTTTTTGTTTTTTTTGTTGTTTGAGGGTTGTCTAAGGGGTCTTTTAAGGTCCTTTGTCTATGTATGGACATAGGGAGTTAGTGTCATCTCTTTTGAGTACTTTTTATCTAGTATGTAAGTCCTTTTCAAGTCCTTAAACTTGTTTTGTTGCTTTCGCCCCTACCTCCTTCTTTGGCTTGACTTTGTTGGGAAAGGTGCTGAGCAAGCTTTGTTTGCAGGTCTAGACTTAAACTTGGAGCTTCTTGACCCTTATTTGTTTCATTCTTGTTTTTTATTCTTTTCATTCCAAAGTGGTTGGCTTGTTTACCTTTACAAGTATTCCTTCCTAGTGAGGTTCTTTCCGACTTTAGGGCAGCTTAGGGTTTGTTAGTGGGGTATAGAACAATAGTCTATTTACTTTGTTTACATTACTTGCATGCATTAGTTTGTAGGTTGTCTTTTCTTTTCCATTCATAAAAAAAAAAGGTAAAAAGAACATATAGTTTCTTTATATGCATGTAGATTAGAGTTTAGTCTTAAAAGCATCGCATGTTGCTCTTCATGGAAAAATAAAAAGAAGTTTTTCTTTCGTGGCTTTCAATTTTTAGTTTGAAAAATAAAGAGAAGTTGGTGTTTTCTTTTGAATTTCAAATTCTCTTTTGTTTAGTCATATTGTTTCTACTGTTGAGTAAAACACCGTTGGTTTCACCTCCGCCACCCTTTGAGTAATATCCCATCCTCTGGAAGTCATGGTGGGGGAAAACAACTCATGTTGGACCCAACCACCCAACCTCTGGAGGTCATGCTAGGGGAAAGCAGTCAACCAATGCAAGTCATGCTGACACTATTGAGAAAACCAACCGTTTAAAATCCAATTCGAAGTCCCCTTGTAGGCTTTGTGAGGGAGACCACCATGAGACCACCTTACCCATCAATTCCATGCTATTGCAAAGGTTCGAAGAGTTTGGTTCCAAGGACATCTCGTTCTTGAACAACCTGAAGTTTCTCAACAACCAATTCAACGTTTGGTTGATCAAGTGGTTGAACCAATGTCATATTTGGTTGATCCCACTCTCCCTTCGGAGAGTGACCTTTACCAAGTGATGGAACTGATGCAATATTAGGCCAATCCCACTCTCCCTTCAGAGAGTGATTTCCATAAAGCAATTAAGTCGATGCCATCATCGATCAATCCCACTATTCCTTTGGAGATTGAATCGTCTGCTAGTCATATTTCTTCATTGGTAGTTCAGAACCTTCTGGACAAAGGGGAACTGACCTCGCTTCAAATGAACCCCCACCAAGCTCTCAGATTGCTTCCTTTGATTGGGACAACCTAGCTAAGCCATTCCTTCCTTCTGATGCACCTTTCGAGACAAAGGTCAAAATTGGACATTACATGATTGTTCATTGTATTGTTGATGAATGATCCTCGGTTAATAGTTTATCTGCACATGCTTGGCATGGCATGGGATCTCCCAACCTTTTGTCAAATGATAGTCAACTATTGGCGTTTGATAGAAGAACTAGTACAACTTTGGGGATTCTTACTCAAACATATGTTACTTTGGGTGGGAAGAATGTCTTAGTTGATTTTATGGTGATAGAGGACCCCTTAGACTTCAATATGCTCCTCAGGTGTGATTATGTTTATGTTATGCAAGTTGTGGTGTCAACGCTCTTTCATGTGATGTGATTTACTCGTAATGAAAACTTTGTCACTATCGATTAGATGGATTTTCTTGATCCTTCTCCTGACCGACCTAGAGACCAAGTCTTTCCTTTATTGATTTTGTGTGTCTCGGTAGACACTACCCTGCAACACGTGAGCTATGTAGCCTTATATCCCTCGTGTTCAATTTCTACTGAGAAAAATCCTCTGTGTTCTTTCTTACCTTCTTGGGACTCAATCCCAACAGTTAACCAAGTGATCCATCCTATACGGACTGTGAAGCTCGCTCTCCATCCTATTGATCCTTTTGAAATTTTAGACTTGTATTCTATCCGGGATGATATACTTCCTTCTGATGAAGTCTTCCTAGACTCTTCGATACAATCTGACCTTCTTCTTGATTTTGGTTCAGTTGTGCCTAAGTCTCGCCCTGATTTTCTTAGTAAGCATGATCTTTCCATTGATCGATCTCCTTATGTTGGTATTTTTGAGTCTTTGGACTCTCTCTTTGAACAACAAGTCAATGATCCTGATGAGTTTGATTTTTCTTATATATTTTTCAACTCCTATGATACTAAGTTTGTTCCTACAGAATCTATCTCCCCTATTGATTTTTTCTTTTCTTTTAAGGTTGATCTTATTGATTACAAATCATCGAGACTTGGCACTATAAATTCTTCTTCAGTCGATTCTTCCTTGACTAAACCTTTTGTAGAAGATAGAAAAGTTGCATGTGTTTCTACCAAAGTGACCTGCATTGGATATTTTCTTCTGAATATGATCCTGATGTTGTTGTTTCTTAGAGACAATATTTTTAGTTGTATTCACAACTGTTTACTGGCCTCACCTTGTTTTTTAAGTTGTAACTTCATTTCCATGTACCCTTCTTGCGCTTATGAACCTGATGCCGAATTCCATATTTTTAGCTCGTTGTATAAGCCCTCATCTTTGCTCTCACCATCACTCAGCTTTGTACCATTTCATCTTTGAAACTTGACATATTTTTCCTTAAGGAGACGTTCCCTGAGTTTCTTTATATTGCTCATGTTCAATGCATTATGATTAGGTTTGTTCCTCGTGCTCGGAACTAGTTTCGTCTTCTTTTGACACTTTTCTCCTCACATTTAGAGCATTCTTTCTTCTCTCCTTCGAGCTCGTTAAAAACAGTAAGTACGATGCGAGTTGACTTTTTTGGAGTTGTTAAAACTTCATGGGAAAGATATGGAGTTATCTTCAATCCTTGGTATGACTCCTTAAATGTGACTGGATCGCCGAGTTCGCTTTCCCCTTCAAACTTGTTAAAGGATGTGAAGGAACATCCACACAGGTATAAGTTTACCCCTTTTTTCGGCCATGCATATTACTTAGGAAAAAGGAATACTCTATTTTCTTCAGAATCTAGAAGAGTATCTTTAGGTATATATTTATCTCTTTTTCGGTCCTGGAGGACTAAACTTACGGAAAAGGAACCCCTAGTTGAGCTTAATTTTCTCTTTTTCGTGCTGTGGAACTAAACATGAAAAAGATTCCAAGCATTCTTTATGTCATTTGTTATGCTCGCTAAAACCTTAGTACAAAAGAATCAAGTTTACCGTTGTCTATACCATTCTCGTAAATAAATGGAACTTTCCAAGTGATATTTATTTCCATCACACTCGTTAAAACTAAATCCATTTTGCTTTCTTTTGAAGGAGCGTCGGTCTAGTGATAGTTTACCCCTTTTCCGGACATTGCTGACTAACTATGAAAAATGCATACCTTAGTTTTCCTGAGCTAAGAGAGTTATAATTTGGATTTTTTTACACTTTTTCGAACTTAGGATACTAACCTTATGAAAAAACACCCCCCTAGAGTCTTCTTTGGAGTTTTCATACTCTCAAAACTATGAAAACACCGTTGATCATTCACTAAATCAGGCTCATAAAATCCATGAATCAGTGCTTTATCAAGCATTCTTCTTTCTCTTCTTCGAGCTTTTCAAAAATGAAGAAGGTCCCGAGTTTGATTTCTTGCACTCATTAAATCTTTACAAGAAAGAAGGGAAAGGAAAGCTCATTCATATGTATTTTACGTCACAGAAGCAAGTTTTGTCTCCATGAAAATAGCACAAGTTTTGACTCTATCAACAATTGGGTCTCAGTTTTTTTACTTTATCCCGATTCAGATTTTTTACTCCTGTAGTTAGATTATTTTCCAATTATATGGGGATTATGTCAATGTCTCCTACATTGCAGATTTGTATCATTGGTATTTTCATGTCAAAGCTGCCTAAGTCACTATTGTGTCGTGCTCATTGTTAAAGGATAAACCTTTGTTGGCCATTCTATAGTTGTCTTGGCCTTTTGTGTTAGCTAGTCCCTAGTATCAGTTCATTACATCAAGTCTTCAGCGGTCCTTGCTCCAAAACTTTGTTCCAGTTCCATATCCAATCAATCTCTGACTTACCTCGTGTTGGATGATGGAGGATGTTTTAATGCCTTCCTTCCAATGGGTCTCTTCCTATCGAGCTCAACACATCTTGCTATGGGAGTGAGATTTATATTTTATGACAGTACCTTGGGGATTGCAGTCATCAGTGGAAATTTCCCTCGCTATTGGGTAGTGGAAAATATACCGTAATGTATCCTATCCGATGGATTCTTCAGGTGTTAGAATTCAAGACCTTGTATTCACACTTGTTAGAATGTACTAGGTACCTTGGGGACCATTTTTCATTGATAGTGGTTTCCCTTCTGTTTTTTAAATGCCCTTATCAAGGAACGGCAATCAAATGGTTTCTTCCATGTTCGACTTCAGCTCCTTTATTCGCATGGTTAGGATTCATACCTTTGGGTGGTTTGGATTGAAGACCTTGGGCCAACAGTAGCATCGTCATTTTTGTTATTTCTCAAGTTGCGCAAGACCTTGTTACACTTAATATGACATTTGCTGAGACATAGATCCACTTTGTATTCTTGTGGCTATGATCGATTATTCAGCATGGATCCACCTTGTTCATTTGTGGCCATGACTCTTTTAGATTTTATATGGTGCCTTTTTGCATGTTGTGCGACCATGTTAGATACATCAGTTATGCACATATTGGATCCACCTTTATATTTATGATGATTATTTTTATATGGACATGTATGTCCCAGAGATCAGTTTTTTCTGACATTTATCTCTCTTTCAGGTACCTCTATCTGAGCCTACAATCTTGGATTCTCTACTCTCTTCGACTCTATGACTCAAATGTTTCCTTTTTATAATGTATTTCGGCTATCATCTTCCCCTCTAAACTCATACATTAGGGGGCATCTTTTATATCCTAAAATGAAACATCTCTGCCTCTGACCACTTTCCCATGTTTTCGTCGCATGTCGACACTTCATGAAAGTCACTGAAAAAAACCTTGATTGGAGGAGCCATATCTAGACTTTTGTAACTCCATTTAACCTATTCTCTTTAATGTTGGAAAGGTATATGAGTAAGGAAAAACTTTTTAGAAGACATCAAACCATGAAAATGCATCGACGTACCCTAAAAATGAGATGTTTTGACCCATTCTCAGCATTGCTTAAGCAAACCCACGAATTTACCTTGCACTTTCGACTCTACTTCATTAAACCCGAATTTCACCTAAAGTGACCAAAAAAATATAAAATATGATAATTCTTGAAATTAGGGTTCTTTTGGAACTGATCCTATAGTTGTAACTGATCCCTATTCGACCCCCACTATTTAAAAAGCATATAAGAGAGGGAGAGAGGTCTATGGAGGGGACTTGAACCTTTGCATTTCTATGTTGGTGGAATAGAAACTCTCACCCCCCACCTTTTACCTAGATGCCATCTCCCTATGTTTTATAGCTTAGAGGCTGAGATCTTTGGAGAGGAGAAGCAGGAGAACTAGATCAAGGTTTCGTGAGGTGCCTAACAAGAGGAGAAGGTGAACTTTATATTTCTTCCACTTGATAATAAAGATGTGATGTCCTTCTCTTTCCCAAATCATTGTCTAATATATGTCATATCTCTGTTTATGATCATATAGTAATGTTAATCAATTTAGGGTTTCATATTGATTTGATTATCATTGATTTATATTTAGTCAAATTGGTTTGAGGAAGGTTGAAATTGTTTTGTAGGTCTCTTGGATTGAGGAGCAAGAGGAAGGGCTAGAGAAATCTCGGACCAACCTTCATTGAATCATGTATGGACCTTACTTATCTATGAATCTTGCTTATATTTTCTTGTTGGACATTATACATATATCTTTCAACCCTAGTATGTTGATGGCCTCTTAACTCCCAGCCATAGAAACACTTTCCTCTACAACACCATGGTAACTACATGCCCATTGGCCCCAACAACATTGTTTTCCCTCCTAGATCTAGTCCAAGTCTTAGTCTACTATTCATGGATAGTCTCAACCTGCCTAATTTGGCGAGGTTAACGAATGACCCCTTCTGTCATGACCTGTTGTAACCTCCCATTCCTACCAAACTCCCTTCGGACATCCCCAAGTTTGAGGCAAGGTGGGAGAATACCATCATAACCATATCACGTCATTCCACTTATGGTCTTCTTCCAACAACATAGTGGATGATTCTATATGATTGCGGCTATTCTAGTGCACACTCATTGATTTTGCAGCCAAATGGTACATTGAGCTTCCCCATGCCACTTATTGAAAGAAAGAAACTCAGTGTCTTACTGGAATACCCAATGCAGATAAGTTAAATAATCCATGTATGGATAGTAAAATATATTTGATAAGATAAGTGATGATTAACAATTACATTTCCTTAGGCTTTATAAGCCATTTGGCGCCTTTTGAATATAAGTCATGTCTTTTGAATTTTCATAAATAGTTAAGTGATTACTTATTATTTAATAATTAATAATTAATAATACTAATTTATATTAATATTAATAATTAACATTAATATTTAATATTATTAATGTTTATATAACATTGCCTTCCCCTTAGAGAAGCTTTGTCCTCAAAGCTTGGAGAAGACAAGGCTTATGTCTGATTTTTTTCTTGAACCATCATCTCTAGGCCCTTTCTTTTGACACTTGATGAAATAAGACGATACAAGTTACGAATTCCAAAGAAGAAATGTCGCATTGTTTCTGATGTGGTCCATCCAAGATCTATCTTCATCGGAACTATTTGATGGTTTTTGGGGTTGTTCTTCTTGTTTGTTTCTTAGTATGTTGATTTGATGCTTTTGTTTGTATGATAACATAAATCTTCTATGTATGTTCATTTTGACTCTATCGTTGGTCAAAAAGATGTTTAAAATTGGGGTGTCGATAAGGAGTTTTTTTTTGCGGGATTGACTTCCTTTTGAACTGTGGCAAAGACTGAATTTGTGTTTATTTCTTCTTCCTCAAATTGAATTTGCTTTCCAAAAGGTCTGGATGCTTCCTTTTTAATTTGTGCTACTTTGTTTTCCAGTAGATTACTATTACTCAAAATATTCTCGAACCTTTCATATTGAGACTTTTTGTCCTCTTTTAACTTCTCGATTTGTTCCTCTAGTTCTTGATTAAGATTTCTTAGGCGTTGGTTTTCTTCCTCCTTTCCTAATATTCTTCCTTCGAAGTCTTCATTGGAAAGTTTTGTCTCATGACTATGTTTCAACTTCTTGATTTTCATAAGTAATATCTTGTTATAAATTCTCAGTCGAAATAGTTCTTCGGTATTGCTTGCTAAACTGTCATTGATTGTCTTAATTTACGGCTTGTGTGCCTTCTTAATGTCATCATACTTCTGCTGGAGTTATTTCTTGTTGTTGTTGATGTTGACATACTTTTGAATCTTGATCTTCTAGATTCTTTTGGGCTTGTCTCCATTCATTATCTATGTCCATGATGATCTTGCTTAAACATTTTATTTCGTCTTCTAATTCGTTAGTTCTTCTATAAGGTTTATCTTCGTCGTTTTCATACCTTTTTATTTTTTCTTCAAGGTATTGATTTAGATTTTTTAAATGTGATATTTTTTTATCTTTATCTGACAACATTTGCTTGAGTTCTTCATTATTTTTTTGTGACCAATGGTTTTTATGCTTCCATATTTTGATTACGATTTCCTCCCTTGAAATATCAGATTGTAGATGATGATATTTTGCTTTATAATGCTCCAAGTCGCCTAGAATTGTTTGTAATCGTAACTGTAGTTCTATTTTTGTAATCACCATAATTTGATGCTTGGACGATAACTTGGCCTTCCTTTGACTTTGGCTTCTTTGACGATAGGGAGTCTTTGGATTATTTTACGACTCTTCCTTTGACTACTTCTAGTCTTCTTCTTATTAGGTTAAATAACCTCACTTTTTTTCCAAAAATAAATATTATTTCAATTAAAATAATAATTACTGTATTTTTGTAATAATAATGATTATTACTAATTAATTAATAATAATAATATTAATGCTTTTATATAACTATATATATAATTTTAATATATAGTTTGTTTTTCAAAAATTAAAATATTTAAACAAATATAATAGTATTATTATAATGTTTAATATTTAAATTTTTAATGTTTTAATGTTTTGGATGGTAGTGAGGAGTGGCTAGAGGAAATGGCTAGGAGAGGGTGCAGGTCACGCATGTCAGTAGGTGGTGACGATTCAATGGTAGAAGGCAAAGGGTACAGATCGGGTGAGATACACAGAAGGGAGGATGACGACGACGACAATGGGCGCACAACAATGGCGAATAGGAGTTCAACGGAGAAGAGAAGGGTAGTGACGGGGGAAAGGATGCGATTTGTGGGAGAAGTGTGGAAGGGACAAATGCAAGGAAGGTGCGGAATGAAGCGCGAAATGGTGCGGGTCAGGGTGGAGTGGAATGGTGGGGAAGGAAATGTGGAGGTTGGGGGTAGCCGGCACGGGAAGTGGCGTGCACAGAATAGGAGGGAAGCAGACAGGTGAGGGATGGTATCAGCCATGGAACAAGCTTGTGGGAGATATAGCGAAGGGAGAGGATTAGTAGACGTGGATTAAAACACGAGGAGGCGGGATAAAGAGAACGTGGTGGGGAGGTGCGTGGGAGCAGAGAAGTGGCATAAAAAGTGGAGATGAGGAGCGAGGGTCTGCAGAGAAGGAGGTGAGAAGAGGAGTAGGAGGCTGATGGTGGTAGTGAAGTGGAGTTTGGAGCTGGTGCAGTCGCACACAGAGCATGAGGTGCGAGGAGTTGGAGGCACAGAGGAGGGATTCTGAAGAAGGAGGGATGGGCAGGGTGTAGAATGAAGGGGGAAGATGAGTAGGAGTGGTGATGGGGTAGTGTGCAGAGGCAGGAGCATTGGGGGAAGGAAGTGGATGGTGTGGAGCATCAATGGGGTAATGAGAAGAAGAGGGCCAAAATCCTGATATCTGGTCAAGGACCAATCGACGAGAGAAACTCTGACTAGTAGCCAACATCCAGAATCACATGCCTAAAAAGGCTCTGATACCACTGAAATATAGAAACTCTAGGTCTTATTGGAATACCTAGTGAAGATAAGATAAATAATCCATGTATGGATAATAAAATATATTTGATAAGATAAGCGATGATTTACAATGGCATTGCCTTGGGCTTTATAAGCCATTTGGCGCCTTTTGAATATAAATCATGTATTTTGACTTTTCATAAATAGTTGAGTAATTACTTCTTATTTGATAATTAATAATTATTAATATTAATTTATATTAATATCAATAGTTAACATTAATATTTAATATTATTAATTTTTTTATAACACTTATCCTCGTTTTTCGTCTTTAGCCTCAATGTTCATCCAATACTTCCAGCTACCCATCCATTACAATGAGGATGCAAAAATATCGTTATATTGTAGATAGATCAATGCTATCCATATCACAGATCACATCCATTAGTAGTGTCATCATCGTATTTTGTTCAAAATCCAGTTAGAAGACAAGATGTTCCTTGATTTGTTTCTTAAAACCTTTCTCCCCTTATTGCCAATGATGTTGCATCCGAGCACCCACAAAATTAGGAAGAAGAAATACTCAAAGCACAACAGTTCGACCTTATCTATGCCCAACTAGGTTACCTTTACACCATCATACATGATTCTCCTTGTGTTGGCTCCTCGTGACAAGATACGTCGAGGGAATCCCATGCTGATAATGGAGTCATTGGATCTATTACCCATCACCCCCACTTGTACATGAATTGTCCTTTGATTCCGCCTCACTCTGGTAATGCCCCTAGTTTTTCCCAACCCACCTACTCCCTTGACCTTTCAAGAATAGTGGCTTACTCTAGAGCCACACCTTCATATGCATCTCCCGCACTCATTCCTCATGTTTATGGACCAAATTTCTTGAAACCTGCTTGTAATGGCCAAATGATAGGCTTTGAATCCCCTCCGATCGCTCCCACCTACTACCCATCACCTGTGAAACCTACACATGTCTCGACCTCGACTCCTCTTGTTCCTCAATGACAGATCTATGCTCAGCAGAACCTCCCCAATTAACCTACCCCCAATAACCAACAAGTGTAGGGAAGAAGACAAAGAGGTAGGAACCGGGGAAAAAACCAACCTCAAAGGGGTGGTCAACAACCCAACCCTCCTAACAACAATGGAGCCAATTCCCCTACATAGAACCCCCAACGTCCACCTAGACCTGGTAAAAACCCTCAGTTATAGACTAACCATCCATGTACCATTTGTGATGTTTATGACCACTATACACACTAGTACTCCCAGATGGATCTAGCCTTCCACCTATTACACATAGAAAATAAATGTGAAACTAATGCTTCCACTCCAGCACATCCAAACCCAACATCATAAGGTCCTCCACCTATGGTGCTATAGAAACTGTTACCGAATCAAGGAATGGTTGCAACCCAACCATTGATACAATAAAATACCGTAACCGCTTCTTTGAGTCAACCCATCGATCCTAGTGTCCATCATCTTATGACATTGTCGTCTGGTGTCAACTTACAAACTCGACGAAACCAATATGTCTCCACCACGGAAACCAGTATACCCTCCATGACATATACCTCCACTGCTCTCAATATGTCCTTACATTTTCCAATACCCCCCACAGACGAGACTGCCAAAGTCCCTAGGTTCCCTTTGCATCATGTTGCAAACAACTCCACTGCTAGAGTCGTTCTCAATTATAGTATTGTCGATGACTTGGCCCAGTCTCCCTCTGCGATGTCCGCTTTGGAAGTCCTGAGAACTTTTCCTCCACAACACAAAGCCTTATTATCTATATTAAGTGTCGTCGACCCCTCCAACTCTGGGTTGATCACTTTCAACTTGGATCCAGGAGAACCTCAGATTCCTTCATTTGTAGTCTTCCATGTTCCTGTCAGCGTTTAGAATTTGGTCATTCATTGATGTATCATCGATGAGGGTGCATCCACTTGCATTATGTCAACCTTCATTTGGCAGAAGCTAGGATCCCCAACCCTTCAACCCTCAACCATCGCCCTACTCACTTATGATGGTCATGTTTCCCAACCACAATCCGTTCTCACAAATGTCCCCATTGATTTGGAAGGTAAAACTATGTTAATCGACATTGAGGTTTTGAACGCCCAACTTGATTAGAACGTTCTCCTTGGACGTAGTTACATGTATGTGATGCAAGCAGTTTCTTCAACCGTATTCTGACTCATGATGTTCCCCCATGATGGCAATATTGTGACCATTTACCAGTTGATGTACTATGATCCCAAAGGACCTTCCACTCCAGAGCATGTCCTCCCTACCATCGACACCACCATCGATAGTGCATCCATCCCCTCCCTACCTATCATTGGTACAAGAATGTTTACTGGAACCCCTTTGACAAACACCTTTTTGTCCCTAGCATCTCCTCCCTCTACAGCTCTGATTATCGAATTTTCTCACCATCACATCTGGTAAACTTCTGACCTCATTGCATCCTTAGCCACAACCCCAATCGTAGACCACACCCACCCCCAATATTTTTCCAGGGAATTATTGGGGTTCATTTCCCATACACACCATCCTGTTTCTCTTTCCACCATCTGGAATCATGAGTAAATCAGTCATGGCTACTCTTAACCTTCTAGGATTAACTTTGGGCATTCCAATGTGGTACCTCGATCCACCCAACCCAGCCTCAACACCACAAATCATGCTGAAACCATTCTAACCTATTGAGACAGTTTCACAATCACCTTCTAGTACACAACCAGTTTCTCCTTTATCCACTCCTGCACCCCCTCCTCCTACAAAGACCAGGGTTGAAGGCACCAAAAGACCCCACAAAACCACATCCACCTCCTAATTGTGCGGTATGCGATGTCCTCAACCATGCTCCTCAAATTGTCCTTATTTTTCATTTCTTCGCACCCATATGCATACAATAGTAGAGTTCGAGGACACTCTAGTTGTTAATGTACCAAACATTCCTGCGGTTAAGAACATATCGTTACATACAAACCACTCATGTGCATTTTGTGGTCTACATGGTCACTATTCCCATCATTTCCCAAAATTATCCAAGTATTGGTCCCTCCTCACTAACTTATGCAAGCACTCCCTTGAGTCTGAAGTCACTATCCTCGAAGAAATACACCCTTGGTATTCTTCCTCGGATACCACTAATACCATCTTCATGATCTCAACTTCTAGTCTTCCTTCCCCCTCATCGACTATAGAATATCCCTCTGGTCTATCCAGGTGCCACTTTCGTAATGATGAAGAGATCCTTGAATCTCTCACAACTCCTGAGCATCCTTGGGATGACATGCACCATCACTCATTTTTCATCCCCGATGAACCTTCCTCATCGTCAGATCGTTTCTTTGTCGAATCGAAATAATTTTTCCATGGAAGTGTCGATTGGTTCAAAAACCCAATCCTGGCCCCCAAAGCCTTTGAGGAAGGTAATATGGCCAATATATTGCCAACCATCCAAGTCGACAACTCAACTAAACCTAGGATAGTCGAGCATATAACAATCGGTTCTTCAAGCTCTCCTGAGGAAGTCACCGCCTACAAGACACTTTTTCAAGAGTTTCATGATGTTTTCGCTCAGTCCTACAACAAAATGCTCGTGCTTTATCCATCTATCATTGAACATCGCATCGACACATGGACCGATGTTGCCCCCGTTCTCCATAAGAAATGACCCATCCACCCGTTAAATGCCCCTTTCGTCAAAGATGAGACCGAAAAAATATGCAAAGCAGGATTTATATACCCCATCGTGTATACCACTTGGGTTCCCAATCTTGTTCTCGTTAATAAAAAACAAGGAACCATTCGTGTGTGTACTAACTTCCGTGATTTGAATTTGTCTTGTCCCAAAGACAGCTTCCTCACTTTGTTTATTGATCATATCATAGATGCATGTTCCAGCCATGAATTCTTTTCCTTCATGAACGATTTTTTGGGTTACAACCAAATCCATATATGCAAATAAGATCAGTATAAAGCTAGTTTTACCACACCCCCGGGGCACTTTTGTGTATCATGCCATGTCGTTTGTCCTTAAAAATGATGGAGCCACTTTTCAGCGATCCATGACATTTTTCTTCCACAACCTTCTTCATATTATCCTTGTCTATTTGGACGACCTCACAGCTCGATCTCGAAAGTGTTCCCAACATTTGGAAGACTTACAACAAGTCTTCCTTTGATGTCACACGTATAATTTCCTCCTGAACCCCCTCAAGTGTGTGTTCTACTTCCTAGTCGATCGCTTATTAAGATTCATCATGTCCCAGAACACGATTATCGTGGATCCCTTGAAGGTCAAAGCCATCCTAAATCTTCCCCCCTTCGCGCACTTTGCGCCAATAGCAGAGTCTTCAAGGCAATGCCAACTTTCTTCTCTAGCTTATTCCATATTATGTTACAAAATCCCACGAATTTTTACACTTGCTCCATACCAACATTCCTTTTGAGTGGGATGAGCAAGTGAAAGCCACTTTCGATGTATTGAAATAAGCTCTTACTTCCGCTCCCTTGTTGTCTCCTCCCGACTTCACCAAGGATTTTATTGTCTATGTATTGAAATATGAAAATTCCATCGTTGGAGTCGTATCCTAAGAAGACGATGCTCATAAAGATCATGTGATCTATAATGTGAGTCAAAATCTTTCTATACCATCATTACGTTACTCCCATGAAGATAAAATGGCCCTAGTCATTGTCTTTTCGGTGCAGGAGCTATGCCATTACATTTTCCTGAGCTGAACCAGAGTTGTGGTCGATTTCAACCCCATGCGTTATATATTAAGTCGACACCTTATCCAAGGTCATGCCACCAAGTGTATTGTCATTCCTCAAGAGTACGACTTGGAATTTGTCAGACCCAAAAGCACCAAAGCTTTGGCGTTAGCTTCATTGATGGAAGACCTCCCATCATCGTCTACCTCTCCTCCTATCATGGTCAATCTTCCTGATGAATTATTATTCGTCATCTCTACAGAGGACCCATGGTATGGGGGGATCCTCCTTTACTTGCACACCCAAAAATTTGGGCCCCATTTAAGTCACGAAGATTGTCATCGCATCTGACATCAAGCTACTCGATATATCCTTATTGGTGATTCCTTGTACCGCAGCGGTGTAGACACGATACTGCATCATTTCCTCACCCATGATGAATCCAAACAAGTCCTTAATGAATACCATCATGGATCCCATGGCAGACGCCTCTCCGGTTTGGATACTACCCAAAAGGTTCTCTGTACCAATTATTTCTGGCCCACCATCTTTGCTGATTGTGTTCAAGCAGCCAAACAATTTTGTAGTTTCCAACTCTTTTCCCCAAAGGCAAGGACACCTCCCATGCCACTACATCCTATCATCACAGTCGGTCCCTTCTCCAAGTGGGAGGTTGACTTCATGACCTGTAACCCTCCTTCGACCGACGAGCATAAATACATCATTTTTTGTTGTTGATTACTTCAACAAGTGGGTTGAATCCATGCCAACCTTAAACTATAAGGATGAAACTGTGACAAGCTTCTTTTTCAACCATGTTATCGCGTGTTTTGATGTCCCCCTCCAGATAGTCTTAGACCACGGTTCTCACTTTGAGGATATTATTTGGACATATCTCTTTGCTATATTTAAATTTGAAGACTAGTATTCCTCTTCTTATTATCCTCAAGGCAATGTCCAAGTTGAGGTTGTCAACAACATCCTCAAAACCATTCTCCAACGAATGGTGGACAAACACAATACCAACTGGCATCACTTTCTCTTTTCTACCCTCTGGGACTATCGAACATCGACCAAAACTACCACCGGTTTTACCCCATTCCATTTAGTGCATGGCGTGGAGTCAGTTTTTCCCATTGAATGTCAAATTCTGTTACTCCACCTTATCGTCAAGCTTCTACCTAATACTCCATCGTTGGAAAGATGCATACTTACGCTTGAAAAAATTGATGAGGACTGTCGTGCTTCTCTCCAATTGATTGAAGCAACTACGACCCGGTCGAAGTCCCGTTATGACTCCCACATCCACCCACACACCTTTAACGAGGGGGACCTCATCCCAGTCTATGATCAATCCCATGATAAGTCTGGAAAAGGAAAGTTTGAATCCATGTGGCATGGTCCTTATGTCATCCATCATGATCTCAGAAAGGGAGCATACATCCTTGCTCAATCTTAAGGTCACCTCTTGAAGAACCCCTCCATCCATATTGCAAAATTTGTGTTATTTTACTACCATTCAATGTCTCGCAAGGATTCCCCACTAGTGTTCCATTGTTATTCTTTCTCCCCATTCGCCATGATCCCAATATCACCCCTTTTGGCACATTGAACACTTCCTCCTTGCTTGACTGACCATTACAAAGTTTCTGTTAAGATTGTTTCTTCCTCCTTAAAGAATGAAAATATTATAGAGCAAGCTCGCTTCCTTTCACGCTCATTATAGTATTTGAAACGGTGTTTATGTGGTATCATTTATCCCTTTTTCGGACTACGTAGACCAATTAAAGAAAAGGACCACCCTAGCACCTTCTAGCTAGGAATGTTTCCATTTGTATCCTTTTATGCTTTTTTGGACATTGGGACCGTACTCTACGAAAAGGCTCACTTATGGACGTTGTATTTAAGCTCTTTTCCATCTCTCTCATAAAGAAAATATTTCCGAGCAAACTTAGTTTCGTTCATGCTCGTAAAATTATTTAAATGACCGTTCAATTAGTATAAGTTTATCCTTGTTTGGCCTGGTTGGACTACCTATGAAAAATAAGTCTCTTTGCCCCTTTCGACTGGGAGAGTTCTCCTTTGAACACTTTTATCCTTTTTCCGGATTAGGTTACTACTGTACTAAAAAGAGACCCATTGGAGTCTTCTTCATGTTTTCATAATCTCTAATCAAGAAAACACCATCGAGAATTTACCGTCTCGGGCTTGATAAAAACCCACGAGACAATATTATACTAAGCATACTTATATCCCTTCTTTGAGCTCCTTACACTATGAAGAAGGCCCAAACGGTGCCTCTCGGTGCCCGCCCATATTACATATAGTCTCACATTATTGAAGAATTACCCCCATTGGGTCACCTTTTTCAGAATACTCTATGATGAGTCTCCCTTAGATCCCCTGCATGTCACTTATCTAGTGCCTTCCCCAAGTATCTCCCATTGCAGTCATCTCCATGGTTCCACATCTATGATTTTCTCCCCATGAGTCAGTGTCATTTGCTTCCAGGCCATCCCTGTTGTTATACTCTTAACAAAGGAAGTTTGAGTCCCCCACACTCCCATACCCATGTTCCTCATTCAATGTCTCAATCCCATTATTATTCCATATCTCTAGTTGTCCCCCTCATGCTTCTATCAAGGAAACCCCATTCCCTTGGTAGTTGCAAGTCTCCTTCTGTCGATGTCAACACATTTATTCCAAAGGATACACCCATATGTCCTTGTATCTTGGTTTCATCCACCTCTTTGATGAGTCCCTTGGACCACTTGAAAGGAGTCCTTAGTGCATTTCAGGTTGGTTGTATCTCACATGCTGGACTTCAACTACATTATTGCATCGTTGAGATTCGTACTGGGTATTAGTTCCTTCATTATTTAGTCGAAGACCCTGGTTGTCACTCGAATATAGAACATTGGTGACTCTCTTTGGGACCCATACAGTTTCATGTCCTTTGTGATATCTGAGTTGCGTTGGCGACAATGTTCGGAATCCCTTCAGTATCATGCTTTCATATATCTACAGTATCAAATGCCATTTATTATACCTCAGAGATGCTAACTCCCTGTCATCGAGTCCATGCAGTTGTGTACACCCTTAGATTCAACAGAGCATCAATCATTGTGATATTTAATTCCATGAGAATTCCATTGTTTCTATGTACTAGTTCTTCATATCAATATTTGCATGCAGCCTCCTATTAGGGCCACCATTATGTACTACCAGTTATATGTATTGATAGGATCTCCTTATTTGAGCCTTGATCCCCATTTTTATATTGAGACATTGATACGAGCATGGTATGCCCGCCTCGTCCATATATATTCCTGATATTATATGTACATCATCCATTTTGAGAAGCAATACAAACCAAAATCTGTTGCAGTTCGAATGAGGAGACCCCAATTATCTGCAGTTCTCTCTAGTTTCTCCATCATTGTCATTATTTCTACCTTGATCCTATGATGTTTGTCAACCATACAATGAGCTCCTGCCCTCACACGTCAGGGGGTAATCTGTTAACACAAAAAATTGTCCACATAGCTCTCTATGATCAACACCATAATTATACATCATGATCCCATCATTATTCCCTCCATTTTGAATTTCACAATTAAATTCCCTCCAAAAATCATTATTCCTTCCCTCATAAATACAGGGAAGATGTGCATTTATGGCAACAAAAACCTCCATTCTCTCAAAAAGGACCAAAAAACCCTAAAATAAGAATGGATCATAAACCATGGAACAATACCATGCACTACATAAAACCATGGACCAATACTATGGGAAACAAAATCTTGGATCATCCTATAAATACATTGTGAAGGTCTCCCCACAAACACTTTTGGCCACACTTTTTGTCCATCATAATTTTTTCACATATTTCCACATCACATTGTATGTTGAGTTTACTCCATATAATCCTTAACTCCATTCCCATTGACAACCCTCTTTGGAGAAAAAATAGAGAACTGGATCATGGAAGCCATTGGACCAAATCCTCAAAAGGCTTCAGTGTCCCATTTACAAAGGTATGAATAGTTGCATTTGTTTTGTCAATTAAAATAAAATCTAAAAAATAGTTTATTTATTGTTTGTTAAGTAAGTCAAGTTTGAATGCTTTCCCTTGCACCATGAACTCTACCTCTAGATACCTCTAATCTAAGGCTGGTACTTTTGCAGGTCGTTGAAGAAAAATCTCCACTACACATTATCTGTTTTCCTGGTTGAACATAGGCAGCTTGCTTTTGCACATTGAAGCTGTTATTCGTGACTATGAAATAATGCAAGCAAACATTTTATGCTTGCAAGAAACTCACATGCATGTTCCTCCCAAAGAATCAACATTTGTAGAAAACTGCAATTGCATACCAGCATATTCATTTCATGGTATCCTTACATTTAAATTTATACAGAAGATTCCATCGAGGTGATTTCCATCGATCTAAAACTTGAGAATGATGCTCTAAAGCTTGTCAATATTTACAATAGGACGCATAGCATGCTTTATACATTTTTCCACATTCTTGATTGTATTATATCTTATAAAAATTCAACACACAAGTCTTTTTGGTTGGCGACCTCAACATTGACATATTGAAATAAACAACATAAAAAAAGAATTTGCAATTGTATATGGAAACAAAAAGTATTCAATTGAAAACAACAAATTTTGGTTCTATGCTTGACCACTTTTGGAAAAACCTGCATAGCAAAAAAATTGCTTTCAATATTTTAAATGCTTATTGTACTGACCATTGCATCAATCTATTATCAATCTGTGGCAAGAACAATTGAATTGTTTTCCCTCCTGCACAAACTATTGGAATAATGTAGAAATGCTAGGCATGCATCTAGGTATTGGATTGATGTGTACTTTCTATAATTAGTATGGAGAGGTTTCAGATCCACCTTTCATGGATCTATGGTTTGGGTTGTTGTGACTATCTGCACCTTTATATTGTAATCAGTTCTCAATGATTAATTGAATTGGTTTGACCATTCCTTGTGTAAGCGAGCCTATGAGCTCTACTCTGTCTGCCTTCTATATTCTTACTTGGTATCGCGCAGCTCGTTGTCCACACAAGGGCCAATTCTAGAAGCTGTCTAGAAGCCGGTGCGGTGAGCATGGAGCAGATCATCGGTGCAATAGCAAATCGCAAGGAGGTGAACTGAACGCTGGAGGAGAGCGTTGAAAGAGCCCAATTTTTTTTTCAGAGACGTAAAGTTAAGCACCGATCCCTCCTCTGCTTTAAGAAATGATATCCTCTTCCGTGAATGAAGCAAGCAGCGATTATTGCATGTGCACAATCTCCGACGGAAAGCATGGAGAATCGGGGAGTGAAGCAGCAATTTTGATATAGTGATTTCCTCTATCCTCTACCGTCAATATTGAAGGAGAAACGTGCATATCAGCATGAACATCGCTGCGTGAAGGTTTGAAGCATGGAGATCGTGTGGAGAAGGATGATAAAAAAAAATTCTCCCGTGAACTATCTTGGCACCGCTTATCAGCCGAAGAGAAGGAGAAGTGCCTCCACCAAAAATTGCAAAGGAGAAGCGGTGGCACCACCTGTAAGCCAAAGGTGAGGAGAGGTGGCACCACTGAAGCTGGGAAAAGGAAGAGCAGTGCTCAAGCCCTCCCTTACACCGATTTTGGGTACCGCTGCCAGAAACTCCTTTGACCTTAAGGAGAGGTGCGGTTCTGAATTTATTTTTCCCATTTAATAGAGATCAGCCGAAAGAAGGTAAAATGGAAAATCCACCTCTTGCTGACACTTATATAAATGAAGCATCCAAATTAAATGGTGAAAATTACATAAATTGGAAATTTAAGATGATGACTGTGCTTGAATCCGCTAATGCATGGTCAATTGTGACCGGTGATGAGCCGAGGCCTGCAATTGTTGCATTGCTTCCGGATTGGAATAAGCGGGAGATGAAAGCAAAACTGACATTAAGGATGTCTATTAAAGACAACATCATTCTGCATATCAGAAACTATATGACATCCAAGGCAACATGGGGCACACTCAAAGGCCTGTATCAAACAACTGATGCAAATCAGGTTTTGTTTCTCAAAACCAAATTATTGTCAATCAATATGGAGGCTAATGAAGGGGTAAGAAAAATTATTTCTCGCATTAAATAACTCAGTGATAAATTGGGTGACATAGGTGAAGTTGTTGAAAGTTCTGATTTAGTAACATCCACTCTAAAAGGCTTACTGCTAGACTACAAAGTGTTTATTTCAGCACTTGCAGCGAGAGAAAAACCCCCAAATTTTGAAGAACTTACAGGGATTCTAATCCAAGAAGAAGAAAGAATGAAGACCTATGATCTGGATGCTGGAGGTTCAGACCTAGCACTGATGGCAAGAGGCCGATATACACATAGAGGCAGACCATGGAATGAAGACAAGGAGGCAAACAATGGAATGGAGACAGAGGCAGATTTCATCAAAAACAGAAAGGTATGGCTTAGAATGATTCTAATAGAAATAATGTAGATGGTCATCATTGGGGAAAACCAAGACACCTCAATAGAAATCATTATCAGAATAAATTCTATAGAAATAGAAACTACAATGGAAGTCACAATGGAAATTTTGCAAATACAGACACCCCTAAAATTAATGATTTTAAAAATATGAGATTATTTATTTCTGAAGATGCTCTGTCTGTTGAGACAGAAGATGAGAATGCATGGTTCATAGATTCAGGTGCATCTGCACATATGTCTTGTAAGAGAGAATGGTTCGATGAATACAATGAGAAACATGATGGCACTCATATCTATTTATGAGATAATAGGTCACACCAAGTGCAGGGTTATGGAATAATAAATGTGAAATTATCTAATGGTCAATTGAAACAGATTCATAATGTCATGTATGTGCCTGGCATTAAAAAAAATTTAATATCTGTTTCAACCATAACCAAGAATGACCTGAAGGTAGAGTTTGGCAAGTACCGGTGCCATATCAAAGACATTCGAAACCACTTCAAGATTGTTGCTACAGGTTCAAGATGTAGAGGATTGTACAAGTTGGATGTGAGCAAAGACGATCATCAGGCACTTGTATCCACCGTAATTACCACAGAGGAACTTTGGCACCGGAGGTATGTCCATATTAACCACCATGATCTTGTATTACTTCAAAAGAAATCTATGGTTGAAGGACTGCCTGTAGTAAAGAATGAACATTTAGAATGTAGTGCATGTGCACTTGGCAAACAACATCGAAATGAATTCCTAGTACATCAAGAAAAGAGGCAAACTGGTCTACTTGAATTAATTCATACAGACCTATGTGGACCTATGCAAACTAGATCTTTAGGAGGTGCATCATATTTTCTGACATTTATTGATGATAGATCTAGATACACATGGGTGTACTTCATAAGGAGGAAAGGAGATGTATTTGAATACTTCAAGGAGTTCAGAACCATGATTGAAAAGTAGACAGAAAAATGCATTAAAATTCTCAGATCCGACAATGGTGGTGAGTATATGTTTGGAGCTTTCAAGAAATATTGTAAGGAGAATGGCATCCAACAACAGTTTATAGTATCACACACTCCTCAGCAAAATGGGATAGCAGAGTGAAAGAACAGAACACTAGTTGAATGTGCACGCAACATGCTACAAGGTAAGCAAATTTCGAATGGTTTTTGGGCAGAAGCTGTGAATATTGCTGTATATTTGAAAAATATCAGTCCGACAAAGAAATTAGAATTTCGAACACCATTTGAGGTTTTCAATGGATATAAACCAAAAGTTAAGCATCTACGAATCTTTGGTTGTAAAGCATTTTCCCACATACCAAAAGATGATAGGACGAAACTAGATGCTAAATCACTTGAACGTGTCTTTGTTGGGTATTGCAATGATCACAAATCCTATAAGTTGTTTCACCCTAGCACTCATAAATTAATTGCTAGTAGAGATGTGGTGTTCCATGAACATACAGATACAAGTAACAGAAAAGAACAATGGCGTATTCTGACTAACAATGATGAATATGTCAAGTTAAACTCAATAGTTCAGGAGCAGGAAGTGGAAGAGCCACAATATAAGTAGGAAGAACAGAATAATAGAAGCAACAATGAAAGACACAAAAGCAGCAGTGAAAGTAGCAAAAGTAGAATGAGCACTTCTACAAGTTCAAAGGAAGACACAACAGAAAACAGAAGGATTATGGATGGAACCCCTGCAAGTAATTTAATGCTAAGAAGGTCAACGAGATAGACTCGTCCCCCTCCAAGGTACAATAACTATGCTCTAATGTCTAATTTAATTAATATCAGTGAACCAATGAATTACAAACAAGCCAAAGATAAAGCAGAATGAGTTGAAGCAATGAATGAAGAATATAACTCAATTATGAAAATCAGACTTTGGAATTGACTGAGTTACCAGAGGATAAGACACCCATAGGTTGTAAATGGTTGTTTAAATATAAGCTTAAATCATATGGTAGCATAGAAAGATTTAAAGCAAGAATAGTAGCAAAAGACTATACACAAAAGGAGGAAATTGACTTTGAAGATACTTTTGCACCAGTAGCAAAACTAAACACAATTAGAATTCTGGTTGCATTAGCCACAACACATAAATGGAAAATCCATCCATTAGATGTAAAATCTGCTTTCCTAAATGGTGATTTAAAAGAAGAAGTCTACTTAGTTCAGTCTGAAGGCTTTGTACAGAAAGGACATGAACATCTTGTATGTAAACCAAAGAAAGCTATCTATGGATTAAAACAGGATCCTAGGTCATGGTACATAAAGATTGATACCTTCTTTAATCAGAAAGCTTTAGTTAAAAGCAAAAGTGATCCTAACCTTTACATGAAGAAAGATAAGGAAGGAAATGTTTGTTTGATATCTTTATATGTAGATGGTCTCATCATTACAGGGAATGCATGTAAGTTGATTATAGAAATAAAAAATCAACTGTCACAAGAGTTTGAAATGAAAGACCTTGAAGAATTACACTGTTGTTTGGGACTTGAAGTTTGGAGAGAATCTAGCAAAACAATGATCACTCAAAGTAAGCATGTGAGGGAAGTAATGAATATATTTAATACGAGTGATTGTAAAGTATCAGCAATTCCTTTAGAACAGAATGTGAAGTTATGCTGTCAAGATGGATCAAAGGATGCAGATGGTACTTTGTATCGACAGTTGGTGGGAAACCTGAAATATCTCACTACCACAAGGCCAGATATATCATATACAATCAGCATTTTGAGCCAGTTTATGGCTAAACCAAATGACAACCATTGGAAAGCTACAAAGGAAGTCCTTAGATATCTGAAAGGGACAATGAACTTTGGTTTTTTATACACTGATAAGTTTGATGTTCAATTGGCAGGTTTTTCTGATTCTGATTGGGCAGGAAATCCAGATGATAGAAGATCTACTACAGGATATGCATTCAACATTGGATCCATAGTCGTATCATGGAGCAGCAAGAAACAACCAACTGTTTCTCTATCATCCATAGAAGTTGAATACAAATCCATGTCTAGTGCAACATGTGAAGTTGTCTGGTTGAGGAGGATTCTTGAAGACATTGGAGAAAAGAAAACAGAACCCACAAAAGTATATTGTGACAATCAAAGTGTAGTCAAACTGGCACACAATCCAATTTATCATGCAAGGACAAAACACATTGAACTGCAACATCATTTTATCAGAGAAAAGATTGAGTCTAAGGAAATTAAACTTATTTATTGTGACACAAGTGATAATGTTGATGACATATTTACCAAACCTATTGGCAAGATTCACTTTGAGATCCTTAGGCAGAAATTAGGTGTTGTAGAAAATCCATTTCTACAGTAAGGGGGTATGTTGGAATAATGTAGAAATGCTACGCAGACATCTAGGTATTGGGTTGATGTGTACTTTCTATAATTAGTATGGAGAGGTTTCAGATCCACCTTTCATGGATCTATGGTTTGGGTTGTTGTGACTATCTACACCTTTATATTGTAATCAGTTCTCATTGATTAATTGAATTGGTTTGACCATTCCTTGTGTAAGCTAGCCTATGAGCTCTCCTCTGTCTGCCTTCTATATTCTTAGTCAGATCAATATCCAAGTAGAATCTATTTATGTTTGCTTCTGTCATCATCTCTTAATATGATAATACCAAAGGAAAAAACAATGAATGAATCACAAATGCATATTGACATTGCAACTGCATTTGTTTCTTGCACATGGACATCTTCAAATAACCCTACAATATTTTTTCTCTCATGTTGTTCTTGAGAGTTTCATTTAATAAATGTCTCCATGACCAAAACAAACTCGCAAGATATTTTCTTGTTTTTTGATTGATCATACACAATTAATACAACTATACGTGTTCTAAAAAAAATTAAAAGTCTAACTTTTCAATCAACTCAACTTTTACAAAACTCATTCATTAGTTTTACTTCTAATAAATACAAATAATCACAGAACTCTAAAAAAATGTTAAACAATACATGAAATTATATTTGCACTAGAAATGTCTTAAGAAACTTGCTTTTAAATCAACACAACTTTTATAAAGCTTATTCACGAGCTCAATTTCCCCCAAAAAAACATCCAGAAAACTTCCATCGAAAAACCTTCTGCTTCTTGCTCACCGCAAACAAGAGGTGTTCACAATTGCACCTCTCTGCTGGAAAGAAAGGTGCCCTGCTATCTCATGTTGCATTGCCTATTAAATTTTTAATGGTCTTTTTCACCTTCTTTTCTTTATGGATCTAAAACTTATATTGCACTTTTGTCCCTTGTTTAATGTTGCATCGCAAATGTAGATTGGAACAAATCTATTTAGAGCTCCAAAGAAAAATCCAAAACAAGGAAGCATTTCTCGTTTACAAAATACATTGCATATGATATCAACCCTAGCAGTCCAACTATAGAAAAAGTCCTTTTCCTTCTCAATATGTACTAGCGACAATGACAACAATTTCAATAGCAATGCCAGTGCCAACGACTAGCATCCCAAAGAGGTTGCTCTCTTTTACGTTCTCAAACTTTTCCAGGAAATTACATTTAATCAGAATTTTTGTCCTTTTGTTCGAAATTGAGTCATAAACATTGTAGAAAAAATCGTTTCCAACATGCTTTCTTCATCGCAACATTTACTATCGACAATTGCATTGTCGCTTGTTACTAATTTTTGTTTCTTGTTTCCTATGTCATTGCAATTGCATATTAAAACAAATAGAAATAGAACCATATACTGTCATATATTTGTCATATATTTTTGCACAGAAGCACATAACAATGTATTAGAAGGAGATATTTCAGTAGTCTATGGACCTGCACAAAACCAGAGTCACAATTCCCCTATAAGAAAAAAATTCTACATGCAGATCTACTAGATAGGCATGGCCCAATAACCATTACAGTTACCATAAATAACAACTTAATCAAATGCTTTGGTAGTTATTTATTTCCTGGAAAAAGTATTAGAATCATTGGATTTGACCTAAAAAAGACAATATGATTGTGGGGATGCAATATTCTCAATAACAATACTGCCAAACACTATACTAGATCCAATTGAACAAGAATGTAAAATGCGCTTCCTTCCACCAGACAAGAAAATTAATGAGCTAATGTCATCAAATGAGTCCTACATCGTTGGCTCTGTCACAATGATTGTCGTAGTGTGTCAATACAACACCAAACAACTGTATTTTTATATCAGGAGATGGTGAAACAACAAATGATTATGTGACCGTAAATTTCGCTTCCTGTGCATAGCTGATATTGCTTGGAAATTTCCAGTTCTTTTCTCGGCATTTCATTTTTTGTTAGTCAAGTAAAAAACCAAGAAAAAACATATAGCTTTCAGTTGCATTTGTTGTAGAAATATGATAATTGTTATCTATTGCTTTATCAAATTCAAGTGAACAAAGGTTACAAAACTTTTTCCTTGAAGTACAAAGGCAGCTCGCAACTGATGAACCGCCTCTTTATATGTTCAAAAACATTGTAAGAAATGGTGTTAGAGACAGTCACATGATCAAGACCTCTTAGTCCACGTTTATTGATAATCTAACTGATGATTACACAATCCAGAATTTGGTTCCAATTATCGAATAAAAAACACAAGTGAGTGATCAATATTGTCTCGCATTCTTCCATTTAATATGAAATTGCACAGTTTGCTTTAGACAAACTAGGCTCATTGCTCAACTGCACAATCTAGATGCATCAGATGATACATGCACACATATTGTTGTACATTTTAATACATGGTATAGTCAATTGTTGTAGGTTCCAATCCATAGTTTACATGCAAACGTTTTGGCATGTTCAGAATCTGAATTCTTTTAAATGTCACTATCTAAATACTTGTCATTTTCCACTCTTCAAAAGATATAGAACAAAACAAGGAAAGAAGAGATACTCAAAGCAGATGACAATTTCTATTGAGCATGGAAATTACTTTCGCATTGTCTCTGTTGAAAATAGATTCACATTGCATATATTTTATATGATTGTTCTCTCTTTGCAAATGTTACAGATACATGGAACACTGAAAGCTATAAATACATTTGCAACACCTTTTCAATGCATCTACAATGAGTGTAAATTGCCAATGATTCAAAATGTCACCATCTATGGATTCTACAACCATGGAACAACAACTACATATGAACACAATTTGCTATGTAAGTTGGAGAGAGAGAACAACCTCATCGAATGCACCATCCATCGGTCTCTGGTGAAATAATGTTTCTCAACTGTTGCAAATGTATCCTATGAAGAATACGCAAACAATGTTTCCTCAACAGTTTTCAATATGTGCAGACTCTACTGTCAAGGACTATTCACTATGGAAATGAACAATAGAATCACTGATATTATAAAAAATGAACACTAGGTATCAATACACAACCCTCTTTTTCCAAATTTGTCCCAACACTTAAACTTTCGTTCCCTTGCATTTGACAATGCATCGATCCACATTTCTGCAATACATGTTTTCCTATATAATTGAATTTTTTTCTTACACATTGCAATTGATTTGATATACCATATATTTGTAACATATCGCAGCCTCTATATCTGTCTCTTTTTCTTGCAAACAAAAAAAAATGCAATTATCTTCCAAAGTCAAAAGCTTTCTACTAAAAGTTGAAAACAATAAATAAATAGATTGCAATGTTCACTTGATACAAAAAGGCATATGCTATATAGCTCCTGCTCTTGCACTGTGATACATCCTTAAATCCTCTCTTCCATTAAGGTTGACAAGATGTTCACAAACAGTTTTGTAGCACGTGTTTCTTTGTTTTGCAAGGAGATATTTGTTTCAAGCCATAGTCAATTTGCTTTCATTACCTTTTGACATTGTGTCTTCCATTTTCACAAGACATTGATCAAGAGCTAGTCTACCACTGTCTTATGGCACTTCAGCAGTTCTCCCTTCTAGCAATTAGATTCTAAGACGAACACATCTGTTAGATATTCTATCCTCTTTGAAATGCTTGTCAAATTTATTTGCCTTGATTTGTAATCTATGCTTATTTACAACAACTCCAAATTCAAAATAAAAAAAGATTGTTGTGTTAATTTTCTATTTGTCTCAAAGTGCAATTTCATTTCCTTGACTATGACATAAATTTGTAGAATAAGTGTTGCGATGATCCTTTCAGGAGGAATATGGTCTAAATTCGGATGTATAAGTCATCAAAACACTAAATGGAGAGGCCACCCTCCCCCATCCATGGTATTTGACAGCCCATGGTTTTGTTCCATGGTATGGCTTCATGGCACATTGCAATAATATTATATAAAGATTCTATGCCTTGAATAAAGCATTGAAGGATTATTTCTAGCATCTTACCTTTCACTAATTATTTGAGTTATTATTGGGTTATTGGCTCTTAATGTATTTCTTAGTATAGTTGAGAGATGAGGCTCAAAGAACCCTCTTTGAGCCTCACACCTCCATGTGGCCTCTTTACTCTATGTTACTCTATGGATCAAATGTTAACAATTTTGTACTTTTAATATCCACCTCTCTCGACATTCCATCCTTCTAGATCTCAACCCCCAATATTTTTATCAATGGTATCAGAGCATGTATGTTCTCCATCGAAACAAGGGTTTGTCAAAGCATACTACTGGTTCAATATTTGCAGTGATCACCAAACTCCTTTTGGTACTATAAGAATCCATTTGTCGGGCCATACAATGTAAGCATCATATTTGGTCCACTGGCACTAGAGGTTTTTTCTACCCTCGGGTATGTGATCACCATTACAAGGAGAACCATACATGGATCCACTACATCCATTGGTTTGTATCATTTTCAACACTTTTGCAGGGTTTCCATGCTTCCCACAGAGGCCCTACAACCTCTACAGCATCCCAATCTGCTCTACAAACCATTGGAATCCTTTGTGGCCCTTTACACTCTCAGATATAGAATTATATCATCCTCATTTGGCCCGGAATGAATTAAAATCATTTTTGCATGCTTATTGTAGCTTGGGGACCTCATTCTAGCCCCATCTCATCCCAACTATAGTTGTACGACCATCATAGAAACACTAAGATGGATGAACTGGAGGTCAACATGTCTCTGCAAACTTCAAATAGATGTTGTGGCTTTAACGAAGTGTTTCATAGGCTCTTTCATATCTCATTGGAAGAATATTTTTGTTAGCTAAAATGGGTATTTCTTGGTTTTTCATTTCCCTTCCTGGTTTGTGAGATACAATTGTTTGAAGCAGCATATGTAGTGCAGCCTCACGTACAACAAATTTAACAATTTCCAAGGACTCCATAAAACATATCATAGGCTCTACCATAGCTCATTGGAAAGGTATTTCCACAGAATAAAATTTATATTTCGCGGTTTTTCATTTGGAATTCTTTTTTGAGAGATATCATCAATTGAAGAAACATTTGTCTACAAAAACAGTGCGCGTATGTCCCCTGAGCTTCAACAAACATATTCTCATAACTTGGGAGACCACATACCAAGTATGTTATATGTATGTAAAGGTCTCTTCAAGATATCAAATGGATCTTCAACAAAATTCAATTTCATCACCTGCATCAGAAGCTATAAATATATTTGCAACGAGACATCAACTGCACCAAAGACAATGATTTTTTCAAAATTTTGGATTTTTTATTAATTTCTATTATAATCAAGGTTATGGGTCAACCAAACAAATCCCACGGTTATGTATTGCAATCTTGGTTATGTGTCAACCACATAAAACCCACGATTATGGGTCAACCATACAAAACCCGTGGTTAGAAGTCAACCACACAAAATACACAATTATGGATTAGCTACATAAAACCCATGGTTATGGGTCAAACGCACAAAACCCACTATCATAGTTATGGTTATGGGTTAGCCACACAAAACCCATGGTTATGGGTCAACCACACAAACCCATGGTCATAGTTATGGTTATATGCAAACCACACAAAACCCTCTCTTCATTGAAAATTGACACATTGTAATCATGGGTCTATTTTTAAAATGAAATGATGGGGACCATCATTTTCTAAGGGGGGGAGGGGGATTATCCGAATTTCAGGGGGCATATGATCTAAATGCGGATGTATAAGTCATAAAACCATTAAATGGAGAGGCCACCCTTTACCATTCATCATAAAAATATTAAATGGAGAGGACACCCTCTCCCATCCATGTTTTTTGAAAGCCCATGGTTTTATTCCATGGTATGACTTCAAGGCATGTTGTACCTCTCCCATCCATGGTATTCGACAACCCATGGTTTTGTTCCATGGTATGGCTTCAAGGTGCATTGTAATAATATTATATAAAGGATTTATGCCTTCTGAATAAAGCGCATTGAAGGATTATTTCTAGCATCGTACCTTTCACTTATTGTTTTGATTTATTATTGGGTTATTGGTTCTAAGTGTCTTTCTTTGTATAGTTTGAGAGGTGACGCTTAAAGACCCCTCTTTGAGCCTCACCCCTCCATGTGGCCTATTTACTCTATTTTTCTCTATGTTACTCTATAGATCAAATGTTAACAATTTTGTAGTTTTAGTCCCCTCCTCTCTCAACATTCCAGCCTTCTGGGTCTTAGCCCCCAAGACCCAGATCATCCAGCATTAGCAATTCCAACGCTGGAAATCCTAATACTTCCCATAGAAATAGCTAAAGTTTTAGTGGAAAGAGCCCTTGAGTTCTTAGATCATGGGCTTGTAATCTCCCCATAGCATACTTCTAAATGCAATTGCAACTTTGTAATCTTGTGAAAGTTTGCAGCCTTGTATCATACTTATGGATTTCCTTGTTTTCTATGTGTAGAAGCAACTTGCACTGCAAAAGATTAAAAAAAAACAATACCTACATATTTATAATACTTGTTGTGTACTATTGCAGTGACTATACTTTGGTTATGGCATAATTGTCCAACACAGGAAAAAGAAGAAGAGATAAAACAGTTTTTTTTTTGCCAGAAATTACTTCTGAGCTATGCAAAAAAATCTAGATAAAGCATTACCGTTCTTGCAGCTTTACTAATCGTGACATTGAAAATGAAATTCATGTTCTATAGCAATATGATTGCCATAGTAGTTGTCTCATTCTGTGCAATTGATTGCATTAATACTTTATCTAGAATATATAATGATATCCATGTTTGAAATAAAAAATCATTTCATGTACCATATTTTATGGTAACGTTTGGAACTAAGAAAATGTCTCATTTGAATATTTAACGATGTCATTGCTAGAAACATCACCTCTATTGTTTACCTGCACAGATTTTATGGTAACGTTTGGAACTAAGAAAATGTCTCATTTGAATATTTAACGATGCCATTGCTAGAAACATCACCGCTATTGTTTACCTGCACATATGGTTTAATTATGCAAATACCAATATGTTACTCAATTTTCCCTCCGTGTTTACTATTTGAATCATTTCATTGCTAGAACAAAGAAAGTTGTCTATTTAGAAAATTGCAAGTGCATGTGCTAATGCTATGTTGTTTCTTGTTTTAACCATTATCTATACACAATGTGCACTTGCAGGTTCATAGACATGCAAATAGAAAAGGATTCATAGACTTGGTGTTGTAATTGCTTTGTCTCCTTCTTTTTTGCAACATGCCTTATTGACATAGGATTCTGGACCAAAAATTTCAATATATGCAAAGAATTCCAACAAGCTAAATATTGTTTGATTTTTCCCCATGTTTGTTGAAAATAGAAGTAGAGAAAAAATAGTTTCAGACACTATATGCTACATGCATTGCTATCTATTGCATATGTTAAAAATCATCCATGGAAATTTTGCAGTTGTTCCTAGATATTTCAACCGTCATTGCAATTTCATAGTCGTTGAAATTTAGAATTTACATAAATAGCTTTCCATGTTGCACCAACACAATTTTTTTGAATAATTAAAAAAATACGGCTATAACATTTCTAATGTTATTGATAGCTTGGAAGTCATTGCCAATACATGCTTCTTCATCGTTTAAAATGTCAAGATTTGGTTCCTTTCTATGGTCAATAGCTCCAACATTTGAAGTTGAATTTGATTAGCTAAAGTTTATAATTGTTCCCTTCTTCAACATACGATCTATTTTATGGCACTTCCCATCTGATGCGTTATTCCTAGTCCCTATTGTCAATTATTCAATATTTTTGTGCTTTAAGGAAAAAAAATATATTGGTTCATGGCTAATGTTTTCACAACACCTTATGTATTGACAACGAGCCAACTTAAAACACAAATAGCTTTTTATTCACACAAAAATGAATAACATTAGTAACTCCCCACTTAGACTTTGTTAGAACCCATCCTAGACTAATGCAACAAGTTCTTGAAGTAACAAAGATAAAACACCTACTTTGTTTTAGTAATAACAAGGCTTCTCTCGCAACTTAATTATACTTCGTAGTCCAAAAGCTATAAAAAAATGTTTGTCCCTCTCAAATATTGCTTCATATGAAATGCCTTGATTTTATAGAATGAAAATTTCCACTTAAACCTTTTGCTTATGGATGAAAACAAAAGTTTGAAACAATAGATACCTTCAAAGTCTTCAATCTTGATAAAAAAAATGTTTTATTTTCATAAACCCTACTATGTTGTGAATTTACATGGGCGTCATTCCTTCCCACTTAGATTTTGCAAAGTGTTAAATTCTTACAACCAAGTCAAATTCTTGCATGTGCTTGTTCATGTGGCATGCACAACATTTCAAGTATTTTGGGAATCTATCAATACTTTGTGGGGGAGATCTTGTAACGTTTGTAACATGTGGGCAAAAAATAATAGTGATAGTGAATATTATGGGAGAGATCTTGTAACGTGTAACAAGTGGACCAAAAATAATATTGTCGAGTATGAGTATGAGGGAGATCTTGTAACTTTATGTTGTAACTTTTGTAACAAATGAATAATATGTCGACCATATATTTTAGTTTGTATTTTCTTTTGAAACATAATATATATATATAAGGAACAAAAAAAATATATATAAAAAGCATAATCTACAGCAAAGATAAGAAAACCAGCTAAAAGGAAAGCAAAATCTGCTGCAAGAAAACCAAAAGAGAATATGCTAACAGGTAAATTTATGTCCTTAACATTATTTATCTCCAGTTACAAGATTAATTGCAAAAAGTTGATTAAGTTTTATTGCAAAACCATGCATGATTTTGCGAAAGCAAGCATTTCAATTACTAGACCAATATATAGTTTTAAGGCTGGGGATTTTTCTTGTAATTACTCATTACTAGACCAACAAGACAATGCTCGTCACCCAAACCATTATTTGTTGGATACTTACCTTCAGAATTTCATGGTAAGAAAAACCAGGAATCCATTGTCTCTTACAGCACCGGACTAGACAACTGGGTGTCCAAATCCAATCAACCCACAATTGCTTAGCTCTTGGTGCTACCAGATATCTCAACGCAATTGTTACTCCTACCCATATTATCTTTATGGTAAAAATCCAGTTCAGAGTAGTCGTTCAAACAGTTAGTATGCACGGTGATGTATTAACAATTCATATATGTAAATTTAAATAACATCCATTGTTAATTGGATTATAATCCGGCTTTCCAGAGATAATTTTGCGCATGATACAAGTTACTGTCATTGTTCGGGTCGCTCACTCGTGTGTATATAAAAAAGAACACCTAATTTTTGGATGTTCTGAACGATCGAAATTCCGAGACATATCATTTGAGATTTTAGGTGGAGAGGTGTAAAGGGGCTAAGAATCAAATTTAGGAGAATAGTGAAATACCACAATCTTACATTTATATAAACATCAAATCGTTATTGTTATTATTTAGTATAAGTCTTGGCAGTGAGCACTGAGCACTACTGCTGAGCCAAGCCCGTCATTTATTTTCTGGAAATTATAAATTTTTATTCTGAAAAATCATAATAAGAATAAAAATCTATATTTATTACCTTTTCATAGTTTCAACATTAATAGTTTACAGACAACATTTTAATAGTTTAGATTTTTTTTGAAAAAAATTGCTAGAGTGTGCTAAATTATTTTACTTTTCACCTATTCATGTTTTATATTTTATATAAAATATAAAAACTATTTTAAGTCATGTTTTATGTTTTATATAAAACATAAAAACTATTTTAGTTTTTAGCTTTCATTTTTATATTTTAAAAATGGTGTTCGATTAGAGCAAATACCATTATCTACATGATTCTCTGGGTGCAGCAGCAACCAATAACCTCAGAAAATGGGATGCCGAGTTTGAGATTTACATCTTGTGGATGATGTATCTACACTTTTACAACTTACGATGGCTGCCAATTGCCTCCATATCTACAGCTTACTGGACTTGACGGCTAAAGTTATTGCTGGCATTTTTATTAGTAAAACTCTCAAAGAGATTCGCAAGACTCTCAACATTGTGAACAGTGTTTCTCCCCAATACGAGGCGGAGATGAGGCATGAATTTCAATTGCATTAACAGTACGCACTAAAATGCGTAGCTGAACAACTTGCCTAAGTTATTAACATATTTAAATTTAATTTTAAATTAAAATTAAAATATAATTTATAGTTATATTTAAAATAAAATATAATTATATATAAATTTATTTTTATTTTTATTTAAATATAATTTTAATTTTAAATTTAAATTAAAATATAATTTATAGTTATATTTAAAATAAAATATAATTATATATAAATTTATTTTTATTTTTATTTAAATATAATTTAAATTTTAGGTTTATATAAATATTATTTAAATTTTAGGTTTATCAAATCCAAGGAGGTTAAACATAATTAATTTTTTTATATAAATTATTTACTATGTATAATAAGAACTGCTTATGTAAGAGTTGATATGTATAGTTGATCATAAGTTCAATTAAGGGAAATGACTCATTAGTAAAGATCCAAATCCTAGCACTTAATGAGAGGTTTTGCACTCAAAGATCTATTCAAGGAGAGGTTTGCATTTGGGAAGATCTGATCCCTCTCTATGCTTGATAGAGCTTAGGATTTGGATCTACGCTGGCCCTAAATTCAATTGTTGCACTTCAATATGAAAAAAGCTACAACAACTTGCAACATATTGTTGAAGACTATGTATAAATTTTGATTTGTTTCCCATATACAATTATTTTGCTTCTATCTACTGCACATCTAATAGTTTCCATAACAGTTTCCTGGTTATTCCCATCTAAAATAGTTTCCATAACAATTTCCTGGTTGTTCCTGTGCTTTTCAAATGTCATCGCACGCTTACAACTAGTGAAATTTACACTACATACATTCTATTACGTGATGCATGTGCAAAATATTTTTGAATACTTAAACAACCCAACCATAAACTTTTTTCTAATGGCTGTTGATAATTAATTTGCAACTTGTCAGCATCTTGGACTCTTCTCCTAGGTTTTATTTTTTATTTTTTAAGATGTAATGGTGATTGTCAATGGAAGATGTGGGTTATAAAGAACATGCCAACCAAGAACAAGGTAGGAATATTTGGTAAAGTAGAATGCTGATATTTTTAAAAAAAATTTAATGTAATGGTGATTATCTTTGTCAATGGAAGATGTAGATTATAAAGAACATGACAACCAAGAACAAGGTAGAGATATTTGGTAAAGTAGAATGCTAATTATATTGTCTGAAAAATACCTACCATAGGCAATGGTTGGAAAATTTTGAAGCTGAGTAATTTGTACAAACTTTTTTTTAATCTTTGTTTAATTTTATAGTTTATTTTAAAGTAACTATGGATTTTTTATCCTTTAATGTATACATATCACTCATGAAAAACATAAAAAAAAATACAAAGCCTTGTTGTGGAGTATATATATATATATATATATATTCGATTGAGGGTATATTCTTGATCTCAAAATGTATCACAAATCTTATGGAATGACTTGGCCATTTTTTTTACTTGAGAGGAGTTTATGTTGAAAAAATCAATTTTCATTGTTTAAATTGCATACTTTATTCTTTATTCAAAAAGAGATTAAAATGTTTACATGACACTGGCTTCTTATTATGGATAGGATTATATATGCCAATAATATTGTATTTCATTGATGTTGTGACATCTTTTATCATTTACACAATATCTTACCATGCTTACACTTGCACAATGAAATGACTTATCATGGAAAGCATAAAAACCAAAAGGAGAGTCTTGACATATATAGGATATATATTTCATGTCGTAAGTGTCAACCTCATTGTGATATATGTCATGTTTTTATTTAACCAAAATGTGGTTGAAAGGAAATCATCGGTGCCTAACCTATTTGCATAGAAAACTTTATTATGGAAATGCATTGCCCACAGTCCTTAGTTTTATTATGGTCATTCTTCATATTTGCATATGGAAAATAAAAATGCATTTTGAAAACTCACTTAGCATTTGCATTTAAAGTTATGTCATACATGGTATGTGGTTATAGTACAAGTGCAAACTAGCATTGCATTTGATCAATGTGATATCCCTTGGGTGGATATGATCAAATGTTGGGCCATTTAATGATGGCTACATAATTGGGATTTGATATTTTTACTAATGAAACAAATGTTTGGCATTTGGTCTCCCATACTTTATTCCTTTTTTTCACATTTAATGTTACATGAATTTGGTGATGAAGCCTGGAGTTCAATTGAACCAATTTTTTTATTATTGTTGTGTCATTCTTGAGCTCTATTAATGAGTTGCAGCCACTTCTTAAGCCCACCTACCATCATGATGACTACCATCTCTCACACTCTCCCTTTCTCCTTGGAAGGAGTTATTGGTTTTTGGCATTGAGTTTTAATCTTGTATTCAACTCCCACATTGTGTGTTTCCTGAGGTAGGTTTATATTTTGAACTTGCATTAGTTTCATGAAGTTGTTGGTTTCCTAGTATATGTGTTTTAGTTTCTATTGTAACAAGTATTAGGTTGTGGTTTTTATTTCCCCTTCTACACATTCTTTGCCACATCCTCATATTTTGATTCCCTTGGCTTTGCCCAGCTCTACTGCATTGTTTTTACTCTTCGAGCCCCGAGCTTGGTTATTTAAGCAATGTTACTCACATGCTTCTTGTACCCTCCTTGACACCCATTTTGCATTCGTTCCCAACTCAAACCTTGTGAAAATTGGTTGTTATTTTACCATTATCTTGGTCCTATTATGATAGCTCCTAGCAAATCTGTCATTCTGGAATAATAAATCTAACTAATATTTCTTGCAACGGGGAAATTAACAAAGAATTATTTTTATTCTTTGCACTTTCCATTTGATAGTAGCATCTACTTCATATAAGATGTTAAAATATGGATTAGTAACCATTTCAAAAAATACAATAACCTCAGTTGTGAATTCAATTTTTTGACATCATTCTGGTACTTGTTTGGGCTATAGTGGTTGCATCTTCTTGACAAGCTAACAACTCGCTATTCTTATCATTGCATTTTCCTCCTTGGTTCTGCATAGCATTGCTATTATAATACATTCATGATTTTCAATGTATATTGGATCCATGATTCCATCTACATCAACCCTATTTTACTCTCATTGTGCACTATTCCTTTTAAATGTATCATGTCCATTCTAGTAGATAAAATGTAGTTAGTTTGACCTTTGACCTAAAATGTAGTTAATGTAGTTAGCTTGGCCTTTGACCCATTTCATGTCTTTTATTTTACTAATGTTCGTCCATTTCATGTCATTTCTTTTACTGACCTAAAATGTAGTTAGTTTGGCCTTTGACCTATTATTGCAAGCTCAATTGTATATTTGTATAGGAGCTCTACTTATATTTGTCTATACAAACAACAACTCTTATAGTGGCCTCGATCTAGTTGTGTAACCTTATAAAAGATACATATGTTATGTGATTTCTATTTCATAATTTAATTGTTGCCCATGGTTCAACTCATACTTGACTTGTATTCAACATTGTTTCTTTCATTGATCCTTGCTAGCATTCTTTAGGTTTGAATACAATTTTATATGCAAAATTTTGAATTGCATTGCATTGGTCTTTCTTATGTAATTAGATTAGTTATGTTATGTCCTATTAATGCTTCAGAATTTTCTTTTCATTCGAAGAAAACTATACAAACTCATTGCTATCAAAATTGCTATCAAACTATACAATATTAGTTAGTTTTCCTCAATTAAAGAAATTTGCATATTTGAAACACCATGTCTATGAAATAGCAAATTCAACTAACCATTCAGTTCAAACCAAACATGTATTTCACTTCGAACCCAAACTCCAACTCCTCGCTTAATCGCTCATCAATAGCCCGTGGAGGTGGAAACGTCAAAGATATTACCACCTCGTGGCTCTTGTTCAAAATAAATAAACATTTTATGTGATTAAATTGTGAATGTAGCACTAGGCTCCTATACAAGCATTGAACTTCGATGCCTTAATCCATGCACATATACATGTGCATGTCCACACTGGTAATGTATGAATAATGCTCATTCTTCTTCCAAACTTTCCATGGATTAACCATGTATAAGATTTATACAAAGAAGGGAATACATTAAATTATTAATTAGCATCAATAATTTAATATTGTCATCGTAAATTCAAATCATGCTTTTCATTGAAATTCATGAAATTTTTCCACTATAATATATCAAATCATTGTTACATTAAAAGAGATATCCGCCTAATATCAATGGTATCAGAGAAAATTTTAAGAATCCATAATATTTTTAAAGTGTAAAAGCTTTGGCAAATTTTAATAATTATCAAATTTTAACCATAAAAGGCTTGGGGATATTCTTTATAAAATATTCAAATTTTTAAGGATTTTATATAGTTTTTGGACAACTTTGGTGATTTTTAGAGTAAAAAAATAATTCTATGAAATTTGGGCGAATCATATTAGAAAAAAAAAATGACAAATATTTTTTTTGGAAAAAGAAATAAAAAATAAACACATAGAATAAGTTTCGCAGCAAAAATTTCCATAAACAAGTGTATGGAAAGATTATTTCATATTTAAAAGGAGTTTTGTAACTTATTTTGTATTAATAAAAGCATAAAACCTAAATTTTAATGCCTAATATATAATGTAACAGTTCAATTTGTGAAAGAAGTGGAGTAATGTCTTCTTGTGTATTTTTGGGGAAAAGTTTCGTTTACATGTTCGATGAGATGATGGTGACATCTCCTCACCATGGCATCGTTTACAATGTGTTTGATTCTTCTATTTTCCATAAGATGCACTCGACCTTATTGTTATTAAAAGTGCATGTCTTTCCACTAGATGTTGGTCCATGCAATGAAGAAATTGGGCAAGAAGAGATGAGCATGTTGTTGATCAACTTGTATCATAATCATAGTTATAGTTTTACATAAATTATAGCTAACGAAGTTTTACATAAATTATAGTTAACATCTTTTTTTCTTTAATATTAGTAGGTGGCAAAATTTACATACATACTTTAAGGTAAAATGTCTCAACCTAGGACTCATCATTGTCCCGACGAAGTTCTTGGTTTGTAATTTTGTTTTCAAATAGAAATGAAATTGTATACGTGCTAGGGATGCTTTAGCCTTGAAAATAAAGTGGAAACTACAACAATAGACTCTAACCGATTCTCAATCTATGGCCTTTTGTATTAAAAAAAGAGCACTTAGAGAAACTTAACTATTTTCCTATGAGAGAGATAAAAAAAAAAATCGAGAATATATAGAAAAAGGTGAGATTAGAATGGTGGTGTTATATCCCAGCTCGCATCTTTAATGAGTGCTAATAACTAAATATATGCTTTGAGTTTAAAAATATATATATATATATATGTGTGTGGGGTTTGAGTTTAAATATATAATATTATATATAAATAAAATATTAGTTATATGATAAGCAAGAGCTAAGAGCAATCTCTTCTTGATTGTAATAGTCTTTGAGTTCAGATATATAATTAAAACATTAGTTATGCCATAAGCAAGAGCTAAGAGCAATTTTTTCTTTGAGCTTAATAATTTTTATCTTTTAAAAGATAAAATAGACATTTTCTTTCCTTTCTTCATTATATTTATAGTAATTTTTTCTAGAACTACCATTTCTTCATTTTCTTGCCATGTGGCAATTTAGGGTTTTAATCAAGAAACTATTTTCGGTATTTAATTATCTCCTTTAAATAATTAGGAAAATATTTTTGCAAAACCAATTGAGATCATATAGTGATAATAATACTAACACAAGATTTTTTAAATATAAGCAAAGTGTGTTTCCTTTTGAGCTATGTAGGGCTTATTGATCTCGAAAATGGTCTTCTTGAGATAAACAAACTCAACCCCTTGTGAGGCTAAATGAGAAGAGGCACGATTATTATCCCATGATTAAAGCCTCACTAACCATCACAGCTCTTCACCTTCATGAAGGAGTAAAGAATGCAAGGTGAGAGGGTTTCTTTTGTTAGGGTCCTACCCTAATTCACCTTACTCTAAGAAATAATCATACATAGTCTAAGGCCATAACTTTGCAATAAGGAAAAATAAGTTTGTGTTCAACAATCAATGTAAAAAGGGTCTATTTATTAATAAAGGCCCATTAGGAAATTGTATTTTGACCATGTCAAGTAGTTAGGGTTTTGGACATTTGAAGCTTATTTAAGAAACTTCAAGGCTATGAACTGTTTTGTGAAGAATATTGTAACAAACCTCTAATTAAGTGAATAGTCTCCCTACCATAAGTGATGTATGAAGACTGTTCCCATAATAACAAATCTCTTTTTCTGTCATATTCTATTCATATTGTCTCATATTTATGGTTCATTGCATACTAATCTTGTTATATATTGTGTGATTCTCTTGTTTTAGGGGTAAGGAACACCACAAGTGGTATTAGAGCCATGATCCTAAGAAAAAATACCTCCGATATTTGGTAGAAGTATTTTAGGCTATAGGAATGATCCAACATCTGAAAATAACCACCAATATTTGTCATTCAATGGATCAACTTGCATCCAAGGAGACATACACACAACAAATACAATTGGTACTTAGTTACGATGTACCCTCATTTGGTGCAATTGTTGGACACTGTTGTAATTGATGTTACTACCCCATCGAGTAGTAGTGCATCAAACAACACCTGCACATGGAATCACTTCCACGCACCCTCGAATATATCAAAATTCCCTTAGGTCGCCTATAACCATCCTGCAACTATTTGGTTTCTATAGTGGCACCAAGATTAACAATCAGGAAGATACTTTCATGTACCTGGGTAGTTAGTTAATACGACTTAGTGCATGGTTGAGCCTCCTTAGTTAGTGCTCTAAAAGATTGGGTCGAGTATTACTATGGGACCTTGCAAGTATATAAGAGGGTTCTAACGCATGACAATCCCTTGATTTCAGAACCTTGTAAAACCTAGAAGCCCTTCTTTCGAACCTGTTTGTGAGATTTCTCATTATGTATCGGCAATAAGCAAATTCACTGGGGGAGGTTGCGTAAAAGTACTACATCTTTGAATCTAAGAGGAATTTGGAAATTCTGTCAATGCAGTAACATTCAAGCCCCAACATAAAAAAAGGTCTAGATGGTTAATAAGTCTCTTATATATGACGTACCTCTTTGGAATCTTTGCGTCACATTAATCATTTTGATATATATATTTCTCATAACCTTTTCAAGTCCCAAAAACACTTATTTGTGTCCTACCTTCATAGAATCATTTCTTTGTACTAATCATTTTGATATATATCTCCCACAAGCTTGTCTTGGTATCCCCTACACCTCTCTTTTTGCACTTCCTACTTGTATGCTCCCATGGTACACACCTTCCACTAGGCCAACATGGAGAATACCAACTAGAATTCCCCCCCAACCCAATTTGAAACCTTCCATTCAACCTCTTGACCTCCCAACCCTCACCTCTGAGGTGGGGAAACTCACCCAGCGAATGATTGAACAAGAAATTAAGCACTCCAACAACCATTTACTACTAACTGCTACCACCCAACGTTGTGGATATGTTTCCCCATAAGACATCTTCAATCAAGAAGTTGTGTCCACCGAAGACCATGGCTCTCACTCTCTATTCTCAAAACACCAGTCTCCCTCCTTTCAAGAAAAAACTCCATGTCACCATTTTCAAAAGATTTACATGTGAAAATTTGATGGCTCTGACCCATAAGGTTAGGTGACTAAAATGGAACATTATTTTTCACTCCATGGCATTAAAGATTATCTCCAAAAGATGAAACTTGGGCTTTTATATTTAGATTATAAATATTGGCAATGGTGGTAATGGTACCAAAAGTATTATCACTACTATGTTAAGTTCCTTCATGAGTGATTTGACCGTGACACTCATTATTTAGGTCAATTGAATACATTTGCCAAATAGGTATGATTATGGAATACATAACAACATTTGAGTAGTTGGCCATTTGCACCAAAGGCCTCTATGATTCTCTTTTTCGAGAATGCTTCATTAGTGTCCTCAAAGAGGAAATTTGTGCACAAGTCCTCATGCAATGACCTTCCACTTGAATGGAATCTTGTGATCGATCTCTTGAAG
>LPNX010788028.1:44885-63447 GCA_001517045.1 Pseudotsuga menziesii | reverse complement strand
CCCCCCCCCACATCAACTTTATACATCCATAAGCTCACCCCGGAGGCCATGGATGAGCATTAACACCTCAACCTTTGTTATAATTGTGATGAAAAAAATGTCAAATGACATAAATATAAAGAACACAAAATCTTCTTGATTGAAGCCAACCCTCCTAAGATCCCAAAATCCAACACAATAGAACCTATACTCAAACCGAAAGGTGACAATCGAATGTTTCCTCTTGAAGATGTTATCGATATGCCAGTTCCCTAAGAGCAACCACAAATATCCCTCCGTGCTTTAACCTGGTTTTCCACTCCTCTAACACTGAAATTGATTAGCTACAAAGCACGAGAAAGTCATCATGATGATTAACAGTGAAAGAACCCATAATTTCATCCATATGCATCGAGTGAAAGACATCCACTGTTATATCTGCCCCATTTCCAATTTCTATATCTTGATAACCAATGGGGATACAATGAAATGTTGTGACTGATGTAATAATGTCACACTACAAATAAGAGAATATCATCTAAAATATCACATGTTTGTTATTTACATGGGGGGTTGTGATATTTTTCTAGGAGTTGAATGGCTCAAGATTCCCTTAGGTCCTGTCGTCATGGATTTCTATAAAAAAAATCTCTGCTTTACTCAAGATGGGCACACCCATCACATTAAGGGAGTTACTCTAGGTTCACCTTAATTTATCTCTTCCTACTGCATGGAGAAACTATTGAAGAAGGGTCATTCATGTATTATTGTTGAGCTCAATTCCATGCAAGTTCTTGAAAGCCCCCATCAAATATTCACCCCAACTTGCAACAAGTCCTCTCCAAGTACCAACAATTTTTTGATGTTCCCAAGGGTTTACCTCAATATCATTGGGAACATGACCATGCCATTCCTTTAATTCTAGGAATTCATCCCCCCAAATTTTGTCTTAACCGCAACCTTTTTTCCCAAGAGAATGAAATTGAAAAGATCATTTTGAATTGTTGTTCGTTGGTGTTATTTTTCCTAGCACCAAATAGTATTCTTCACCTGTGGTTATAGTCCTAAAAAAGGAAGGTGATTGGCGCATGTGTCTTGATTTATGAGCTTCGATCCTATTTCATATTCATATCATCGATTATCTCTTAGACGAGTTACATGGTGCCAATTTCTTCACCAAACGTGACCTTCATTTGAGCTAGATTAAATTAAAATGAAAGAGGCAGATATACCCAAAACATATTTCTACACACCTGAAGGTCATTATAAGTTCTTAATCATTTGATTTGGCCTCTACAATTCCCCATCAACTTTTCAAAGTTTCATGAAAATTATTTTATGCTCCTTGCTCCAACATTTTTTCTTGGTTTTCTTTGACGATATCTTGGTCCACAGTCCCACTTGGGAAATCCACCTCTAGCATGTTTCTTACACTTTGCACTTATTACTGGACCAAAAATTATTTGTGAAATGTTACAACTATGCTTTTGGGGTAAATGAGCTTGAATGCTTGGCCATATTGTGAGTTGAGATGGGGTTCTAGTGGGTTCCAACCAAATGGAAGCTATGAATAATTGGTCATGCCACAAAACTCTCAAGAGATTGAGAGGATTCCTTGGACTTATAGGTTATTAATGATAAGTTTGTGGAAAACTATGAGAATATTGCAACTCCTATGATAGCATTGCTAAAAAGAATACATTTTCTTGGTATGACACAATGAAGCAAGATTTATCAACATTCAAGGAATCCATGTGTACTACGCATGTGCTAACCATGTTGGATTTCACTAAGACCTTCGTCTTAGAATGTGATGTCTCTATCCATGGACTAGGAGTCATCTTATCCTAGGAAGGACATCCCTTGGTCTTCACTAATAAGCAACTTTGTTACAGAAACTTGGGAAAATTCACATATGAAAAAGAAATGATGGCTATCCTTCATGCAGTTGAGACATGGCACTCCTATCTAATCAACCAACATTTCTATATCAATATGGACCATCATAGTCTCAAGTATTTCCTGGAACATCTTTACTTTCCTGAGCAATAGAAATGGGTCACTATGATGTTGTGATATGATTATAAAATCATCGATAAGAAGGATCGCAACAATGTGGTCAATGATGCCTTTCCTAGACATTTTGAAGAGGAAGGTTCATTCTTCACCTTATCCTTTCCAATTCCAGGATGTATAGATGAAGAATGACACAAATGGTTGTCCCAAAGCACACTTAATCACCTCATCAAGCAACTGCAAGAATACCTGAATCCTCGACCCAAGTATACATGGAACCAAATATTTTGAGGTAAAAGGAGCACATATTTCTCATATTAGTTTCAACATTGAAACCAATAATCTTAACGGATTTACATTCATCACTCGTAGTAGGTCACTTAGGATTTCATAAAATTATGAAATAATTAAGTGCTCTTTCTTCTAGGAAGGCATGAAAAAAGATATCCATAACTTCATTGTCACCAGCAACATTTTCCAACAGCATAAGGAGGAAACAGTGAAGTCATCGGGGGCTTTGTAGCCACTGCCCATTCCAAATCATATATGGATGGACATCTCTATGGATTTTATTGTGGGAATTCCCAATGAAGGCAATAAAACTGTCATTATGGTGGTAGTAGACTGTCTGACCAAATATTCCCATTTATCTACCTTACCACCCACTTTCACACCCTCTTTGGTGGCCCAAGTTTTCTTGGATCAAATTTTCAAACTCCATGGAAAGCCTACTTATATTTTATCTAATCATGGACCCACTTTTACCAACAAGTTATGGCAAGATCTCTTCAAACTTCAACGAAATCAATTGAATCTCAACACAACATACCACCCCCAAATAGATGGTCAAACTCAAGAAGTCAATAAGTGCTTAGAAAACTACTTGTGTTACTTTGCATTTGATAAGACACACCAATGGTAACACTGTAGCCCTCTACTTGAATGGTGGTATAATAGCACATATCATGGCTCCATAAAGATGAAACCATATGAAGCAGTGTACGGATTAAAAATAAATAAAAACCTTATCAATTGGATTTCCTATATACCAAGTACTTCATGGGTTCAATCTTTGGATGGCACACTCCACACCAGGGATAACATTATTTGAATCCTTAAAACAATTTGATTCTTTCCCAAAACAAAATGAAGAAAAAGGTCGATCGTCATTGCTTTGAGAGCTTCGTTGAAATTGGAGATCAAGTGTTTATTTCACTACAACCATATCAACATACCATCAGAAGCTCTCTTTGGATTTCTAAGGAACCTACACCATTATACATCGTATTGGACTAGGAACCTATAAGTTTTCTCTTCCAAAACATTCCAAGATTCACCCTATCTTCCATGTCTCTTGCCTAAAAATAGTGATGGGATCAAATTACAAAGTACATACCAGTTTACCAAAATTGGATGAGGAAGGCTCCATTTGGCTTCAATCGGTTGGCTTCCAAGGAAAGAAAATTGTGATGGTGCACCATTAAGGAAGTTTCGATCCAATGGGAAGACATGCTACTAGAAGATGCCACTTGGGAACCAACGAACATTTTACATCAATTTATGCACCTCCAGCATTGAGGGGAAAGTTACTTTTAAAGTGGGAGGGTAGTTATGGTCCTACCTTAACTCGCCTTACTCTAATAATTAATCATACATAGTATAAGGCCATAAATTTGTAATAAGGACGAATAAGTTAATGTTCAACAGTCGACGTAAAAATATTCTCTTTATTAATTAAGACCCATTAGGAAATTTTATTTTGACTATGTTAAGTAGTTAGGGTTTTGGACATTTGAATCCTATTTAAAGAAGCTCTGAGGTTGTGAAATGTTTTGTGAAGAATATTGTAACATAGCTTTGCTCAAGTGAATGGACACCCTGCCATAAGAGGCCTATGAACATTGTTCTCATATTCAGAAATCTCTTTTCTTACCATATTTATGGTTCATTGCATGCTAATATTGTTATATAATATGTGATTCTCAAGTTACAGGCTTGTAATCATGTGCAAATATCTATAGGCCAACCTCTTTATACAACACTCTTTATTTTTTATTATTTAATATATGTTGTTTTGTATTTTTAAGTTTTAAACCTGTGTAGAAAATAAATCATACAAGTTCTTTTAATCCAAATAAAGATTACACCACAACATTCACATCTAATACACATAGATTTACCCTGGAAACCATTAATCGAGAAAACCAACAAAAATTAGAGCCACATCTCATACTTTCTCATTATGATTATTTACCACTCACAATACAATATGTAGGTAATTTTGTGGCATCCAAAACCCTAATCTATTAACTCGGATTAAAAATAGACCCCAATCCCTTAACCAGGATTGAATTACATAATTTTAGAGAAAAACAAAACAAAAATAGTCCAAAAAATTTCGAACTCGCTTTGTAGAGAAAGGGGGGGCATTGCCCCCCCCCCCCTCCTTGGGCACCCCCTGACCTAGCGCAATCGTATAAACAAACAAACCCCACACGCATATGAAAAGAATATAACACATACCCAACATTCTCCCACTTGTTGTTTTCTTTGCATAACAATGGGTCATGTACTCATAGGGTCACAGGTTCAGGGCATCAATTCCTATAGATTCTCTACACCAAGAGAACTTATTGGTACTAACGAACTTTGTCAATGAGTCTGCAACATTCTTCAAGGTATCAACCTTTTCCAACAACACCTTCTTTTCCTCAACCATATCTCTCACAAAGTGATATTACACATTAATATGCTTTGTCTTAGCATGATAAGCATGGTTCTTTGCCTGGAAGATGCACATTGGTTGTCGCAATCTAACCTTATAGATTTATGTAAAAACCCAATACTTGAACACAATCTCTGCAACCATACAATTTCTTTGCTTGCATGATTGGATGCCATGTATTCAGCTTCTGTAGTTCAGAGTGAAACCATGTTGAGTCTCTTGCTCATCCAATTGATAGCTCCTCCAAATAGGTTAAACACATACCCACTTGTATAATTCAATGATCAAGATCTCAAGCCCAGTCTGCATCAACAAATCCATGTACATCTATTACTCTATCTAATATAGGTACATTAGAGGAAATTTCAACTCAAAATGGGCCTCCTAAAATGAACTAATAAAATAATAGTTAAAATAATAAAATAATATTTATTAATTTTGGAGGAAGAAAAGAAAAAAACTACTTTTTGTTTGTATTTTTGACATATATCCCCGTGTTTTTACTCAAATTTCGATCGGAAGAGCTCGTTGGATGCGGAATTAAATTCTGCATCCAACAAGTACCCACTCGACATACTTTTGACGGACCTCGCTACCCCAAAAACAAGAAATACCTGGAAAAATGGAACAATGACATCATCATTCCATTTTTTCAGGTATTTCTTGTTTTTGGGGTAGCGAGGTCCGTCAAAAGTATTTCGAGTGGGTACTCGTTGGATGCGGAATTTAATTCTGCATCCAACGAGCTCTCCCGATCAAAATTTGAGTAAAAACACAGGGAGATATGTCAAAAATACAAACATAAAAGTAGTTTTTTTTATGATACCTATCCCCAAATTTATATTAAAAAAGTGTTTAAGACCTATACGGTATTTCAAATTCAAATCAATTTCATTGGCTAACACATGATGACATGGAATTTGAATAAAAGTTAAAAGGCCCATTTTGAGTTGAAATTTCCTCTAATGTTCCTTTGTATTAGATTGCATAATCTGTGGTGCCACACAAACATCTAAAAATCATTTTTACAACTGTTAAATGCTCCTTCCCTGGGTTTGACATATATCTGCTCAAAGCATCCATTGCATGAGCAATGTTCGTTCTGGTACAAACCATTGCATACATCAAACTACCAACCGCACTAGCATATGGAAACCATGACATATCTTCTTCCTCTTCATGTGTCTTGGGACACTGCTCTAAAAATAACTTTACACCTACATGAATACGGACCTTAACCGACATACATTCATGCATGTTAAATCTTTATAGTACCATCTCAACAAATTCTTTTATTAACCAAATTTTCATGTTTGCACGATCTCTTTTAATATCCATTCCCAATATGAAATCTGCATCACTAAGATCCTTCATGTCAATTTGGAGGATAGTTGTGACTTCACCTCCTTTATGACATATTTGGCGTTTCCAATCAACAACATGTCATCAACATATAGAACTGTATTGATGAAGTGATCACCAACCTATTTGAAATAAACACAATGATCAACCTTACTTCTCACAAACCCCAATCCAAGGATGTATGTGTTGAAATTTTGGTACCATATCCTTGGATATTGTTTTAGACCATAAAGGGACTTCTTTAGCTTACAAACCAACTCTTTCCTTCCCTTTATTGTAAACCCTTCTAGTTGTTTCATGTATATTTCTCCTCCATGATCCTCATCTAAGAATGTTGTCTTCACATCCATATTCTATACTTCAAGATCAAAAGCAGTAGTAGTAGCAAGAACAAATCTAAAAGAAGTTAATTTAGAAACAAGAGAAAATATTTCACCAAAATCGATTCCCTCTACCTGAGAATATCCCTTTGCTACTAAGCGAGATTTGTATTTCTCCACTTTACCTTCTACATTCAACTTTTTTTAAGCAACCATTTGCTGCCAATAGCTTTTCGTCTAGATGGTAACTAAACTAGATCCCAAGCTTCATTTTTTTCCAAGTCATCCATTTCTTCAACCATGGCCTTCTTCCATATATCACTATCCTTTGAATCAGTAGCTTCCTTTGCATTTCTAGGATCATCATCAATAATAGATAAAGTAAAACTAGACCAAAAATCAAGAGGGGGATACCTTTCTAGTTCCCTTCATTCTCGAGATGATATCCTCAAAACTAAGGTATGTGGTTCTTCTTCTTATTATTCAACTTCTTCTGTTGATTCGAATTCTTCATCTTTTAACTCAAACTCTATTTTCTCTGGTTCTTTTTCCATTAGAGTCACTTCATGTCTAGGAACATCTTTGAACTCGCTAAAAACAACATCTCGACTGTAAACAATCTTCATATTATATGATTCCAAAGCTTAAAACCTTTCACGCCATCGTTATAACTCATAAAGATACATTTTTCAGCTTTATTATCCATTTTACTCATTTTATCCTTTGGAACATGTACATAAGCATCACAACCAAAAACTAACATATGTTTAATAGAGGGTTTCTTACCATTCCATACCTCATGTGTATTTTTTTCAACCAATGCTAAAGTGGGTGATTGATTTACCAAGTAACATGCAGTATCCACTACCTCTACCTAGAATTATTGTCCTATCTCGACACTGCTAAGAATTCTCCTTTCCTTTTCCATCAATGTCATGTTCGTCATTTCTACAACTCCATTATGTTGAGGTTTGTATGGAGTAGTATTTTGTCTTTATATACTGCACTTCTTATAGAATTCCTCAATAAATTCCCTACAAAGATCCCCATCGTTATCTATCCTCAACACCTTCATTTTCTTTTCTGTCTGATTCTCTACAAGAAGTTTAAATACTTTAAACTTAGAAAATACTTCATATTTATTTTGAAGGAAATAAATCCATTTGTTCCTTTAGAAATCATCTATAAATGAAACATAATACACAGATCTTCCTAATGATGGAACAATAATAAGTCCAAACACATCACTATGTATTAACTCTAAAATTCTCTTTGCTCTTATAGTACCACATGCAAATCTTACTTGATTTGTTTCAATATATGCAATGTTTAGAAAAATAAAAATCTAGATTGCAATCAAATATACCTTCAACCATACCTTTACCTTGTAATGCTCGAAGGCCATTTTCTCCAATATGCTCCAATCTTTGATGCCAAAGCATTGTCTTTCCTACAAATGCAGTCATGGTTTTGTCTTCTTTATCTCCTCTCTCAAGAACAACAGAACTATTACATTCATCAATGATGATGCTTCCCAATACTTTTTACAAAATCCCATTCCGAACTCCCCTCATCAATACCATTGTTCCTTGAACCATTTTTAATGTGTTTTTTCCAAACACAATCTATACATCTGCCTCATCCATCTTTCCAATGGATATTAAGTTTCTCGCTAGATTTGGAATGTTTAGTACTCCATGGAAAGTTCTAATCCTTCCATCCTTGAGATTCAACTTAACTCTTCGAGGGCCAATGATATTAGTTGTTGAATCATTTCCCATAAACACATCTCCTCCATTGTACTTTTCATATTCACAAAACCACTCCCTATGAAGAGTCATATGAAATAATGCACCTAAGTCAACAATTTGAACGAGTGCTTGTGGAAGCTAGGTACACATCCCCTCCTTCTTTTGAGTAGGTATTTTCTTTTGTGGTAGGGGGATCATCTAATCCCTTCGCTTTCTCAACATTCTTTGATCTACAATCATTTTTATAGTGTCTAGCTTTACCACATTTCCAACAATTCCTTAAAAAGTTTCCTAGGGATTTAGATCTACCCTTATATTTAGATCTCCCCCCATATCCCTTATTTTTATTTTTATCCTTGGAACGACCTCTCACAAACAAGGAATCCATGGTATGATTAGCCATGGATTTCCACCTCATCTCTTGTGATAGCAGGGATGTTACTATTTCATCAAATTTTAAGGTCACTTTACTAGCACTATCTATTGCTACAATCAGGTTATCCCAGGAATATGGAAAAGAACACAATAATGTAATATATTTATCTTCTTCAGCCATTGTAATACCAACATAGCTTATTTGACTTACCAGATTATTGTAGAAATTCAGATGCTCTACCTCTATGTCGTTGTAATCCATTCTGAGGTGATACGGTTTCTTTTGCAGAAACAACTTGTTTACCAGGGATTTTGATTGATGCAAACTCCCCAGATTATTCCAAATCTTTAGTGTGCTATCTTCTCCAAACGCTTTCAGCAACATAGAGTCTGATAAGCACAGTCAAATTTTACTACTCGCCCTTCTTTCTAATTTATCCCAATATTCTTTTGTCGATCCAGTCGGTCGTGTGCCCAATTCCACAGTAATCAAGTGTTCCCGATCTACAAGAAGATCCTCCATTTTGATCTTCCATAGCTCAAAGTTTTGGCAGTTAAATTTCTCGACCTCGATTTTAGAACTACTCGTTGTTCTCTTTTAGTGCACAAATCACCGTTGTGAACCTCCCATTGGACCTAGGTTTATCACAAACCTAAGATCTATCAACCACATCAAACCCTCAGCAACAAAGGTGTCCCCTTGAATCCAATAATCGAGCTCTGATACCACATGTAAGTTATAAACATGTGCAGAGAAGCAAAGCATACAGGTTCATTTAAGAAAAATAGAGACTACACCACAACATTCACACATAATACACATAGATTTACCTTGGAAACCCCTTAACCAAGACAAACAACAAAACTTAGAGCCACACCTATTACTTTTTCATTATGATTAGTAGTACAATATGTAGGTATTCTACAACATCCAAAACCTAATTCATTGAACCCAGATCAAAAATAGGACCCAATGCCTTAACTAGGATTAAATTACATATTTTTAGTAAGACAAAAACCAAAAATAGCCCAAAAATGTTCAAACTTTTTTCACTCGTATTGGCAACGGCCTAATGCCCATGTCCAATATCCGCTTCATGGAGCAAGGGGGTCATTTCCACGCCCCTTTGGGACCCCAAAGCTAGTGCATTCGTATAAACGAACAAACCCCATACACATATACAGAGAATATAATACATACGCAATAATATTTTCTACATAATGAAAAAAAAAAGCTAAAAACAAGTCATGATAAATGGAATATGGAAACTGTAATTAAATAACAGTAAAATAACAATCATAAATAAGATAAAGCAAAATACCTAAAATAAATATCGTTTTAATATTTGATGTTTTTATATTATAACATAAATGTATAAAAAATATAAAAGAAAGAAAATAAACCTAATTAATTAGGTATATGTAAATAATTAAAATGAAATAAAACAATAAAAGATATAGGATATGTTTTGAATAGAAAGAAGAGATGTAACATCATTAAAGATCATTTTGTATTATTAAAAGTATTCAATATATCATAAAACAAGATATAGCATTATTCAAAACTCTTTGAAAAAATAAGTCACATGAAATAAAACAATAAAATATATAAGAACTGTTTTGAATAAAGAAAGAATATCAAATATATTTAAATAGCTAGATGCAATAGCATTAAAGACCCTTTTGTAATATTAAAAATATTACATACATCATCAAACAAGATATAGCATTATTCAAATCTTAACTTGGGGCATTCAAAACTAATCTTAATGTTTTTGAAACCATACAAAGATAGTGTAGCAATCAGATATAAAAAGAGTGAGATAATTGCGTCGAGTTAAAATGTAGTACAATGATTGTAATCTGCGTATGTAACCATTAATTAGTTCCAAATCAAATAGAACCTTCTAATGCAAAATTTGAAACAAGATAAACAATCTACCTCTTAAAAAAACCACTTCACAATCTCACTTCACCATTTCTCTAGCATTAGCACCTGGAAGAATTTCCTACTAAGAGTGATGCAGCAATCACAAATTAGTTGTATTCAGATATGGTAGATTTAAGAACGGTTTTAAATCCCCTAGGCTTTAACCAAACTCGGGTTTCCTTAGGGATTTCCACCAATAATGAGGGATTCAAGTCTTAGAGGGAATTGCACAGGGAATGTCAAATAACCTACCAACCAACATAAGCATGTGGGGAATGAGGACAACTAATCAAGATCCAAAAATTTTGATCTCCATTGTGAAAAATATGCCAAGTTTATGAGTCAATATTACACTTCACATCAAGAGCCTTTGATCATGCATGTTAAGATTAAAATCAAGGTTTTAATGCAACTTTCTATTTAACGCTTCGGTTGATAAATGAAGCAATAATCTCTTTTTGCAACCAAAAGCACTAGGACACAACTCCTCTTATGTTAGGATATTGAGGTATTCCTCTTGAAGGGGGGAAGGATGGAGAATCAACATTATGATAGAATACAGTTTCCTGTAAAGCTTAAAATCCGTGTTGAGCCTCCAAGGCACATGCATGCTCTCCATCACTATCATGCACATCATAGAAGGGGTGATGTTCCTCATCAAGAATTGGATTGGGTATGTCAAGGCTAGGTTGGAAGTGAGCTTCTTCATCCACTCCATGGTTCTTTCATCACTCCCACTTTAATGAATTGAGACCTCATTCTATTCACAAGGGTAGTCATCAAAGATTGAGCAAGAGTGAAAACCACTCAACTGATCATGCATAGGCACATTGAAATCAGATTCAAGACAAGGAGTGAGGATTTAAAGGTGGCATTCATTAGAAAGGATGCCATACATGATATTTCCATGCTCAATGAATTCCTCGATGTGCACCAATCAGATTTTAAGTTGGGAAGGTCCTCTATCATGTCTTCAAATTGAAATCCTCAAGAGACTACTTCACTCCCTAAACCATTTTCTTCATCATGAAATACATCCCCATTAGGGTAATCATCATAAAAAGGATTGTTGAAGGTTTCCTCATCATTAAGTGTTGGACTTCTTCCCCCACTAGTATCACCCTCAAGCGGAGTCATATCAGTTAAAGCATGAAGGGTAAGCTCATTGAGGCAAGAGACAATGGTTTGTATATGTCGATTATGAAGTTCAAGTTTATTGTTGATAAGGTCTCTTGTTCATGGAGTATGGGATCAAGGTCATGTTTAACACTAGTTTCAAAGAAGGTGTCCTCAAAATGGAAGGCATCGCAAAGGGCCACGTTAGAGCATAACTCCTCACAAACCACCAAAGCTTCTTAAAGTGGATCATGGAACAAATATTTGTCAACTTGTCATGTTAGGCAGAAACTAGTGTCCACATGATATTGTTGATTGGCTTCTAAAATTAACCTACAAGTCAATTGATCGTGAGGAGTAGTCAATGGTCCTTTTCAAAAGGAACATCTAGGAGGAGTAGGAGTAATATTGGGTAGAAATCCAAGATTTTGGGATAGATGAAGGGGAGAAGTTAGTTAGGAACTTTGAAAAGATACCCCCACACAAAAGATTAGGGTTAGACAGTATGGATCTATATCAAGATGTTTCTTTTCATCAAAATGTGATGGGGAATATGCAAGTTGAAGTATGAGCACCGTGGACACCTATAGATTCAGAAAATTGAACAAACTTATCTAGATCGTCATGGGAAAATTCCCAAGGATGGCCTTTAAAAGTATGGAAACCAACCATAGACAAACTAGAAATTTAATCATAATTAGGTTTGCTCATGATAATGGAATAAGGAAAATAAAATATAAATAATTATATATTAAAAACTAGAAAAGAACCATTGAACAATCCTTCCCAGTATGGTTTCCGAAAGTATATCGATCTCGAAAATGGTCTTCTCAAGATCAACAAACTCAACCTCCCGCAAGGTTAAAGGGGAAGAGGCAAGAATTTTACCCTATTTTAAAAGCCTTACTAACTATCACAACTCTTAACATTCATAAAGGAATCTAGTAAAGAATGTAAGGTGAGAGGGATACATTTAATTATTGGAAATGCATATTAGAAAATGTTTCGAGATATCATAAGAGTTCTGAAATATGGGAGTAAGTGTTGTCGGTCACTCCTATTAATATTTGGCTTATATTAGTAGTTATCATTGGGTGTTCCCATGAAGATGGGTAACACTTTTTGGCAAGTAGATGGCACAATTAAGTTGAAACAATAGCTCGATCAAGCTTGAGGGATTAAAAAAGAGCTCGATAGAGCTATATAATTAAAACGCCAATGGAGGGTTCATATAACCCTCAATCAAGTTATACAACTTGATTGAGGGTTTTACTAACCCTTGATGAAGTGTTTTTTATATAGCTCAATTGAGCATATCCAATGGTTATCACTATAAAAACTCAACAAAACACGACTTATGTCATTGTGTTTGCTACATAGAAATTTACTGAAAGAATAATAGAGACATGCTACAAATATGATAGATATAATGTGTAATTAGTGTTTATAAACGAGAAAGTTCCTATTCATTTGAAGATATGGATGTAGAGTAATTGAACTTGTAGATGTGTTTGATCAAATATATGACACCAATTACTATGCAACCCATATATGAAAACGAATATCTAGAGGAACCGACGATATTAATGCACTTACATGGTTCATTTTCAAGGTATTTATCATAACACACAAGTATCAATTTATTTTAAATTAAATTTTATTATCATATAATTATATGTTTGTCTTTCATTGAATTCAGATAGTTCCATGGACCTTAAACGATACCAATTTTTAAAAAAATTGATTAGCAATTTTTTTGAATGTCCATATTCGATCACCAAAGGTGGACACTCTAAATTTTTTTAATTGAAATAGCTTGGTTGAGCTATTGAGCTCGATCAATATTTTGCACTAACCGTGGTTAAACCCTTAGTCGAGGTATTTGAAAACCCATTCAAAACCTCGATAGAGGGTTTTAAATACCTCGATCTAGCTATTATCTCCATCGAGGGCTTAAAATATAGTCCTTTAGTGCTTTTCTCTACAGTTTGAATTTGTATGCCCTTTTCACCAAGCCTGAACTTTGTCTTAGGATGCAATTAAGGCAACGGACTTCATACTATTAAATTCGTCAATGAATAGTCTTTTCATTGACATATAAGTTACATGTTTTGGAGTTCGTATGATTTTTTTTCTTTCCAAACTTACTCTTGAAAACCATGTCGACAACTTTGAAGTAATGCAAAGAAAAATCAACAACAGAAAAAATATACAACCAAAAACTTTCAAAAAATGCATATGCTCGAAAGAAACGATTCCTCTTCAAAAGCGTAATTTTGTTTTTTTTACGAGTAAAACAAACATTTATGTACACACCGGAGTGTACAAAATGCGATTAAAATTGTCACTGGCCACTTTCAAAAAATAATAACAAAATGCAAATTTAGAAGAAAATTACAAAAAAAAATATGTAAGTCCAAGTGCATTATATATATATAATTACGTGCACACGATTCACTTGTTAACTTTTCCTATGATTTACAAGGACAAGTCTATCAATAAATGCAATTTTGACATACTAAATGATATTATTAAATTTCCAAAAAAAATACATGGAAATACAACATGCTTCCCTAAATTTTTGTTTTTTTGTTGCATCTCGGAATTCACATGGAAAATATGAGTTTTGAAGGGTTCAATTTAATAAATCAATAATAAAAAATGAATTTCAGCGTCATTTTCGGCCAAACATGTTACCCATCTTCATGGATTCACCCCATTATGAATTTAAAAGTCACAGATTCATTTATGCCTTTAAAGTGGTTAAGGAAACAATTAATTTAAACAAACTAGATATATGAATTTGATTTCTATTTTTTATGATAAGTTATTAGTAATTGTGCTGCCTATACTATAATATATCTATTAAAAATTATAAGTGAGATCCTCTCCCTGAAAGGACTCAACAAGTTAAAAGATGAGCCTTCTTAATACCATGCGGAGATCAAGCAAATATGTCAGATCATCATGTTGAATGGAATAAACTCTAGTTGTTGAATATGTGTGTTGGGGGGATAGTAATTGATGCATTGTATACTTGTGATTTGTATCGACAAATCATAAATGTTTGAACTATTTTAATTATAATTATATCTTTAAAAGGTTAAGGATTGTTTGTAAATACTTACATCATATATGGAGATTAAAATATTTTAGAACTAAAAATTTTAAGGGAAAAATAATACAAGAATTGATGAGTGTTCTTTTGAATCCATTACATTTGTTTTAAATTATCAACATTCGTACCAATTGAATGTGATCCATCATTAAAATAAGTGAAAGACAACGAAAATCTGATTGATCATACTAGAGAAAAGACAACGGAATCCAAATTCTTAATTTCTCAAGCCAACCATAAATTAGAAAGAAAAAAAAGACTTATATAAATTGATAAAATATTTTGAAACAATCATGTTACTTATCCATATACAAAAAAATCTATAGTTATAAAAAAAATTAATATGCAAAACATATAAAAATCATATCTTTAAAGATATAATTTGAATATAGAAATATATGTTTAAAAGTTTTTGTAATATATAATTGTGTTATATAAATAAATTGAGAAATAACAACAAAATAATAAAAGAGGAAACCATAATTCCAGAAGGAGAAAAAAAAAAAGGATTAAACATGAGATGAGAGAGGTCAAAGAATTATAAGAGTAAGGAAAAGGACAATAAAAATTAACTAACCAAATAAAAACAAATACTCTAAGGAAAAGAAAAAAACAAAAATCAAAAGAGGAGTTATAAAAAGACTATTTGTAAGATGAGAGAGGTCAAAGAATTATAACAGTAAGGAAAAGTAAAATAAAAATTAACTAACTAAATAAAAAAATTACTCTAAGGAAAAGGAAAAAACAAAAATCAAAAGAGGAGTTATAAAAAGACTATTTGTAATAAAACCTTTTTGATAGTGTTGGAATCCAATTATTTCTAATGTTCCAACCATCTTTTGTTGGTCACTTCTTAATTTGAATGGATTCCTTAAATTTTATATTAGAGTAATGATCCACTTGGGTTATAAATTTTGGCATCCTCAATGTAAATATAATGCTTCGTCTTTTCAATATGTTCGACAAAAATGGAGGAACGAGTATTATTGTGCTTAATGTCAACTGCAAGTTCATAAAACTAATTTTGAAGGGGTTTAAAATACCACCAACAAATTTTTTCCAAGTGATCAAGGAATCATGTAGACACCTTTATTGTCAGTGAGATCGGTAGGATCCTTAATAGACCTAAGGGAGTTACTGATTGTCATTAGGGGTTTGAAAGTAGCTATGATGTTCTTCTTCTCCAAAGCTCTAGCTAGCTTATCTATTGTTCCTTATATGTATGCCAATAAAAATTTCGAGACTTCATCATTCATATGATCTTTAATCTAGGGTCCTTTATTGGAATTCTTAAAGGTCATAATCCCTTGATACTTGTTGCAATTATTTTCCTCAAAGACCTTGAGGAGGTGAATCTTTTCGTCTTCTTAATTATCATTATCAGATATTCTTAGGGATTTGGTTGCTAGGGTGTTGAGAACACCAAGTTTTTGAGTTGAATGACTATGGTAATCTGCATATAGATATTGTGTTGTGTGAGACTTACTTCTATAAACTTGGTGTGACAAAAACCTGTCCTACCACTTAGTGAATCAGACATCTAAAATAGGCAAGCTATCATCAACTTCAACATCCATGGTGAATTTTATGTGTCGAGACTGTGTATTAAGGTGATCTTTAAATTTATCCAAAATGCCGAGGATAAAAAACAAATGTGATGGATCTGGAAGAACACTCTCATCATAACCTTGATCACAAAAGTATGAGAAGTGAAGTACTTAGCTTGTACAAAAGGGATACTACTGTTAGCGTTCATCTCTCTAATCAAATGCTGCCACAATTCTTGAAAGGAAAATATGATCTAACTTCTTAAAAGAAGGTAGGGATGCAGACTTAATTCCCAATTTTTCTAGAATTGTTCACAAACTACATAAATAACTTCCCCATTAATATTAGCCTTTTCTTTCCTTTTGTTATAATTTAGGGTTTCCTTTTTCTTTAATTTATCGTCGGCTTTAGAAATTAGGGTTTTGGATTCTATTGTCTTTGTCCTACTAATATTAACATGTTAGATCAAATATTCCTTATCATTCAGTCATCATGATGATAAACCACACTCAATTGGTTTGAAATGTCAAGATTTTAAAAAAAAATGGATAGGGAAGAACACTCTCAGTGTAACTTTGATCAAAAAAGTCTAAGAACTAAAGTACTTACACTGTATGGAAGGGATATTATCAGTTGTTGTTTTGCTTTCTAGAAGCAACATGTTTCAGTTAACTTTAATTAATAAATAGAGGGGAGAAAGGGAAAGAGGTTAAGTATGAAGATATAAACTGCTTATTCTTAGAACGGGGTGAAGGTTGCAGGCTCTGCTTGGTCAAGGTATGACCCAACAAGAATCATCTCGATCGGGTTGGATTTGGTTTTTGTATCATTTTCCCATAGGTTGGTTCAATATAGGTTTCTTTACTTTAATCATAGAAATGATAAGTATATATCAACTACACTAGTGTGTACTACTGAAGACAGTAACTAGAAGGAACATCTCCAGCAGCCTAAGTACTTCATGAATCGAAATTATATATATGTGTGTGTGTGTGTGTCCATGGGTCATAGCTCAGGTGGTTGGGAGATTTGGTTGTTGCACTCCCCACCCAGGTTTGAATCTCATCGGGGACATTTGCTCCTTGGGAGCCCTTGCATGTAATGAAATATTAGGCTGGTGAGTCGTTGATTGAACCCTCTCGAGGGTAGTTGCCCAAGATCATGTATACTTTCTAAGCGAATATAGGAGATATTTTCCAAGGTGGATGTAGCCATGGTGTAAATAGGGCTTCCGTGGTGAACCACCATGAATATATATATATATATTATTTCCTTTTGTTTTAATACAAGGTGAAAGATAGGGTTACGCATCTATCTAAGTGATGGGAATACGAGAAGTGTTCCTTATTGTTTCATAGATGTCCTCACGCATGCAAAAGAGGGAGTTGGATGGGTTGGATTCTAACTCGAGCCAAGAAGTTCTCTAAAGGTGGAAGGAAGGATATATGGACCAAAGTTGAAAGATTTCCCTCGATATCAACTCTGGTGGATGAGGGATATAGTATGGTGTTTCGAGATGGACAAAGTATTCTATATTTAGAGGGAGTAACATTGGATGCAGTAGTGATGCATAACATCAGACAAGGTACGTTATACAAGTTGTTGAGTCAGCCAGTGGTCAGCTTCAGATATTTTTTGGAGCAGAGTTCCAGAGGGATTATGGAACATGGATGAGTGTTTGAGACAGAAAGAGAGAGAGTGTGAGGCTTCGCTCAATATGACATTGATGGAGGAGGTTTCAGGATTCCTCTTCATACCAAGACTAAAAGTGAGCATACCTTCAGTATCAACATTGGATGATGTTGGGTTCTATGTAGTGTTTAAGAGACGGTTGATATTCACCTATCCAGAGGGATTTGATCCAGTGTTGATGGGTCACATGATTGATGGTGAGTATGTGGTGCGAGGAAGACCCACTTCAAGAGAATTTCGATGGTTTTCAAAGCCTCGTTACATTCCAAGATGGATTTGGAGCGAGAAGCTCCCAGTATAGATGAGCCCTTGGATAGTCAGTTCATCGAACATAGGTGTAAGTTTTAAACCTGTGCAGAGAAGCAAAGCATAAATATTCTTTAAGAAAAATAGAGATTACACCACATCATTCACACATAAAACATAGAGATTTACCTTAGAAACCCTTAACTGAGAAAACCAACAAAACTTGGAGCCACACCTTCTATTTTTCTCATTCTTATTATGAATAAATCACAATACAATATAGGTATTTCGCAACATACAATACCCTAATCCATTAATCCAGATTAGAAAATAGACCCCAATCCCTTAACCGAGATTAAATTACATAATTTTAGAAAATTCCCC
>LPNX010788028.1:10776-44711 GCA_001517045.1 Pseudotsuga menziesii | reverse complement strand
CCCCCCCCCCCCCCCCCCGCACACACGTAAAGAATATAACACATACCCAGCAAGAGGGATGAGTGAGATGCTCATGTTGATACCATCCAAAGACTGCGTTGGTATAAGATGACAGAGATGGACTTCTCTTCAAAGCGAGATGAATCATCTCAGTGCAGAGAGGTCAAGTATCGGTCAGTGGATCCTCTTGATGGAAGCCTCGGATATTGGTTGTAGCAGAGACTCAGAGGGAGTCTAGGTCCGGGGTCAGTGTCATGGTCCAAGAGAGAGCGAGGAGCTCCTTCTGAGACTATTGTGATGGAGGAAGATCAGTATTATAGATCAAAGTGCAGTAGTGGTTGTTAATTCAGATGGGGCAGTGGTAGCAGCTAAGGACTTGTTGGATCCTGGCATCAGTGATGGTGGTCGGACATCCCTCGTTAAGAGGGAGTGTTGATTTTGGTAACTTGGTATGTCCTCCATGTGTACTACCTAGCATGGAGGTACTCTTATCAGCATAGGCAAGTGGGTAAAGTGTGAGATACACTCTGCCAAGTGGCATGGATCTAGCAATGAAAACTTGCAGTGACTTAAGTCACTTTTACAGTTACATGCAAAAGTGCATGCTTGCATTTTTAACGCAGCAATATGATTTCTGCACAAAAGTGAAAATTGGGGTTTTGGAACCCTAATTAGGGTTTGGTGACCTAATTTATTAATGAATTATAAAATTACATTCAATGTGCAAAAATCGTTATCTTTTGCGAGTATTAGGATATCAGAGTAGCTAAGAGCATTTGTTAACGAAGGGGGGTGAACCATCTGAGACAGCTGGGGGTGCATTCCTGAGGGCAGTGAGAGGACAGTTCTTCAAAGACTAAGGCGTTCTTTCATCAACACAGTGAGAGATAAGTTTCACTAAGGTTTTTCTGAGACTAAAGAGCAGTAGCAGCAACATGAGCAGCTAGTGAGGAGGACATGAGTAGCAGCAACAACAACACATCATACGTGTGGGACATGAGAGTATTTGTTCCACACATGTGGGAGGCTGAGAGGGCCCAGAGAGTTGAGGGTCCTTCATCAGTGACTGAGGAGAGGCCATCAGGGTTTAGTTAGAGTCGGACTGAGGGAAAATTAGTTGGGACGTGTTTATGAGGAGGAGGGACACAATTATACTATTGGGGGTTGTTTTCAGTGATTGAGAACACAGATCTTCTTATAGAGTAGAGCAGAGAAAATCATAAGGGCAAAGGAAGCATTCTTCAAAGGTTAGGCAGAGAGTACAACATTCAATGTTTGATAGAAGTAGAGTTTTGATTTTCAGCGTGAGGGTGCACTGTTGGGGGTGCATTTCCCAAGTGCAGCAATCATGCAGCTGCTTGTAGAGATCTAGGGCTTGGCCCATTAGGTTCACCTTTTTTATTCTCTAAATATGATTTTACTTCTTCTACATTATCTTCTCTACGATGGAGAAAGAAGAAAACCCCACAAAAAGCTAGTTTTTCCCATTGGGTTTCCAGGATAAAAATATTTGAGTCAAAATGTGTGATTGCAATATTGTTTTGAGTGGTAAGGGTTTCATGTGTTGCTTATTCAGATCATGATGGAAGAATATGTTATCTGTGATTGATTTATATTTTCAGCTATTTATCTAGGATTAGTGAAATTTGTGGTCGAGTTTAGATCCAAACTTCTCAAAGTGCATGGAGAACTCTAGAAAAAATTACAATACTTACCTAATACATAAGGGATACTATTGATAGGGTCTCCCTCTTTGAGAAAATGTGGTCACAAATATTGAAAGGAAAATATGATCTATTTTTTCTTAAAAGATGTAGAAATGTAGACGTAATTCCTAATTTTGTTAAGAATGTTCACAGAATCCATAAATAACTTCCCCATTAGTACTAGGCTTTTATTTCCTTTTGTTTTAATTTGGGGTTTCCCTTTTCTTTAATTTATAATCGGCATTAGAAATAAAGGTTTTGGATTATGTTGTATTTTTCCTATTAATATTAACAAGTTTGATCATATTTTCCTCATCATTCACACATCCTAATGATAGACCATATTCAATTGGTATGAAATGTCGAGAAATAAAAACAAATGCGATGGATCTAAAATAACAATCATCATAAACTTGATTTCAGAGTTTTGAGAACTAAATTACAAGATTATGTTATTGAATTCCCGAGACATTTACATAATAGGAATTATATGTCCTCTTATGCTTTCTTATGGATATGATTAAAGTGAGAAACATGTTGTGCATGGGGTTTTTTTCAATAATTAGCATGTGTTTCATTTTCACAGTGGAATGTTTGAAGAATGTAGAGAATGTAGCTCCTTTTAAGTAAGTACATATCTTCGTAGGAAACTATAGTCTCACTCTAGTATATGAATTAGGAACAATCCTTAAACTCCATATTTTCTGATGAAATTTGGTCGATAAATAGAGGAAGATATCCTCTACAACATCTCATAATTCATACTCTAACCCCAAGAATTAAAAGTGTGCTAATCAAAATACTAAACCCATGTTATCACATAATATAGAAATTTGCATGCATTGGTTCTAGACATATGCATGGTAATTAAACTTGATATTTCTAATGAAATTTGGTGGTAACGTATGAGAAGGTTTCCTCTTTCACAATACAAAACTAAAACCTATAAGAGATGAAATCCCATGATTGTGTTTTTTAGAATCAAGAAAAAACTTGAAGTAAATCCAAAACAAATTGAGAAAAACTTGGGGTGCTTAGGATTTCCAAAACCCAAAGGATGTTCTTGAATGAAGAAACCTCAAAAGGGTTATGTGAACTATTGAGATTTACAATGTAGATGTATTATACAAAAGGAATATACTCATCCCAAGTGCATTGATGATTTTAATTGTACATCCTAGGGAGATATATTATTATTATCTGACCACCTCTACATGCTTGTGCATATTTTTGTTAAAGGAAATTAGCTTCATATGTTATGTTTAATCGAGATGATAGGTTGCTTCAAAGGATGCTCAAGAAAGAATTACATTTATTTGCCACAATTTCTTTGGGAATACCAAAGCGTGCCCATATATATACTCAAAGAAGAGTTTACTTGTGCCTTCTCTTTCCATATTCGTCTTTAAAGCACCATATCCATCAATTTAAGAATCTATCAATGATTCCAAAGACGCACACTTGGAAGGAATACAAAGGTGTCCCTCGTGAAACAACAATCCATCCTACAAATGGAAAGAAGAAAGCTAGTTGATCTATAAGCAAAGCACAATACGTGTGAGCAAAATTAGGGTCACCGACTTAGAGTTGAGGTCAACTAGTCGTCTCATTCTACAATAGGTGAGAATTTTAGCTAGTGTAGCAATTGAAGTGAAACTCAGACAACTTGCAACTTGAATAATACTTCCATTCTTATACTTAACATTGAGGTGTAACCACTATAGGTACATGGACCATTAATTATGGAAATTATTCTATAGGTTTCCTAAGTCTATGTGAATTGAAGGGGTATGTGACCTACATGGATAATATTGTACTTGCCAAGAATGTAATACTTACATTATCAACAAGATTGAGCAATGGAGTAGAAATCCTTATCATAGATTAGGTATTTGTGTAACATGTCAATGAGGGTCACACTATGGTATGCAAATAGGAACCCATGTTGAGTGAGGACAACAACAATTACATACTCCAAGGTGCATGTTTCAATCCTTCCTTATTAATGCAAATCTAGAAGAGTAAGGGATAGCGTTGAACAAGTTCATTGCTTTAACTTTTTATATGCCTACCACTATGATGTGATCCATATAAAATTGGCCTTTTCTCCCCTTCTTCTCATTGCATAATTTAATGGCCATGGTATGTGGAGAAGCCCAATATAAACAAGTGGTAGGGATCGATAAGGGCCAAGAAGCTACAAAGATTTGTGAATGTTGTTGAGGATTTTCAATATATGATTTCTTGGATCTTTGTTTCATCCATATGCACTTCATCTTTATCCATAATGAATCCCATGCATTGGATTTTCTGCATAACAAAATAACACTTCTCTAAGTTTTCATAAATCTTATGGTGGCACAAAGTGCTAAGAACTTGTTGAATACGCTCCATGTGCTACCCCCATGATATATTAAAGATAGGAATATTGTCTATAGAGGAATTAGAAAAAGGTTCCAGGATTCCATCCATCCTTTTCATGAATATTGTGGGCATGTTGGTTAAGATAAAAGGTATAACCATCCATTCAAGCATGCCTTCATTGGGTTTAAATGATGTGTTCCATACATTATCCAATTTGATTGGAACTTCGTAGTACCCTAATTTGAGATCAATTTACAGAAGAATTTGGCTCATTTTAGCTAATCTAGCAAGTCTTCGATCTTAGGGATGGTGTGTCTATTACTCATCGTGATGTCATTTAATCCTCCATAATCAATATATTTGTTCCATGATCCATCCTTCTTCAAGATGAAGCACTGGGATGGATGTGGTATTTCTTGATCAATTCATGGCTCTACCAATTGATCTCATGATTTTTCAAAATAATTTTTCTATAGGCAAGGTTGTTTGGTAGAGGTGTGCATAGTATAAGGTCGATCGTGTGCTTTACTTGCAAGTGAGGCACACTTATGAGGGATGTGAAGATGTCTTGGTAGGCTCCCATCTTTGGAACTACTTATCTCTGTATCCTTTACTCGAGTGCTTACAATAGTCAGGGCATGTGCAACAATCTTCTTTTCTCCATGGGATATGTTAATAAGAAACTTGAACTTCCCATTCTTAGAAATCAACTCTATTCACTACTTTCATTGATCAAGGATATTGGAGTTAACAATGCTACCTATGGAACCTTTTAGGGTTGATCTGTTGAGGTAATGTTGACAATATGGGATCAACACTGATACAGAACATGCTGCCTCCACATGTATGGTTGGGAAAAACACATCATAAACTTCAAGGAATGCGACATTGCAAAGTACCATCTTTTTGGAATGCTTAATGTTGTACGGATGATTACATTATTACCTAACATTCAAAACTCTTCCCCGCCTCATCCAATAAATTGTATATGGTTGAGCATGAGGTATCATTTGTGGATTTAATATTTTCACTTCTACAAAAAATCAAACTCTTTTGGTTTGTACTATCAATGATGAAGTGCAAGGTTTTTCCCTTCATCCACATCTATGAGTGAAAGAGACACTCTCCATCTTATCACTCAAATTCTTCTAGTCACACCTGTGAAGAGGGAAGGGTAGTGTGAGGGTTGACTTCCATAGTTTGTTTCTCATGATCACGGGTTTACAATGGTGCCATATCTAATGTAGCTGCAAGGGTATACATATCCAATATTACAATATGTCAAGCCTAACACTCCTCTCTCAAGTTCCATTTTCTCCTCTATATATCACAACACTTGCTTATTTTTATATTTTTTGGCTTTCCATCCAAAGGGGCATTTTTTAACAAGCGGATTATGTTGTTGATTTTGTTGTTGAGTTTCCTTGGATTGCCATTTTTGGAAGTGGGAAACACCTTTATCCTTCTTTGCTAATGGCTTGTTGGTATAACTAGAATCCTTTCACCTTTTCTTGAACCTCTCTCCAATTTTGACCACATATTTTTAGGCTTCTCCTAGAGTCTGGATATCCATAAACTCCATCTCCATTTGAATACCCATTTAGATTATTATAGTGCTTCACAACTAAATCCTCTCTAAACTTCAGATGTTAACCATGTTTTCAATGCAATTATGTCTTCCCACTTAGACTGGTCTCAATCTTGACAAAATTGCATCCACATGGCTTATTGGTCATCACAATTTCCTTCAAAAGGAGTACTCTATGAGGGAATCCACAAAAACACTATAGATAGGGCATGTTCTTTTAATCATGAGTTTATCCTTGTCATTTCCTAGTACTATAACTTGCTAAAATTGTTTGTCCCACAAATTATTGACATGAGTAGCCACTTTCAATAGGGAAATGGTAAAATAGTATATTTATCTAAAATGTGTTGATAAAAATATGCTTCTTACTGACTAAGCCACTTTTCTATTGTGTTTCAATCTATTCTTCCCTTAAACAAGGGATTCTCCAAATTAAATTGTGCCTTCAGTGGTATGTACCCATTAAAGGGGTGGGGATGACTAGATGAAGATGGATTCATGAATATGGGGATATGCCACAAAATCCAAGAAAAATAATCTAACATATTTTCTTCCTAACACTTGAGGGGGATCCTTACTTGAGAGTCTTATTTCCCTTCCCCCATATGGAGTCATTTGAGATGGCACCAACAAAGATAGTCTATATGGTCTCATGTCAATAAACTACGCTTCATCTATCCTAACCTTGTGAGAGAAGACATGCATTGGGAAGAAGAAGGTTTCAATACCACCAATATGGATTATGGATGTGTTGACGTGGGGAAATTTCAATCTTCATTGTTCAAGGGATTTTACCATATTAAACCCCCCAAATAAGTATTCCCGCCATTTAATGATGAATCCTCCAATGCATGATGATGTTATGATTGGATATCATTTTAAGTTCTTTTTAATATATTGACATGTTGGGATTGGTAAATACAAAATAAAATGAATATAAATGATAATAAAAGAATTTATTAACTTGGAGCTATTGACTTGCAAGGTCCATTTTAAGGAAACACCATATTTTGATGATTTGGGGCACTAAAAGGTCCAAAGCCCATTTGAAGCTTTGAATGGGGATTTTTAAGGTCACAACTTCGTGGAAGAAGTCCCCAACCCTCTAATATTATTCTATGTGTTGAGATATTTCCAACATTATAGATATCACCTCAATCGAATTTTGTATGAGGAAGTTATGCCTTCTATAAATTGACCTATGATTTTGACTACCATGGCATCGAGTGGATGCGACATCAAATCCTATAACTCACACATGTGGAGCTAGTCGCATGTTGACTTTCAATCAAATTATAGAGGGTTTAAAATATTAACCCTAATCAAAAGTTGAGGCATTGAAAATCCATAACCCCCACCCTCACCCTAGACTGTTATCATGATATGTTAAATATTGGGATGCTAGGAAAGGAAGTTGTTCCATGCTCGTTGTATCAATTTATTGTTCCATAATTAAGTAAACAAAAGAGTGGGATATTGTGAGCAAAGTATAGGAAGTAGAAGACCTTGTAACATTCATACAAGCCAGAATGTCTTTAGCAACCCCATAATGAGGCTATATTTCTTTGCATTTGCATTTCATACTTGAGAAGAAAATAACAAGGCATATTCCTCACCTTCTAGTTGGGTTTGGTGCATTGAGTTTCTCAGAGTATATATAGTGCTCATTGTGTGGCTAGTGTGGCATTTGTTGTTTTAGCTTATTTTATTGCATTCTCATTTTATCCAATAATTTGAGTGTTGCACTTGCAATATTAAATTCTAATATTAGCTTTGAGGGTTAGCTCAGGTGGTCATGAGTCAAACGTGAGATCTCTCCCCCAATATAGTGGAAATCACAAGTTTTGGATACCATTATCAAAATGAGGGAAAGTGCCCTAGAGTTTCCCTCAAAAACTATTTTCCATAAAAATTTTGCATAAACTTGTAAGATTTGTTATAATATCCTAATCTAATGAAATATCCATAACAATTTACACATAAAAACAATAATACCCAAATTTATATTTTTTTTACATTTCATTGTTAAATTAAAAAAATAAAAATAAAAACATATTATAAAAAGCTTAGCCTCTGACGAAAGAAACATATGCATTCACTATTATTTAGTAACTAGGCTTCAGTATACTTGTCAAAATTGAAAAGTAAGTGCAAATTCCAATCTTCCATCAAGTCCGTTCAAAAAAAGTCTTCCCATTTGATGGTATTAGACATAGTTATGACATAAAAGACGGATGGGAGTTACAAACCCTTTATCTCCCTCTTTGGTTTACACACAATCCTTGATCCTGGAATAAGTTGAAAGCGTTGACAGTTATTGCAATCAAAACTTTGCAAATGATGTCCTCTCGACGTTATTTTACATCTCAAGATTTTTCACACATCATGAAGGTTATATATGTTATACGATATATTTGAAAATACAATTCATGTGCAACAACGTGGAAGTCTTATATCAAATTCTGTTATTTTACATCTCAAGATATTTCACACAAGGTCAGATATAGTATACGATATATTTGAAAATACAATTTATGTTAACTTGGAAGTCCTATATCAAATTGTATTAAGTAAGCCTTGTTTGAGATTTTTTTGAGGAAGCTATATAAAGGTGATGGAATCCATTGGTTATCGACATGCGAAGGAATGGTTAATTATATCAAAATATATAAAGGTGATGGAACCCATTGGTTATTGACATGCGAAACAAATAGTTAATTATATCAAAATCTATATGTATTAGATTCATTGTTTAACACTAATCCATGTACATGAGAGATTGGTGTAAAGAGAAATGGCTTATCAAATAGACCCATATGGAGTAAACATGGTCTTGAAAAATAAGAAAATTAAATCATCTCCAATATAACATATCACTATGGGGGTATATAGTCTCTTGTATTATGTTCATGCTCGGATGGAGGCATGCGAAAATTAATTTTATTAACTACAAATAGGGAATTTAAGAAACATCACCTTTTAAAGAAGATAGCAAATCATTATGCTTTGCAAGACCTAACATGGCCTTATTACCATGAGGACTTCCTTGAGGAGGTTTATTGGAGAGATCTAGACTTCAAAGAATTTTTGGCATGAAAGAACAAAATTGTAGGAAATCAACATCCCCTCAAGAATTTACTACATGTAATCCCAAAGGGGATGGATCTCGTGGATAAGAAACAATATTCCACCATTGGTCAAGCACACATAAGTTCCACTACCAAAGTAATTTGAACTGAGACAAAAGGCACCACACAAAAAAACACTAGTTATCTAAGACACAAGGTAGAGATATTGACAAGATGAAAGAAGGGTTATAGGGAAACAACCCAAGAGAGACCCCAACTATTGGGAAAACTCATTTGTGTGCCATTAAGGAGCTACAATAAACATCTCCAGGCCCAAACACTAGCAACAACCCAAAGAAAGCACCAACACAAACATGGTACTGGTTGGTGGAAGCGTTGAAGGTTTTGAAGCTCGTGGTTTCAAACATTATTGAATGAGTTGCCTAATATTTTGACGATGACCCATAGATAGTATTTAAGTCTCTCTCCCTTAGTAAATGCTACAAGGTGCTAAAGAAGAGAATCTACAAGTGAAGGATGATAGAAACAGATAAAGTATTTATTGAAATCGTTAAATTAGTGATTGTTGATGTTGGAACCGACCCTCAGATGTAATGGAAATTGTCGAAGTTGTTGTAGCACAAATCTTTAAGATTTTCAATATGGTGGACCACCAATCTTGCAAGTTTGCATTCTAATGTTCAATGACTCTTCAATCTATGTGGTTAAAATCTAAATTCTATAATTTGCAGTGAAATTTGGCAACAACACCAATCACAAGTCTGCATTCTAATGGTCAGTGACTCTTCAATATGTGGTAAGAACCTAAATTTTACCGTTTGTAGCAAAATTTGGTTAAATTATAGATCAAATTATATACATGTCAAGTCTTTAATTTGTGGTAAGTTTATTGTGTGCATTTACTTCTTGTAGTGGGCTGGGAGACAGAGTGTGGTCACACCTTAACAAGGAAAGATTGCAGGGTCCTGGTAAGAAGATAAAGGCTTTGAGGTATGGTCCTTTTGAGGAATTGGTGCATGTGCCCGGAAGATCTCATAGGGCATGTGTCTTGCATCCCCCATGCTAAAAAACAATTTGAGTGGTAGGTATTACAAGATAATGGATGATGAAACTCATAATTTTCATGTTTATAATTTTTATTCTTTTAAACTCTTGTTCATTAAAGGGGATAGTGATAACGTGTTAAGGGTAGGAATAAGGAAGAAATGGGAACACACCTTGGAATAATAAAGTGAGGCAAGCTTCAAAAGGTCATGGCTCATGGCTCATAGTAGATATGATGCATTAAAATGTATTTAGTGTGATGGGATCCTTTTGGGTTTACCAAATGTCATAATTTAAGAAATATCATATTCTCTTATTGGCCTCCGCATTTCTCATATACCCTATAAGTTTACTTAATTTATTTATTTTTATATATTCGAAATGCATTTTCTAATCATTTATTGTCCTCCAAGTTACTTAAAGATGTGAAGGGATGGAGAGAAGAGATATCATAGTATATGTATGCCAAAGCTTTATTAAACTTAAGAATAAGATTTGAATTTCTTTATATGCTTGTAATATATAAAAAGTTTGAACAACATTGATGATAGTAGGAATACTCTCCAAGGATTCAAATGATATTTCGATGAAATCTTTCCTCATTGAGATCCAAGTCATAATGTTTTATGTTGGATGTTCATTGTTATTTAATCATCTATGCATATTCTAATATGTTAATAACTTGCAAAAAATGTTCCATTAATGGAAGGGTTCAATATCCCCCTTTGAAATCAGAGCTTATAACTTATCCTCGTCGCTTTTTGAAGTATGTTTCACCTATGTATGGTCTAGGAGGAATCAAGGTGAGCTTTGAGTAGAATTGGTCATACCTTTCATAGAACAATATCAAGTCGTTATATGTTGAATGTAATTTTGAGGAACGTTTTATAGAATATATATATTTCCAAAATTAGCCATACCTTCAATTGGCTTTCAACATTTTTGTCTTGTTTTTGCAATTATTATAAAAACAAAAAAATGCCATATTGCAAAAATGATCAAATATTCATTTAATATTTGTGTTTTTTCATTTTTGTTGCAAATTATTTTAAGCTATGTTATTTTTCTTTTTTTTTCCTTAAAATGTAGATGAAAAAAAAGTGCATCTTTAAAATAACACAAAGAATATGTATGTTATACTAGGAAGAACTCAATTTTCTTAAAAGAACATCTTAAAACCTCTTCCTATTATCATCTTAAAATATCTAAGTAGCATTCCCACCTTCCTCTCAACATAGCCTCACAAAAGTGTTTGAACATCGCATCAACACCACACCAATCAATACCCCCAAAAGGAAAGAGGGAATGAAGGCAAGCAATGTTTTTCTTAACGAAACATGTATAAAAAAGATGGAATAAATCAAGAAAGCTCAATGTAGGGAAATACATTTGTTTTGAAAAACGATTTCTCTTCAAGATTATCCAAAATGTGTGCCCATCGATGTCTTTGTACATATAATTTCTGATATAAATGTGTGTGGAGAGAGAGAGAGAGAGAGAGAGAGAGAGAGAGAATCCCACATTGAAAATTCAGAAGTTCCATGGTTTGTGTTAAGTTGCCTTCAGGCACATCTTTGACTAGCGTTAACTACATGCCATCATTATATGTTAAATCAAAGAGGGTTTTATGGTTCTCCCTATATTTGCCTCAAACTAGAATTAATGGAAGTTATCTTTGCCTTACAAAATCCAACAAGGGTGAACATAGATGGGAACCCTATGGTCAAAGATACATTATTTTATAATTTCAAATTTTGCATAGAAGCTAACCTCAAGAATTTGAAGCAAACCTTAATAAGTTGAAGCCATTCTATTAAGAAAGTTAACGGAAATGAGTTGAAACCAATGTCTAAGACCTAAGTTTTGAAGTTGTCTGACATAACCAATTCCATATGCATGCCTTGTTATTTCTCTTAGATTTATATGGCCATTTTAGCCTACAATTTAACAATAAGCCTACTTCTGAAGTTTAGTTTTGCATCGCATCAAAGAGTTTTGAGATAAAAAAATGGGCCTCAAAACAAAGATTGTAACATCAAAATTCATTTTTTAAGAACCAATAGGATTCAAGATGATGATGTCAACCATGGGGGTAAAATTTGTAAAAACATTTGGATTATAAAAAAAAAATTGACTTAATGTATTTTCAGCATATCTCCTTATCATTTTACCCAAATTTCAAATCTGAACACTCGTTGGATGCGGAATTCAAATCCACATCTAATGCATACTTTTGAGGCACCCACAACACTAAAAACAAAAAATTCAATAAAATACATTTTTTATTAAATATTTCATTTTTCATGCCACAGTTGCTTCAAAAGTATGCCATGTGGGTATTCGTTGGATGCAGACTCAAATTCAACATCCAAGTGATCAAACTTGAAATTCGGATAAACCGATTAGGAGATACGTGAAAAAATACGATAAGAAAAATAGTTTTTATTTTTTCCCTCCAAAATTCAGAACTTTTTTCTTATTACTTTTGCTATTATTTTATTATTTCTCTTAGGAGGCCCATTTTAGACCTCAAAACTCCCCTAATGTCATCGGAGGAAATAAATATCTTCTCGTTACTAAATGGGCTCTCGAGAAGCATCAAATTAAAGGGCACAACCTTAGGATAAGAGGTATACCAAATCTTGAATATCATACAAAGGCAAGTATGTCTAACATAAAAATTCTAAATCTAAGAGGAAAAACTCTTTTATAAAAGAAGCCAATGCAATTGAAATAAGGGTGGATCCATGACATTTGTGAGCAATTTTTAATCATAGATCATCACCATTTCCCTCGACACAACTAGGTAACCAAAGGATTGACGAGTCAATCAAATTCTACGAAAGGAGACCTTGAGCACCTCCAACAAACATATGACATGCATTAAGCACTAGTATGACATGCCAATCTACAAAGAAATGAGGCACAAATGTTATACAAACACAATGCTCAAGCAATCATTTAGTAACTTTCTCATCAATATCAAACAATAACTAGTCTAAAGTGCAATTATTGCAAGATATCTATTGTAGAAGAGAGAATCACTTTTTCTAGGAAGGGTTTGGGGTTCTGATTAAAGCTTTTTACAAATTTAAAAACTAGAAGGATTTTAGATGGTTTTGGGATTGTTCATAATTTATAGCGTCGATGACACCATTTGTTTTGTTTTCAAATTGATTTGTCCCCTTGAGAAATCTAGTGTGATTCCTAAAGTTAGAGGATTCATCAGTTATCTTTGATTTGTTTCATATTTTATGTTTCTACCATAAGGTGGTAAAGGATGGAAAGTTGTTATAGAAGCATGTTACAAATCCAAGACTATTCTATAATGAAGCGATGGTGATCTAACCCAATATTTTTTAGGTGAAGTGAGATAGAAAGGGTATGTTACAGATATAAAATGAAACCCTAGCAATCAAACCTTATCAAAATCCATGTGACTACATATTTTCATTTACCCTTCTCACTTCTTCAGTGTTTCTCTTAACACACATAGCACACCACCATGGATCAAGGTATTGAAGATAAATTCATCAAGAGTCGACTTAGTCACGTCTTTAACCAAAATTGGTATTATTTTAGCAAACCCTTTCTCACGAAGATCACAAAACACTATTCTAAAAGCCCTTTGATCTTGTTCACATTTGAATCCTAACAATCTAATCAACAAGCCAACAATCTTTGTATCTCTACCTAACTTAACAAGCCTTTTGAATGTGTATATGACACAAGAAGAATGCCATACAAAAGTCCCCTTTAAAGGTTTTCTCTATTTCCCTCTCTTTCGTCTCAAGTAAGTTCATAGTAAGGTCCCAAGTTAAGTCCCAAGCACTAAAAAATATTAATTAGTATAAGGGTAGTTTTGATAGGGTTAAATGATCAATTCATAAGTAATTAAGTAATAATGATGATGATGATGATGATGATTAGTTATATCCTATTGAAACTTTGGCCTATTGAAACGTCAAAAATTTAATAAGGACTTGACCACTTTGATTTAATAGTGTGTTTCTACGGTAAAAATTATCGAAGAAAAGTTTTCATAGATCTCGTCAACTTTCATGAGTTAACAAGTTATAAAAATCGTTATTCTTACAAATATTTTGAAATTGAGATATGATATGTTCATCAACAAGCCATTTAAAGAGTGTTTACACGATTTGCATAAGGATTATACTAAATAATTAAGGGGTGTATATTTAAAAGGGTTTGGATTAAGGGGTGTAAAGAATATCATAATGCTTTGCCTTCTAATCTTCCATAGATGATATAACGTAGGAATCCATTTTTTGCTTGTTTTCAACCCATCATCTCTATTAGGGTTGTTTGGCATCTTTTCAATCTCAATAGATTCCTTAAACTTTCTATTGTGGTAGTGATTTATTCTAGCTGAAACTTTGTTTTATTTAATGCAACTATGATGCTTTGTATTGTTTGAGTGTTCAACTAATGCAAACAAGCGACACATGTGTGCTTGATATCAATTGCATGTTCTTGGACTCTAATCTTAAAGGAACCAATTTCAACCACGTAAGGTCTTCCATGTGAACAAGGAATCGTATAGACACCTTTATGATTTGCAAGATCAATGCGGTCTTTAATAGACTTTATGGAATCTCTAATAGTGGTTAAAGGTTTGAAGATGGCCCCATGTTTTCTTTTTCAAAACCCTAGAGATCTTGTTTATAATCCCTTAGTCCCTTGAATGTAGGGAAAAAAGACTTTGGATAATTTATTTGCTTAGATGGATTTTTTAAATGGTCAACAAATTTGACCAGATTCTCATGTCCATGAGGGCAAATGACAAAGGTGCCATTAAGAAACCTACTCCAACCATGAATAAGTTAGCTACAATGAGTAAGCTACAATGGAGAATCCATTGCTACACCACAAATTTGTTCATAAATCAATTGCTCATGTATTAGTAAATTAGAGATTAGCGAAATATAATTAAAAGTTAATGAAACATTAATAATTAATTAGTTGTTATAAATTGAAAAGATAATGGATTAATGATTAGAAATTATGAGTTAGTAGATTATTAATCCACAGCCAGTGAGAGCAGTCCACAAGCTCTTGACCCTTAACGCATCGTTAAAACCCTTCAGGTCTTTGATATTCCATCCGCCCATTGCATAAGGTCGGGGTCAGCATCTCCCACCTGGCCAAATGAAAGCCCTTTCTAACTGCAGAGCCACCCCATAAAAAAATTGGACATCAATCTCCTCATATGTGACAAGATGGAGAGTGCGATTTTCATAAGGGAAAACCAATATACCGGAAGTGCCCCCAACACAGACTTGAGAAGAACAAGGCGTCCTCCAAGAGTTAAAAAACAAAATGTCCAATGGTTAATCTTCTCTTCTGTTCAAAACGCTTCAACAGCCAAGACAAATCAGCAACCCTGTAGCCCAGTGGCTTTAAGCTATATCCCAGGTATCTGAAGCCATTATGTATTGGTTCCATCTTGTATGGGAATACCGCCCTAACCTGTTCAAGTAAACCAGGAGTGCTATTGTGAAAGAGAAATGCAGATTTATCACAACTAATAGCCATACCAGTTGCTGCCGTGAAGAGATCCACAATGTGTTTGAACTGTGTCCATTCAGCACAAGACCCAAAACCGAACAACACAACATCATGAACGAACAGAATGTGAGTAATAGACAGTGTAGATGATAGCTTAATCCCTCTGATCCTACCCAAGCGCTTCTCCCTGTGAATTAGAAGACTCAATCCCTCCACCATCAAAAGGAACAGTAAAGGGGATAGCGGACACCCTTAACGAAGGCCATGGCTAGCAGAGAAGGAAGAAGAGGATCTTCCATTTATTAACACCGCGAAGTTTGCCGTGGAAACACAGTCCATAATGCAATTTATCACCTCCGTCGACAGACCGATCTGTAACAAAACCAATCTCAAGAAAGTACAGTTTATGCGGTCGAAAGCCTTGATCATGTCCATCTTCAGAATGAGGGCTCCAGCTTTTTCATTTTGACCGAATGCATGATCTCTTGAGTGATCCCCACCACCTCATGATCTATAAATGTCTAGGACTTTATAGGCTCTTGTTATTATGTTTATATTAGAGGCTCAGCTTGTTGTTGGATGAGATCATGTTTCTGCTATTTCCATATGCTTATTTTAGTAGTGGTAGTTGTCAATAATCAGCTCTCATAGACCCACGGATCCATATCACATAATCGTTGTTTTGATTGGAAATGACAACCAGAACCCAAAGCATCGAATGCTTGAGAAGCAGGAATGAGTGTGCAATTATATCAATTAGGAGTTTAGCTTCCACAATAATTCCTTCTTCCATCTACTCCGATTTGCTCGAGGGTAAACTGCGTTCAATGTGGTACGCTTTCCTTCTGTTTAGAGGCGCAACCTGTGTTAAGAGGGTAAACTGCGTTCTCTGTGGTATGCTTTCCTTCTGTTTCAGAGGTGTAACCTGTGTTAACATATCAGGGCATTCAACCATTGAACAGCGATGAGATCTTATGAAATAACAAAGGGAATTGTCTGTCAACGTTTTATACAAGTGTATTAAGTGTTGTGTAATCTACGTGGAGTTCCGATTTCTCAAGTGTTGTGTAATCTACGTGGAGCTCCGATTTCTCAACATTAACCATTTGAAGATCATGCTAGTGAAAATCTAAACCACTGAAGTTAAGATATAAAGTTAATCATTAAATTTAAAATATTAACTGGATGATTTAATTGTGGTCAGTAAATCATATTTATCTTAAATTCAAATCTACCAAACACAAACACAAAGAGAGAATCAGGACAGGATCGAATTTGTGAAGTGTAAATTTAAATTTAAAATAAATATATATATATATATACTATCTTAGCCATCTTAAATTCAGGTATATACACAAGGAGGGATCAAATTTCTCAATAGAGCACCTCCGACTCTGAATACAATCATAAATATAAGATATATACACACTAAAAGCTATGATGAAAATCTGAATCATTTCAACAAAAAAATCGTTTTTAATTAACAGAATGCTGTATTACTGCACATCACCGAATCACCAGTCACGATTGCTATTTCGAGTGGATTCGTTTACCGATTGGAAGCATCCCTAGATACCATCGTAGTTAAAAGTAATACAAAACGTGCAAGCTACACAAACGTTTAAACTTTGAAGAACTTGATGCTGCTAAGAACATGAAATATAAAATATACTGCATAACTGGAGTACGGCGACTATTACCTTCCATTTTCAGGCCAAAATATCGAAAAACTCGATGAGCTGGTTTATGGATTCGCTGTTTTACATAAATCATGGATGACGTTTTGGATCCGCGATATGTGATACGTCATCAGGACAAGAACGAGAGAGATGGAAAGATTAAAACCGCTTAACGAACAAGTTAGGTGTTGTGAATATAACGCAATCAAACTAAAACCCCAACATGAAAGATGAATCGATTTAGCTACTCAAAAGTTACATAACAGAAGCAATAGAAGAGAAATTCGCAATACTTCTTGAGTAATAATGTAGAACGGCTACTATGGAACTCTTTTGGCTCTTGAAATCTAATGCTTTTACTGAAAACATGATGTCAATCATGATCTCGGAGTAAGACTCTCCTTTGTATCACAAAAGTATTTAGGAAGATTGCGAACCTGAGCTAGCACGATAAAATTAGGCCAACATATTTTTACAAGGCGGCAGAAGGACAAATCAATCAAAGAGAAACGACAACAAAATCTCCCTGAAAGCAAGAACTAAAAGACTGAGTTAAGCGAACCACTTTCTGGTTCGTATTGACAGGACGAGGCCAACATATTATTGACAGACTGCTTGAATATTAATGTATACATTCAAAAAGATGGAAAGCAATTTCAGGAGCAGCAAGCATTCGAGGAACCCAAGAAACATATTCTCACATCATAGAATAGACTACGGAATTGCAGCCTTAAGATCTCGAGTAAGTGTCTCGAGATGCTTCAGTCCTTCTTCCGGGGACTTCGCTTCTGCAAGCAACTTCACCATTGCACTGCCCACAATTACTCCATCTGCTCCCCATTGTGCAATCTGTAACAGCATAAACAAAGGTAAGAATCACCTTAAAAGCCTCCTCTTGTCATGTTTATTAGTAATTACTCTAGTTCCCACCGATGGCGTTCCCATATAATGTCTCCAGCCATATGACTATTCTTACAGACTATATTTTCCCTCTATTACAGAATAAATATTTCAAAAGAAATTCCTTACAGTTCACTAAATAGATATGTCAGCTATCTGCTGAGTTTGAAATCTTAGATATTATATGCAAGTATAAACAGCAAACGATTTTAAACCTGCGTTGCACAGGTATGGAACCCTCAAAAAATCCCTAGTGCACTCTATCCAACCCCATTCAAACTCTTAAAACAGAACCCATCTCAAATTTTTTTACTGTATTGCTTTTTGGCAGCCAACTTCAGGTTTAGACAGCAGCATGTGTTTTCTTTGCAGGTTGGGATATCTGGGTTTTTTTCCGTAGGTGCTTTTAACAGCAATAAACCAGGCAGTTTCATCGGGACAAGACTTTGGGCTGTTTTAACAGTTTGAACACTTTGTTGTTTATTGTCTTTTAAAACACCAATATTTATGGTCTTTTGACAACCTGAGTGGGCAAAATGGTTAACATAAGTTTCTTCCTAAAAGGTCATAGGTTCAAATCCGGAAGGGGTAGGATATATACACCTCTGGACTTTAGTGGTGTCTCTAGGTTGTCATTAAAAATAGATTATTATTATTTAGTGTTCAAGCTGTGTGCTACAGATACTATTTTGTAATGTTGTTATGTTAATAACTTGATAGTTTCTTAGTACTTACAATAACTTCTATAAATTGCTGTTGGATTAGATCGCTGTGTTAATCCCTTGATTAGCTGGCTGATGATAAGATAGGATTAGCTTCTTGATTTGCTTGATTTCCTGCCTGATTTGCAGTCATTCCTATTATTTTAACCCTATTGAGAAAAAATCGGTAAGCAAATTTTAACCCTATTAAAGTACAAATTTTGCATTTTTAATGCGTGTCGCGGTTTGCCAATGTTCTCGAGAAGATGTTTTCTGGACCCTTGCCGATTTTTTGCCGATGCCGATTTTTTCCACTATGGTTAGCAGCGCCATTAAGCCATAGTAATCTTAAATGATGGACCAAAGGGCCCATCCATGACCACCATTGTTCATTAACACTCCTTATGGTCGAAAAAAATGGCCCTCTCTCCCTGGGGTACACCTAAAGTTGCGTTGGGTACAAGTGCAGCGTAACACACTCCACAGCAAAATGGAATCGTGGAAAGGAGGAATACAACAGTGATGGAGATGGAAAGGTTCATGGTGGACAACCAAAATATACCATATCAATACCAAGCAGAAGCAGTAAATACCACAGTCTACATACTTAATAGAAGTCCTTGTAAATCTTTGCAGATATCGCTCCTGAGGAATCATGGTTAGGAAGAAAACTTTCTGCAAGTGATTTCATATTTTGGTTGTATTTCTTTTGCACATATTCCTAAGGAAAAAATAAGTAAACTAGATGCAAAAATAAAGGTATCTATGTTTGTTGGCTATATTGAGCATTCTAAAGCATACTAACTACTAGGTGTCTCTACAAACAAAATTGTGATTAACAAAGATGTTGTTGCAGATGAGAAACTACTATTCTTCTTTCATAATGGTAAACCTAATGGGAATCTGTTGTTGTTCAAGAACAAGTTCTGGTGTTGAAATCAAATAAGGCTCAAAGCCGAGAGTCAAATTCCAAGGGGAGATCTAGTGAAGAAGAGAAGGATTCTTCATAGCAAAATCAAAAAGGCCAACATAAGAGACTGAAGTGGTACTATAACACAATGTAGGATGTTCATGAAGATGAATTACCAAAGGCAATAGAAGATCGGGGTAACAAATTGTTCAAGGTGGCGAGCAGGTAAATTTTGCTCTAACTTATGTTGTTTTGCAGTTATTTGAGCCTAAGCACATTTGAAGAAGCCAAAGGAAAACCTCAATGGGAAGTTGCCATGAATGTGGAATATGATGCCTTGATGAAAAACAAGACTTGGGTGCTGTCAACATTGCCTCGAGGGAAAAAATCCACTTGTTGTAAATGAGATTTTAAAGTCAAATATAAATCAAATGGTTTGTTGGACAAATACAAAGCTCGTCTTATCAAGGATATGCATAGGAGGAAGGGGTGGATTGTGAAGAAACTTTTACCCAATTGTAAAGATGGTAACTTTTCGGCTAGTTATCTCCATCGTTACTCATTTTGATTGGAACGTATACCAGAAGGATGTCAAAAGTACCTTCTTGAATGGAGACTTGGATGAAGAGGTCTACATGATGAAGCTGCAAGGGTTTTAGGTTTCCTTAAAAGAAACATTGGTTTGTTGTTTGGTAAAGTCCTTGTATGGGCTCAAGCAGGCTCCTCGAGCTTGGTATTTCAAACTTGATCAATATCTTAGAGATTCTGAACCCACACTCTAATGTCAAAAACGGTGGTGATGACATAGTGATCATAGTTGTCTATATTGTTAATCTTGCCATCACCGGAAGCAATGCCAACATGATTCAATAGGGGAAATCTGATATTTGTTCTATGTTTGAAATGAGTGATCTAAGCCTGCTTCATTATTGTTTAGGTGTGGAGATTTGGCAATCTAATCACACTATCTGTTGATGACATAGTGATCATAATTGTCTATGTCGATAATCTTGCCATCACCAGAAGCAGCACCAACATGATTCAATAGGTGAAATCTGATATTTGTTCCAGGTTTGAAATGAGTGATCTAAGCCCGCTTCATTATTGTTTAGGTGTCGAGATTTGGCAATCTGATCACACTATCTTTGTATCACAAGTCAAGCATGCCATATCTTTCTTGGAAAAATTCAAAATGACTGAAAGTAATCCTACATCTACACCTATGGAAGTTGGAATAAAACTCTCAACTTACACTGACTCACCACCTGCCAATGAGTCACCATATCAACAATTGGTAGGTAGTTTGATTTATCTTGCTACTACTTGACTGGATCTATGTTTTGCAGTAAGTTGTCTCTCTTGATTCATATCTAAGCCTCAACAGATACATTGGCAAGCTGCAGAACAAGTTCTTCGATATGTCAACAAACCCTTGCCTTTGGTATTCTATATTAGAGATCTATCAACTTCATGTAGAAGGATATACTGATTCCAATTGGGCTGGATCAGCTGATAGAAAGAAGTCAATAACAGGTTAATAACTTAATAGGTTATGTATTCACTTTTGGTTCAGGGGTAATTTCATAGCAGAGTAAGCTACAACCTACAGTTGTCTTATCCTCTACTGAAGCAGAATACAAGGAAGTCCTCAGTACAGCTTGTGAGGCAATGTGGTTACAAAGGATATTGCTTGATCCTCAACTTGACCAAACAGCTCCAACCTCACTTTTCTGCTCAAGATGGTGAAGAATCCAGTTTCTCATGCCAGAACTAAGCATATTGAAGTTCATCACCATTACATCAGACAGTTGGTTGATAACGAAGACATTTGTCTTTATTATTGTCCCACAGCAGAGCAAACTGTGGACATAATGACAAAAGCACTTGGTAATGATAAATTTATCAAGTTTGGAGATAAAATTGGAATTGTATGTGGTTTAGTCATTAAGTGGGGGTGTTATATCAGATCGCTGTGTTAATCCCTTGATTCACTGACTGGTGATAAGATGAAATTAGTTTACTGATTTCCTATTTGATTTGCTGCTCTAGTTTGTTGTGTGCGTGTTAATTCAGGATGCTGTCGCTCCAATTATTTGGCAGACTGTTTCAGGTTGTTAAAGACATCTGTGTCTATATAATAAGCCCATATGTCATGTAAAATTGTGCTCTGACTAATATAATCAGTTTGATTGTGTTGCTCTTGTTTATTGCTGAATCTATTAATGACTGCATTCTCTTATGATTACATCTATATCTTTATGAGTGCAGGCTAAGGCATGTGCTTTGCTTTGTAGGTTCACAAGTTGCAGGGATGTAAGACACTCTAAATCCTACTAACCTATCACTTATCAGGAATTGTCTACAATAAATAGAAATATAACTTAATATGAGAAATCAATGAAGTCACAACTTTGCTTGCATAAAATGAATCAAAACCTAGAGCTTATGGTCTAAATGCATTATTGAAAACAAACCTGCGCCACATGCTCTGGCTTGGAGATACCAAATCCAACAGCCACTGGTTTAGATGTAGCCTGTAACACGGGATTAATCATCAAAACAAAAAAATTGACAGTCAAGACAAATCTTAGACAGCATCCTTCATCTCTTTAATGCTAGACATCATATGACTAAGTCAAGCATGTGTGTGTGTGTGTGTGTGTGTTTACATCCTAACGGTATCAACAACAATTATTAATAAGTTCTGAACATTAAAATGATCACATTATTGTTCAATACAAGCAACTTAAGAAAAATCGAGTGATAAGATCAAAACCAAGGGAAGGTATGGTAAAGTCAACAAATATGTTTTTCCTACAAAATTTTCATTTACAAATATATAATCCAAAGAGAGTAGGCAGGCACAGTTGGCATACGTTAACCAAAATCAAGAAACCAGATATTGAGAAATTTAAATACCACAGATGATAAAGACGTTCCATGGATGTAAGGTTAGGATAGTGCAATTACCTGACTCACTATTACAAACAAATACCCTCAAATATAATCAAGATAAATCACCAAAATTAAAAAAAATTAAAAATATATAAAAAAACAAAGAATTAATACCTCTAGATGGGAATAAATCAATGTGTCCCTGCGATATTCCAACAGAAGGTATTTAGAAAGTTCTTTGAAACTTGGAATGTACTGGAGACAGACACCAAGGCATAGAGATTTAAGAATACACACATCTGGTACAGGAGATGCTGAAAGAATCTTCTATTAATTGGGATGATTGATCCATTGAGGTTGATATGTTTTATTCCTGGATAGATACAAGTTCAGGAAACTGGTATCGCATGGAATCATAACACCCCGTAAAATTTTGGAAATGTGGTACTCAAAAATATACAAAATAGAATATTTGAGAAAATAATTTTTATAAATAGCACATAATTTTGCAGATACGAATAAAATGATCATGAAAATAAGAATGACTTTGGACTTAATTCATCATTGCTTTTGTGTCATAGGCATTTGTGTGCTGGTTGCAGGTCCCGTGCACATTTTAAGCGCTTCTGTGAGCCTGAAATGCAGCTGGTTTAGGCCAAAATATGCATTGTCTAGGCCGAAACATTTCAGAAACAGTGTCACAATAATATGAAACCCAAATTCACATAAAGAAAACCAAGATACTCAAAAGAGTTCTCCGTATTAAGTGATATCCTTCTTATAAACGATTACATGCTAGTTGAGTCAATCCACTTATGAATGTGGGATAGACCGAGAAACACACTAAAGTGAAATAAAGCATAAAAGCACAATATAACCTGAAGTCAAAATCACCTTATTAATGCCGATGTCTAATATCTAATTGACCATTATTAAACTGATATAACCCTAACACCCTCCCTTAATGATCAATCTACTAATCACAACAACCTTATCCCGAAATTTTACATATTTGTCAGGACCCAAAGACTTGGCAAAAATGTCTGCAATTTGGTCCTTTGAGGGACAATACTGCAGCTTAATTGATCTAACATCTACAAGTTGACTGATAAAGTGACAATGTATTTCAACATGGTTGGTACACTCTTGGAAAACTGGGTTCTTTGGTAGTTTAAGCACCCCTTGATTTTCACAGAATAGGGGTGCTGGCTATGTCTGTTGCATCTCCATGTCTGAAACCATCCTCTTGAGCCAAACTATCTCGCACGTTCCTTTCACTGCTCCTCAATATTTTGCTTCAGTCAATGAAAAGGCCACTGCATGATAATTTTTGCTGGTCCATGTGATTGCAAATTTGCACCCATGCCAAGACTGAATCCAAAAGTGGATATTCTATCATCCACAAAACTTGCCCAATCTGAATCCATATACTGACACAACCTAGGGTCTTTGCTTCTTCTGTATAGAATGCTAAAGTCAAATGTCCCTTTCACAAATCTCAGCACCCTCTTCAATGCAATCCAATGTTCTACTTTCGTCATTTCATGAATATGGAAACAAAGCTCAAAGCGTAGCTCAAATCGGTCCCAGTGATTGTAAGGTATATCTACCCATTAACTGCATGTAGACTAACTCCTTAATTGCTTTAAATTTGATCTTGGCTAAAAGTTTCAGCCCTTTCTCCATAGGTGTAGACAAGATTTTGCAATCTACCATTCTAAGCATGTCAAGTAAACTCCTGGCATATGATTTTTGTGAGACAAAAATGTTGCTACATGTTTCCCAAACTTCTACAATAGACAATAATGTAGGAGGCCTAGATAGGTCATGTCAGTAGCTTTACTCATATTGCATTTGATCTATTCAATAGCACTTACTTCACCACCTATAATAATGATTTCATCTACATATGTGACAAGTAGAATGATATCATTACCAATGCTTTCGATGAACAAATCGGAATCCGAAGGACTCCACTGGAACCCATGTTCATCCAAATACCTATAAAATTTAATGTCTCGTGCCTTGGGTGTCTGCATCAAGCCATGTAGATCCTTCTTCAATGTGTAAACAAGATGCTCCTTTCATGTAACCTAAAACCCCTATGGTTGATACATGTAGACCTCTTCCCCCAAATCTCCATTCGGGAAGGCACTCTTCCCATCCATTTTGATGGACTTTCTAGCCAAACTCTATTTCCATGGCTAGAACTAATCGAATGGTTCTTATCTTTATTGTAGGAGAAAATATCTCCTCGTAGTCGATGCCCTCTCACTAAAAGAACCCTTTTGCAACCAATCATGCTTTGTATTTGTCAAGTGTGCCATCTTCCTTGTACTTGACCTTGTACACCCATTTGTAACCAATGGGTCTCTTCAGTGCTAGAAGATCTATGAGATCCCAAATCCAATTTTTCATTAGACTTGCATGCATGTTCAACGACCTTCTCCCATTAAGTTTTCCCTATTGTTTCCGCAAACACTTATGGCTCATAAACTCCTAAACACTAATAACCATCAAAGCAAAGTTGATTGTGTTTGGATTTTGTTTGCTCTTGCCTCTCAATGATTGTCCCTCAATCATTCCACCTACTTGAACATCTCCAATGATGTTGTGCCACCATTTTGGCCTCTTCTTGGGATCTTCATCCAAATCAGTGTTGTCACCATGACTTGGTCTACTTGTACCTGTGTCATCAGAATGTTGATTTGAGTTGGCTTGATCAAAGACTAATGGAGACTCCTCATGCTCAAAACCCTCCCCCATTTCAAGTGGAGTAGCTTGAAGCTTGACACCTAAATCCTTATCCACAATGGTTTTCTCTCTAATAATTTTGATCTCTAAGAACTCTTGACAGGACCTAATTCTTCATCAACTTCAACATCTTTGTTGAAGCTCAACCAGTTGGTATTAACATCAACCAACCTATAAGTTTTGTGCATGTCAATATAACCTATGATCATTAGTTTCCTTCTCTTAGGATCCAAGTTGGTTCTCATCTCATCTAGAATCTAGGCATATGCAATAGAACCAAAGACCTTAAGATCTCCCAAACCATGCTTCCTCTATGGTCTTCTACTTCACTCCCGTTGTTGGAGATCTATTCAACAAATAATTGTACCAACCACTCCATTCTATTGTGGAGTGTAGAGTGTAGTGAATTGTCTTCTGATCCCATGTTTAGCACAATTTATTGAATTATTTTGAACCTAATTCTTCACCATTATTAGATGTCGTGTTACCAGAAACGTGACGAGGGTCTACGTTTCTGAGACAAAAAGTCGTAGAAACGAGGACAGGACGGAAACCGCTGTTTTCCACGATCGTTTTTGTTTCTACAGCTAGAAAACCGTCTTTTTTTCTGAAATGCAACGTTTCTCCCAGCGATTTATGTAGAAACGTTTTTCATTTCTTTTTCAAGTTGTTATGTATTTTATGGTTTAGGGTTTAAATTTAATTTTTGGATAGTTGGGTGGCATGGTGAGTGATGACAACGTAAATTTTCACTGACCAAAATTGAATGATCATTAAATATTGTGCAGCTATGGAAACTTGAAAAAGAACAAATGTTGGCAAGTTTTCACATGCATGCCATACTTTATTTTTATTTTTTTTAAATCATGTTTTTGCAATATTAAATGTTTTTCCTCTATTTTTGAAATTATGTTCAACGGCGGTATTTACTGAAATTTTTTGGTAGCTGTTTATTTTCAATGGCATGTTCATGAACTTTAAGCTTACCCAGAAGTAAATCAATTAATCCACCACCTCTTTATGAATTCATGAAGATAAAGCTCTATTTAGCTTGGTATATGTTTGAATGTCATAGGCATAAGCTACTTGCCCAACATAGTTGATGCACAAGTCTTGCTTGTGTAACTTATATGAGAAATGCTCTGCATGAAGTATATGCCCCTTCACCTATTTGAACTTTGAAAACATGTGATGAAATTGGAGGACATACTTTCCCACATTGGATATGGGATTGTTGAATGTTCTTATGATCCACCATGTTAAGTGATTGTGGTTTAAGTGATCTAGCTCATAACTATGATTTTTGTTGGAGCTATGCAGGGAACTTTAATCCATATGATGTAACTTAAAGATTCAACCTCATTCTGTGTTGTACATTTGTAATTTTGTACTCAATAATAAATTATTCTATAGATTCTATATTAATTTGCATGAGATTATTGTCATTTCTCTTTATTTTCAATTTTATTGTTTTTCTCTCTCCTCGTTTCTTATATGTGAAACCTAAAAACTTTGTTTCTCGTACTGTTCTCGTTTCTCGTTCTATTTCCCGTTTCTCGTTTCTGGTAACATAGACTAGATGTAAGAGCGGTAATGTAGTAACCTAGGTCTTTTTTAACTAATGCTTTAAACTTTTAAAATTCATTAAACACTTTAAATAATCCACCCACATTTTCCTACTATAATCATCAAAAAAATAAGTAAATTCCTTGCACTAGTGATGGTTGTTGTGTTCATCAATCTACAAGCACATTTGCATGACCAACTTAAGGACTTTGTTTGCTCTCCACGCTTGTCCTTCATCAAATGGTGCTCTCTGCTACTTCCTTGTTGACAAGATCCAAAAACACCCTACGCCTATTGTTGGATACCATGAAGTCCATCTACCAAATTTCCTCAAGCCAACTAAGAGAGGTGGGTCAAGTTCGGGTGCCCATAGCATTGATGTTAAACTGCATTATTTCTAATGCACGCATGGCAACCAATGCAAGGTTCTTGACCTATCTGATGTCAACCAATCTAACTATGTAGTATTTATAATTGATAAAGTTGACATCTAGATGGGGGCAATACCTCATAATCTAACTAACTAGGAGTAGATTAAGCTCCATGACTAGCACACAATACACATAGAGGAAAATCAATATGTTCGCTCCAAGGGAAATCAATATATTCCCTTTGCCTACTACTGTCAACTCCTCTACACTACCAAATATCAGTAAATCCTTTGAGGAATAAGCAATGCACTCTGTGTACCAATTTTGTCTATTGGTAAAGTGTCGTGATGCACCTAAATCTATGTTCCAAGCAAATGTACCATAGAAAGTTGACTCCTATGTACGCTCTATGACATGAACCTTTTTTTGAGGCCCTCCTTGGTTGGTTTTCTAATCAACCAACCCTTTTTTACAATGCTTCTTCAAATGGCCCACCTTGCCACAGAGTGATGCGACATTTTTCAGACTCTTGGTTGCATCTTCACCACTATCTCAACCCTTCTTCTTTGCCAATTTGCCTTTACCTTCGACATTGGCTACAAAGGCCTATTATATACCCTTTACCTCATTGTTACTACCAAATTTTTTCTTCCATTTGTCATGCTATAAGAGCTTATTGCATAGCTCTTCAAACTTAATGTCAACATTCATAGTTGTGATGTTCAAGGTCTCAATAAAATGCTCATAAACACGCGGTAAGTTTTTCAACATGATTACCACCATGTCCTCTTCTTCCATTTTTTGACCAATGGCTGACAATTGTTCTCTTATATCCTTGATCTTGAGTAAGATGCACTCTCATCCATCATGATTGAAAACAACATATTCTTCAGAATGAAGGCTTTGCCATTGTTTGAAGTCTCATGCAACTCTCACAAATACTTTCAAATTCCTAGTAAAGTCTTTCCTGTCTAGACTTCAAAAAGCGTTTCATCTGTTACGTACAACTTGATCAGCATTACAACTTCTTTGTCTTGCTCATTAAATGTGTCCTGGTATCTACCCACAACTAGTGGTCAAGTACCTTTACCTAAGACGATAGTATCCAAGCACCTATACAAAAACATGGCCAACATCCACTGCTTTCATGTATTGTAGTTTTTATCAGAGAATCTTCAGCTGCCTTCCAGCATGATGTCAAGTAAAGAGGACACTGGTACGAGCCAAAAATGCAGAAATATACATTGAAAAAAAGTAAAATGTTGAAAATGCATGTTCTCCCCTCCCAACTTATGCAATTCTGGGGTAGGGGAACACCTAGATACTAGCTCTAAACACCTATAGTAGCCATGTATCTAAATGCCTAAAAACAACCCAAAAACCCACAGATTTTATAAATCTGCTCAAAAGCAACAACAAACCACACAGATGTACTCACAAATAACACAGATATTGAGAAATCAGCTTCGGATCTGCTGAAAATCAATAATTTATGTTAATTTCTCCTTGAATCTGATGAAAATCAACAAATCAGCAGTTGAATCTTCCATATTTGCGAATCTGGGCAGCAATACAAGCAAAAACAGCCTCAATATGCTTCTAATTCATTTGTACTTGTCGATGAAATTGTCATTGATGCCAACATGGACTTGGAGTGGCCCCATAGATTGTCATTGATGCCACCAAGTCCAACTTGCAGTGCCTTAGACCCCTTACAAAGTGGGTTTGAGCCTTGGACCCCTTATAGAGTGGGCTTGTGCCTTGAAGCACCTTGTACCTAGTTCACAAGGTCCTTGTACCCACAAGGATGGATCTTGGAGCCACCACCTTGTTGAAGATGCTGAAGACCCTGCTGATAGTGTTGAAGACCTTGAAGATGGTCCTAAAGCCTTGATGGACGATGGAGAACCCCTAGATGGGTTGGAGAAGCATTAATGACCCATTATGTGGTCATTCATGCTCTAATGGTATCAAAGTACCCCATGAGAAGACCCAGCTATAGCTACCCCATAGATGATGTCATGATGAATCTTGACCCTTAACGGTCTCCTAGTGTGGTTGAGGTGGTTGAAGAAGCCTATGAAGCCTCTTGTTGTTGAAGAAGCCCTGATGAAGTACTTGGACCCACACTTAGTGGTTTGATGACCTTGCAATCCTTATTGGAGTCATGGAGCTCTTATATGATGATAATGACCTTGTATGGTCGTTGACAGGCTATGGAACCCCTGGTATGATGAAGAAGCCCATGGAACCCTTGATGAAGACTCTCATACCCTTGCAAAGGTCATGCAGCCCACTACTTGCACTTGACATGGTTAGATGGCATGATGATGTGATCTCTGATGACTTAATGAAGTCATGGAGTCTTGTGAAGACCTTGATGCCCATTACTTGCACTTGATGTGCTTAAGGCACACACACACATATTGGCTTGATGATGGTTCATTTAGTGACAAGCTTGAAGCAAATGATGGCACCTTGCACATGGCATGCCATTAAAAGCCCTAGTATCTTGAAGCAACCCTATGAAGATGTGGCCAAAATACTCCCATGAATTTTAAATGATGTGGTTGACTTTGAAAGAGGTTTTAAAAAAAAATTAATAAAAATACATAAGGTTGACCATTGAGGTGGTAAGAAAAATAATAAAAATACATAAGGTTGACCATTGAGGTGGTAAGAAGTTTAAAGTCAAAAATAAAATTCTTACCATTCTTACCTTTGAAGACAAGTCAGCCAACATGAGATATGTCCACTTGAATGTGTATTTAAACACATTCTCACACTCCAAAAATATATAAAACATTTTCATTTGTTCATCATCAATTCTCTCAGTATTTTCGCTACTCTTGGAGAAAAGTGCAAAACTTGGTGGGGGAGAAATCTCTGGGCATCTTCACTAAAATTGGCATAACTTTCTCATACGGAATCAGAATTACAAAATTCTTGGCTCATTGGAAAGCTTTTACGAGGGCTATGTGATGACAGGATCTAGAGTTTCTTTTGGTTTGTCTACTGTTTCTTCATCTTGTGATCTTCGGAAAGGTATGGTTCATTCTTCTGGGTTTCTCTTGTGATGGCACATGTCTCTCATGGATAGAGTTCATCTTTGATCTTAGTATGTGAGCTTCTATATTGGTATATATATATTTGGATTCATTATGGAGGCTATGATGATGATGTTGCATACCTTTATGTTATGGTATGATACACTTTATGATGATAATGCATGTGATAATGTTGATGCACTCCTATACAATATCATGTACATGCATACCATAGTGTGATGATACTCTCCTATGCACTATGATGTATACTTGATGTTGATGATGCATAAACGGTGCACACTAAGATGATGAGGATTCATACCATATGACGATGATGCATACCTATGATGACGATGCATGCCTTATGTTCAGTGAAAGAAGAGCAGAATTAATTGTTCAGTAATTGTTTATGATGAGGTGTACAATGATGTGTGCATGACCAGATTGACCAGCTTGATCATCAATACTAATGAGAAGAAAAGAATAACCAGCAGTGATGAGCAAAGTTGATGTGCAAAGATACTTGAGTAGTAGTGATGAACAGCAGTGATGAGAAGCAGTTATGAGCAGCTATGATAAGCAGTAATGTTGAGCAACAGTAATGAAAAGCAGTTATGAGCAGCTATGATAAGCAGTAGTGTTGAGCAGCAGTGATGAGAAGATTGACCAAAGATTGATGAGTAGTGTTGACCAGCAGAGTGATGAGCAAAGATTGATGTGCAGAGCAAAGATTGGTTGTGCAATACAGCCATATGATTACTTACAAGAAGAATCTTGCACTTGAGGATTGGACTCCTCAAACCCTTCTTAGTCGGAGCTAAGAAAACCAGGTTGGGTCCTATTATGAGAGTTGGTACTCTATTTATCAGTTGGTGTTGACTGTAATCAAGAAGATTGTTGTTTTCCATGTACAATAAATAAAGATCAAATTACAAATATTCTTGTGTCTCTTTGATGTGATGAATGTGCTTATGACTCTTGGTTGATTTAACTAATGCATTGGATGACAAATTGATTGATATACTCTGGTTGACTAAAAGAAGGTAAAAAGGTTATAAATTTCTCACACACTGATTCACACCCCCCTCTCAGTATGGCCATTGTGTCCAGCAATTGGTATCAGAGCATGCCTTCATCATAAGCCTTGCAAGCTTGAAGGAAATCCTTAGACACAATGGAAGAAAAAGAAGAGTCATCAAACAATGGCGTGGCTGCACTTGATATGACAGATTATTTCAGTTGGAGGAGAAAGATGAAAGCATATCTGAAGAAGTTTGGTGTTTGGGAGATTGTGATCAATCTGCCTGTTCCATCAAATAAGAAGAGCAAACCAGCTGCATGGAAGGAAGCAAAGAAGGCCAATACTACATCCTTGAAGTTCCTCATGGATGGACTTCCCAACTGAGTGAAGGAAAGTGTAGAGGATTGCACTTCAGCCAAAGACTTATGGTTCAAGTTGGAAAACGAGTATCAAAAGGCAAGACCAGAACCTGAAAAGACAGATCAGAAATCAGAAGACAAGCCCCTAGAAGAGATCAATCAAGAAGAAGAAAAGCAAGAAGAGGACTCCAGTAAAGGTATGAACTCTTGTGATTGTAATGATAGCTTGTGTGATGAAATTGAGAAAGTTCTTGTACATGATGATGAAGGGCTATCACAGGTTGCACATGAGATACATCTCACGTTGTTGAATATTGATCTCAGAACTAATTGGTTTCTGAACATAGTAAATTTAAACCATAGTGACTTCACGAAGTTCAAAAAGAAAATCTTGGATTCCTTGAATGAATATCAATAGAAGACCATGACAATGAAAGTGTTGCTTGTGAAGCTCAAAAACAAGGACAAAGAGTTGCGGGATCAAATGAAAGACAAAGATGTTGAAGTTGAGCAACTAAAGACTGAATTAATCGGTTAAAAGGAAGAACCAGAAGAGCCTGCTGAAGAGCTTAAAGAAACTAGAGAGGTCAATCATGATCTGAAGACTCAGCTGGAGGAAGCCAAGAGGATAGAAGAAATCTTGAAGATTCAACTGGAAGAAAAGGAGGAGACAATCCAGAAGCCGAAAATGGAGGTAGTTGGTCTCAAGAAGAAAGGTGAGAAGAATGAAGCTTTTGTTAAGTTCAAGGAAAGTCCAGTTGTCCTAGATAAGATCTTGGATTTCCTGAGATCTCCACTCAAAAAAAACGGTCTTGGTTACAAGAAGGACAAGGAAAATTATGAAGATGACACTTGGTCTCTAAATACTCCAGAAGCAGGTCCATCAACGTCCAAAGTTGCTCCCCATGCACCTGCACAAGACAACAAGGACTTTGGAAGTTCAAAGATGAAACAAGGAGTTAGGTCTATTCCTTAAAGCAAGCTCAGAAAAGAAACAAATCCAAGACCGAGGTATGAAAGTGGTTTCAACGGTTATTGTTATTTTTGTTCTAACTTTGGTCATAAAGTTGTGGATTATAGACTCTACGAAAGAAGTGGTGGAAGGCCCAATGACTCAGTTAGATGCTAGACATGTAATCAAGTTGGACATGTTGTTGCCACATGTCACACATTGAGATGCTACACATGTAGTGGTTTTGCTCACAAAACCCAAGAGTGTGCAAGTCAAAGAATTTAACAGAGGAAGAGTCCTTCTTATACAATAGCAAGAACAACCAGTGAACCTTGGAAAAATAACAATGCAGGAAGATTTGAAGATCAGAAGACAAAGGCCTACAATCAGGGATACTCTCACGCATGGAGACATGAAGTTGATCAAAGAAGTATTGGAAGTTCCAACAGCTCAGTCAGGTGTTGGGCATGCAACCATGTTGGTCACATTGTTGCATATCCTCATACGATGAGGTGTTATAGTTGCAGTAGCTTTGGGCACAAAGCTCAAGATTGTTGGAGTACAGGGAAACAACCCATGAGGATCTCATACAGCTGATCAAGAAAAGCCAGTACAGATGAAGGAATAAATACTGAAAGAACAAATGCCAAGAAGCAAGTATGGATGAAGAAGACCGAGCAGTTGCAGATAGGAGAGGTTGATCAGAGCAAGGAAGATGACTGCCATATGGAAAGCCAAGTGTAAGGTCTCTCAAAGACCTTAGCACACCTTGAGTTCATAAGGCTGGAGGATGAACTCAAAGGAGAAAGGATGGTTACTCCAGGTATACAGACAGGTCCTAGGATCGTGCAAATTGATAGGGAGAGTAGTGCTTAGTGATCAGTGATTTCAAATACAATTATGCAGTCACCTTTTTCCATTGATGACAAAGGGGGAGAGATGTATACAAAGGGATAGATGAAGAAAAAAGGGGAGCATGCTCACAGGGGGGGCAAGAGTTGTTGTCATCAATGACAGGGGGGATTGTCAAAGAAATTGTCATTGATGCCAACATGGACTTGCAATGGCCCCATAGATTGTCATTGATGCCAGCGAGTCCAACTTGCAATGCCTTGGACCCCTTACAAAGTGGGTTTGAGCCTTGGATCCCTTACAGAGTGGGTTTGTGCCTTGAAGCACCATGTACCCGATTGACAAGGTCCTTGTACCCAAAAGGATGTTTTCCTTGGTTTTCATTCTCTTCTTCTTTCACAAACCTAGTCTAGGATTAGTTTAGGTTAGTTTCTAAGTTGGTTTTAGGCTAAGTTGCAGGAAACGTCATAAACCCCCCCGTACCAGGCTCGTTTCCAGTAAGAAACGCTGAAACCCGTGTGATACGCCTTGGAAACGCGTTTCAAAGAGAAGGAAACCGTACCACGATGCTGAAACGCGTCTCAGACAGATGGAAACTCGTTTCACCC
>LPNX010788021.1:413454-425555 GCA_001517045.1 Pseudotsuga menziesii | reverse complement strand
CCATGTTAAGGCTCTGTCTCTGAGCGTGGTAACCAACTGTACAAGTTTAAGGTTATCATCGTTGATTGTTTTAATGGTCCACATAGCTTCGCATAGGAAAAATTGTTGTTCTAGATCTTCAGCTCCTGTACCTTTAAAGATAGGTAGCTTCATGTCGTCTCCCATTCTATTTCTCTGTGGTGGGTTCTGACTGACTGGAGTACTACCACTCAGCGGTGTAGGTGACGGTGCTGTAACGGGAGTAGGTACTGACTGTGAGCTACTAGATGGAGTGCCTATGGGATTATTCTGAGTCCCTATCTGCTTTTGTGGAGTATAGGGGTGGTAAGGGATACCCCCCTCTGGTTCCTCAGTGGTGTTAGGGCTCTGTTGTCTAGTACTGTTTGAACTGTCTTCAAATATATTAGAACTAAATGCTACTTTATACTTCTTTCCACTCCGTTTCCGTCCAATGTCATCAAAATCACTTTCAAACTCTTGTGACATTACTAGCTTAACTTATTCATCTGAGACTAGATCCATTGTTCCTTTTTCATATAGCAACATCTTAAGGGACAAGTTTAGAGATCTTAGGTACTTACCGCGATATCCTTTGAAGAAGTATCGATCGGCGGCACTGAAGCTCTTTCTTTGGTCAACTGCAAACTCTGTAGTGTAGCCTTCTAGCACACTGGTGAGCTAGAAGTCCACTGCTCTCGTAATCGGGTTGTCAAGGTTCTGTACGGTCTGAATCAGCTCCTGTGTCTAGACGATGTCTCTCTTCTTCTTGAAGGTGTTGCTATCTGTCAACTTGGATAACCAATCGAAAAGCTCGTTTCCGTAGGTTACAAAAAATATAGCGTGTATGTCCGAAGCGATGTGCTTCTCTATCCAGGCCTCTGTGCTTAGTCTTGGACTTCTGTTCTCTTTCTTGGCGAACTCCGTTAAGTCTGAATCCAGCCACTGGTGAAATTCTTCTCGCGTAGGATGCCAACAGAACATGGACTCCCAGTCGTTTAAACTGGCAACGGAACCATTTGTTGATTGCATGGGCAGACCCGGGTTTACTATAATTAATCAACAACAACCCAAACTCACTGGCCCTTTCGGCAACAGACCGCAAAGCGATCTGAAGTCTCACCCGAAGTGAATCTAATGGGTAGGCCAAGACTCAAGTGTCTTGGACCAGGTTCTGCGCATCCTACTTCTTTCTCCTTACCCCTGTGCGCCACTAGGTCGACTAGCTCTGCGCATCGCACGTCCCCTTCTACTCGCAGCACTTTCACCCCTGCGATGCTCAACCCTGCACCAGTTGCTCGGTTTCCTCTCACGTCACACAACTTCCACTTACTTGCAGCATTCCAATCCTTACTGCATCTCTGCGCACCATGGAACACCCATCCTCTCCTCAACGCTAAGCCCTCAGCTCGCAGTATCTCGCATCACAGCTCCTCTGCCGATGCGATATCACCTCCCTGCGATATCTTACCACTGCGACTTTACGCTCTTAACGTTGATTGCGCCGATGTGCGACACTCTACTTCTCAGAAGTCTATTGTGAGTAACTGGTAATTAGTGACAGACGTGAAAGAGTCCTTAAACAACCTACTGCAATACTTCGACTTATCCTTAGCCTTTTACAATATTATGAACGAAACAATACATACATTCGTCTACTGCCACTATCATTACATGCATAATAACTAGTAATAATAAGCAAATACAATCACATCCATTCAACACATAACACGCAGATTTAACGTGGTTCACCCCCGGGCTGGCAGCTACGTCCACCAAACTGTGCTTCTATTATATATCTTGAGGGAAGTTAGCACAGTTTGTTGCACTACAATTGCAGCGCAAAGTTTCTCCTAGATCTCTGATCTTCTCTCTATATCCCTTCCCTCTCTGTTCTCTCTGCAAATGATTACATACAGACCTAAATGACTCACAGACGACTATGTGTCTGGATCGTTACAACGCAGTCTGTCTGACTGATTCCTGAATCTAAAAGACTATCAACTGATCGACTATCTACTGATTGATTAGCTACCCAACCAACCCTTTACAATACAAAAATGCAAGCTTTTATAGGCAGCCCGAAGGTCGTGCCATTACAACACTGTGGGCCTGTCCCAACAGTAAACCCATACCCTAAATAGTGACAATCGGTCCTCTCTATCCTTGAGGTAGCCGCTTCCCGTCACACTGCAGCTCTCTGCAGTCTTCCATGCTTCCCGGCACTGACCATGGGTACTATGCACCGCTTCTCTTTCTGTCCTTCGCCTTCAATGCTTGAGCCTCGTTGCTCCTTCTTCTTTATGAGGGTCGCTGAGCCCTCCTGTCTTCCGCCACTGCCTTCAATGCAGTGGTTGAGCTTTCTTCTCTCGGCCGCTCTGGTACCGTTGCCTCCTTGACTTTTCTATCCCAAAACTCATGGTTTCCGGCTCTGCTCTCCAGCTGGAAACGTGCTACACCGTCGTAGCTCTGCCCTGTCCTTTTTCCGCTAAACTTCTCTCTTTCCACCAAAATTAGCAGCTTCTTCTGTAGCTGCGGGATCCTGCTCCAACAATTAATTAAAGGGATGTGAGATGTGAATTTTATTAAGTTAATTAATTAAAACTCTCCGACAGAGAGCGCTCTTGACCTCGTCTTATGACAGTGGTTCAAGAGACTTAGTTAATCTATATGCTTGATGCAAGGATATGCAGTGGGAATGCTCTCCGATAGAGAGTGCTCTTGACTTGGATTACAGAAAGTTCAAGAGACTTTCAAGATTAATTGATTAACTTATTAAACAATGAAAAGACAACTCTCCGATAGAGAGCACTCTTGATCTACCTTATGGTGTGGTTCAATAGATTTGCATAGTTGATTTACTTATAATGGTAGACAATTTAAAACAGAGTAATCAACTTAATTAATGATCTAGAAGTGATGAATCAACAATTAGTGATCTATGCATGAGATATAATCAATGATGAAAACAAGCACTAATCTAAGCATACACACAACACAAGCCTCCCCAAATGGGGGAGGATGAGAGTGGGGACTTAAAAACCCCACTCAAACACAAGATTTTTTATTAAACTTTATACAAAGTGCCTTAAGGATTTTAATCCTTGAAAGGACTTTTCAAATGAAAGCAAAATCACTCTACTTGATATTAGGACTTGTGTAAAAAAGGAGAGTACTTTTACTTTTACTTTTAACTTTTCTCAAAACTTTTCAAAAAAAAAAGGGGGAAGAGGAAGTTTGGAAGAGAGAGAAAGAGCAAAGTGAAAAGAGGGCTGAAACAAAGGAAGATGAGGGAAAGAAGGCAAGAAAACGAAAGGAGAATCAAAACCAAAGAAGGGGAAAAAAGGGGCAGCCAACTATGAAGCTAAAGGAAGAAAAAAATTTAAGAAAATGGGACAGCGAAAGAGAAAACAAATGGCTGTCATAAAAAATGAAAAACAGGACAGCGAACAAAAAGTGGACAAAAGGCCACAAACAAGGTTGAAGAGGGCCCAAAAACTAGGGCAAAAAAGGGGCAAAGAGGAAGGAAAACTAGGGCATGCTAGGGCTGTCCAAAATGGATAAAAAGGGGGTTGTAAAACACTAAAAAAAGGGCAGCGAACAGTCAAAAGAGGGCTGTCCACAAGGAGGAAAAAGACATCAGTCCAAAGCATGAGAAAAGGGATGAAAACTAGGTAAAACGAGGGCTGTCCAAAGAGAAGAAAGAGGGCTACAAAGCTGAGTGAAAAGAGGGAAGCGATGAAGAAACGATAAGAAGGGGAAAAACCAAGAAAGGAGGAAAAGACTAGCAAGCAAGAAAAACAAGGGGATCAAGGAGCAAAGAGAGAACTAGAAGAGGGAAGCTCGGTAACCAAGAAAGTATTTGAAATTATGGATGGAACCCAAGAGAGAGAGCTAGACTCCCAGCTTTCTTTTTGTATTTTGAATAAGAATATCTTTGTAGGTCCTGCAATGAAAGTGTTAGATTAAAAAGGTTGCTTGAAGTCTGGGATAGAAGCAACTGAGCTCACACTCTTCTTCAACCTGTGAAGCCTAAAAACACACTACAACTCAACACAAAAAGTGAGATCAAAATGCATGCTAGTATGTTAAGAAAATTGAATCATGATCAACATTACGTATATACTGATTACTCATGTCCATCAAAATATTAATCTACTTCGCATAAACAATCAAGTTGAACTACAAATGATTGTTCTACTGTGCCCACAATGGCCCTCTTGAGCTAACAAATAAACAATTTAATCCCACATAAGCATTAAAGAAAATAGCGGTTAGAGACAATATCACCTCAACCAATTGCAAAAAACTACCACATCCAAGAGCTCATGGACCTCCAAAGTCTGATCTTTATTAAAAAATTAAAGCAAATGCTCGATAAAATTTCTCAGAGTAACTCTGCTACAAAAGTCCATCCAAATAGAGCTGAAAGAGCCTCTTTTTAACAAATGAGAGAGTGCTAAAACCCTAAAACCAAAAAACCAACCCTAACGCGCTTAGCCACCTAACAAAGAGCCCAGACCTAAACTGGAGAACCGGGAGTGAGGGGAGGCCTCCACCCAGGCAAGGCACCCCTACTCCAAACCTGTGCACTGAAAACAAGCCAAGGATGAGGCCACATCTGTGAGTCTGGATATAGGTAAGCTCATCCTTTAGGTCTGGCAGGAGCCTGAGCTAGGTTTGGGAAGCCCACTGATGGTGTAAGCTTTAGTATTTACCTCGATCAAATCACCAGACCAATGAGAGCTCTCCATCTCATCTTTAGCTGGAGATGACATGTCTGATAACTGATAATAAATTAATTGCTCTCTTAATGATGACTGAAGCTGAGTTATGATAACTCCAATCATCATAAGTGTTCCATGAGATGTCATTTAGCCTTTTATTTTATTAAATTTGGATTAATTTGGAGTAGTTTTCTCCAAAATAATCATTTTTTTTTAATAAAAATCATTTTTTTACTAAAAATCATTTTTTACTCAAAACTGACGTTTTTGAGTAAAAAGGCATTATGTGTCCGATTGCTGATCTGAAAGTTGGTTCTAACTGGCTGGCTGATCAAGAATGATTTTTGGCTTAAGGTTAGATCCTTCAATCACTGAATTCTGAGTCCAGATCATGAACGGGTTTTTTCCATTTAATTTATGGAAAAATTAAGTCAAAAAACTTAGGAAAATTAATTAAAAAATAAAAAATAATTTTTCACTGTTTGAAAAAGAATTTTTCGAATTTTTTTTTATGCGTCCAGATGACTTAGGACATGACCATGATCTATCTAAATAATGTCTAGTAGGCTTATAACACTCAGTTGGGCTCTAATAACCCCCCAAGGCCCAGAATTCAACATCGGGCATTCCAGCTTTGGAGGAAGCAGAAGAAAACCTCGTCAATTATACTCGGCTGAAGGCAAAGCATAATTGTCAGGGGAAAAAAACTCCCTGGAATACCCTATTTGCAATTCTACGTCTTAGGATACCGAACCACTCAAAAATATCCTACTAGCACATTTTATTACAAACCCCATGGGGCCATGGTCAAAATTATTCAAATATAAAAGTGACTAGCCAATATTGGCTAGACAAGCAGACGGATCAACTGATACACTGGAATCAGACTTTGAACAAGTCTGTCAACCGGCGGCTCCTCAGGTAACCCAACTTATGGTACAAAAAGTTGGATAACAAGAGTAACTTGCATGAACTTGAGTAGCCCACAACGGGCTAATGTATCTTGCACACCCAAATTTTTCGTTTCATGCAACAACCCTGTGCATGTTTTTGCAGTTTCGTTCGTGCCACACTGGTGGATCCATCCTGCACAAGCACCAAACCTATGTTATCCACAACTATCAGCAAAAACTCACCCCGGGGGACAAGTCACTCCTATGTTAGCCACAAATTTCTGTTTTTTCCCTCATTTTGTACTAACTCATTTCCACTGATTGTTTTGCATTTGTCATGTACTTGTTTTTCAAGCATTTGATTTGATGAGCGTAAGTTTGGAGTTGGAATTGCTCATTGAGATCCTTGCAAAAGTCGAGATCTCCTCTTCTCAAGAAGAGGAGATCTTGACTGCAATTAAAAATGCAACCACTCCTCTAGAAGCAAAGGAAGAACCAGCATATGAAGAGTTCTATACATCTACTAAGAAACAAGCATGCGAGAAGGAAATTGAGGAGGATGAAGAAGGGATCTTGGGTGATCATCAAGCAAACGAGAGATGCATTGAACAATGTTTCCAAATAAGTACTAGTTTAAATTTGTCTTGTTTTTGCTTTTATTTCATTAACTTACATTTTCAGCATTTAGTTTTGCATATTTTTATACATATTGAATTTCATTTTGTAAAATCGTATGTAAATATTCTTTTACTGCTTTTACATGTATGGTTCCACTAGAAATTTCATTACACGTAAATGATAGTAAAATCTAATTAAAGTAAAGTAGGTAGGTTTTTGTTTCTTTCAATTAGCATATAGGATGCTTTACTTTAAATTACTCTAATTTTTCTATTTGTTAATTTTTTTTATTTCTAGTAGTCTTAAATTACTATTTATTTTTAAATCTCATTAGGGATTAAAAAAATAGTTTTAATAATTCATTTATAAAACTTTTATCTCTTTCTATTTACATTTTTCATTTAATAAATTTTCTAATCATATTAATAAAATTGCATTAGGATTTAAAGTTTCTTCTAAACCTATGAATAATTAGAAAATAAAACAAATAAACAAATGAATGATACTAGTTTTAGTTTTTTTTCATATAGTTTTTGTTTTAGTTTTACAATGTTTTTTTGTTTGTTTTAATTTTAGTTTTTTTAAAATATAAATTTAAATTTAAAATGTAAAAAATAAAATAAAAAATTTTACCCTTTGATCAACACTTATTTTTAACTTTGGTATGAATAAAAATTTATTTTGCATCTAGGAATACTTTAAAAATAAAACAAAATTTATACAAAAATTTAAAATTAACATTAAAAATATATCATTTTTTTTAAGTTGCTAGTTTTAATTTTAATAAATTAACAATAGATATGTATATGTATATGTATATGTATGTATATGTATATGTATATATATGTATGTATATGTGTATGTATATGTACACATACACATACACATACACACACACACATATATATATATATTATTCAATTAATGATGGGAGGTTCTGCTGCCTACGATCTATGGAAGAAGAGTGGGTTGGATCCCACGGGGGCTCCACTATGGATAGGGAGGACTTAACAGAGGCCAGCATCGAAGAACGAAGGGTGAAGGAGGTTTTTTATATTTTATTTTTTACCTGGCAGTAAATCTATCTCGGTCAGCATGGATTCCGGCGAGGGCTTACCTACAGAAGATGAGATGGTGGATTACATGAAGGACTCGTGGCAAGGGCTAACAGTCTTCTCGACTCCAAAAATCACCATAATCTTATCTCTGGCATTGGTTCAGGATAGGATAGAGAGACTTCCAGCTGGGAGCGGAACTAGGGTTCCGGTTACACCACCATTTGCTAAGGAGGGGGAGCTCGGGCACTTTGCAACACGACCATTAAACCCTTCATTAGGAGGAGCACTGTATACTCTTTTTTCCTTTGGTATAGTTCTGCATGCTGCCAATGCAGTAATCACCCACAATGAAATCTTCCAACTGACTCCACAACTATGTCCAACATAGCAGGACAATGAGATTCACAGGGAGATAGATTCATTTTTTGAACAGCACTCCCCCGCAGTAGAACCTAAAGCATAGAACCTAGGGCTGTAGAAAGGGTTTTTGAACAGGGCATCACTAGACCTTAGCAAGGAAGAAGAAGGCATGAATTCAGCCTCGAGAGATAGAAGCCCGAAAGGTACAATACCAGGTACCAAAAAATGAAAAAAATGTTTCCTAAATCCCTCCAGCAGAACCGTAAACCTGGCCCGTGGAGTCAATATATCCATGGCAGAAGCCCAAGAAATGGAAGGGGTGACCATAGTTGGGAAAATAAGAGGTCGAAACCCTTCTCAAGGGAAAATGGAAGAATGGGTCTAGAAGAATTGGGTGGGATTCGAAGGAAAGGACCCCAAAATCACTCCACTAGCAAAGGGATGGTTCAGATTCTGTTTTGGCTGCAAAGAGGATGCAGATTTCGTCCTTGAGAAAATTTGGAATTATGGAACAACCCCCTTCAAGCTGAAAATATGGACACCACTGTTTGACGTAGACACGAAAAGGCTTGACATGATTCCAGTCCAGGTTTGGCTGCCGGGATTACCTTGGGAATTTTGGAACCCGGCCTCGCTCAGCGACATTGGATGGGCACTAGGAACTTTCATTGAGGCAGACCTATCCTACCAGCAAACAAGAATAATGAAAGTAGCAAGAATATTGGTCTCCTTAAACATTAGGACCAGTCTTTAGGATCACATAAATTTAATTGGGGAAACCAAAACAAGGAAGCAATTGCTAGATTACGAATGGCTTCCTTTCATATGTCACAAATGTCATGAAACGCGACACCTGGCTGAAAACTACCCTAACTACATGTCCTCAACAACGAGTAGGAAGAAATGGTCCAGATGGGGAGTAGAGGACCCAAGACCAAATGACACTGCAATGGATCAGGGCCTAGCGAAGGAACAACATGCCTCAGAAATACTAGGATAGTCATTGGATTAGGATCAGGGATTAGCTACTGAAGATGTTGCAGGATCTCAATTAGCATGTCAGTTGGAGAAACACACTAATCCATCGAATTCCTCAGGTATGAATCCTTCTTCGATAAGAAAACATTTACATGTTTTATCTTTAAATGAGGACACAAAATTGATTTCCCCCTCACCAACCAGAACCTCCCTTTCCCTAACCCACTCTCCCTCTCCTTTTAGATCAACAACCTTGGCCCCTTACTTGATAGCCCCTCCACCACTCACAAAACCTGACCCTTATAGCTCCTCCACCTCCATTCATTTCCATCTCAGGTCAAGGGATGTCCCAGCTTCGATGAAACAAAAAATCCCTCCCAAAGGTCTTGGAGCAAATCCCATCATCCCCTCTAAAGGAAGAGGAAGAGGAAGACCTTCCCATCTCTCTACAACACAGAGAAAGGCCCTCAAGGATTAGGCAAATGGAAAACAACATACTCTCTTTGGGGCACTTAGAGTGGTGCACGCCCCAGATGGGGTTCCAGACTGAAAATACTCTCTCTCAACTATAGGGGTCTAGCAAGTACCCAGAAAAAAATTGCCCTCAAGAGGATGCTCTCAGTCCAAACACCAAAAGCTATCCTTCTACAAGAAACCATGGGGTGAGAGCTGGAAGTAGAAAATATGTTTTCCTCAATCTCACCTCTTTACTCCATCATAGCACAGAGTGCAAGAGGACACTCAAGAGGATTAGCAATAGGATGGAAGACTTATATCAACAGAACATAATTATGGGACTCCTTCAAAAACTCTAGGTTATTAAAATAAAGGAACTTGATCATTGGAGGGGATCTAAACTTCACCATGGGGGATCATGAAATCTGGGTGCCAAAGGCGAGAGTAGACCCCTTAGCCTCATATTTCAACAATATCTTGTTGGAATTAAAACTGATAGACCTAGATCCTTAGATTTTAAAACCAACCTGGACAAATAGGCGGGTGGGAGAAGAAAGAATTGCAAAGCGTTTGGACAGATTTCTGATAACAGAGGATCTACTGGAGGAGGACTTTATGTTTAAACAATGGGTGGATTCTAGAGAAGAATCTGATCACTTACCTATCTACCTGGAAATCCAGAAGCAACCAAAGAAGCCAACAAGCCCCTTCAAGCTCTGCTCTGTCTGGCTAAAAAATGAATAGGTACTTCAAATCATTCAATCAAATTGGTTGCCTTACCAAGTAGAGAATGGCACAAGGGCTGCTATCCACTTTACTCAAAACCTCCTCAAAATTAAAAAAATCCTCAAGGATTCAGCCCAAAAAAGAAAGCTCGGGACGATCAGGCAATCAAACAAATTGAGGAGGATTTGAAAAAGCTCCAAAATAAAGATGGAGTGGGTTTTCTCACATAGGAAGATAGGGAGAAAATCGATTCACTAGAGGCCTCCAGAAATAAAATCCTAAAGGAAAGACATGAGGTCTTGAGGCTAAAAAGAAGAGCAATATGGATGGAATGTGGTGATGATAACAAAAAATTCTTCCAGGATTTTGCAAAAGGCAGGATACAACAAAACACCATCTGGGAGCTAAAGAAAGAGAACAACGAGACAACAACAACCTTTGAGGATCTAGCAGAGATAGGGAAGGTTTACTTTGAAAACATTTTCAAAGAAAATCAACAAGAAACTATCGCTGAAGTAATCCGAATATCACAATTTTTTCCAGAGAGAATAAATGAGGAAGACAATTTGGAGTTAATGGAAGAGGTTTCAGAGGAGGAACTGAAAGCAACCCTAAACAGGTTTCAAAAGGACAAAAGCCCAGGACCTGATAGGTGGATAGTGGAATTATTTCTGGTTGGGTATGATACTATTGGTCTAGGCCTTCTGCAGTTAGTAGAGGAAACAAGGGTAAATTGTGTTACCACCTAAGTTGTACTTAGTGGTTTTTTATCAAGTGAGCCTGGTAAACCGAACATTGATGATTTGTTCGGACTTCAGAAGACCTTCGGAAGTGCTTTTGGTAAGATCTTGTTGTAATATATCACATGTTCATACCCCATAGGGGAGTTGTATAAAATGTTCTTGCATGATAGTGTCTGTAAAAGACTCGGTCTCTTAGACTTTATTTGTCAACCCGATCATCCCAGGGTGTTTTTTCCCTTGGTTATTATTGGTTGTTGAATAAACAACTGATCATTTCTGAGTTTTTCACTCAATACCTCCAAAGTTGGGGTGGTCAGCTTGGCATTTAGGCCTATTGAGGTTATTAGAGTCTATGTGTCAATGTATAAACAGGATAGGCATCATGGTCGAGTCATATGAACATCTCTAAGTCCCCATAGGTTTTAATTTTTTTTAGCTTTTTAAGTTTTTTTTAATTTTAATTTTTCCACAAAACTTAGGCTATTTTTTAATAGTCTAATTGGAAAATTTGGTTTTGTAATAAAAGTGGGCTCGAAAATCAGTTTCAGTCATGGGGGTGCTCATTTTCAAGCTAAGAGTGCCATGTAAACCCATAAACCTACTTTTTCTAAGTTTTGAGTGATTTGTCCATCACTCAAATCAAAAATCCATAAAAATCAAATATTGATTATTTAATTGATAAATTAATTAAATAATGGAGAAAATTCAAAATCCTAAATCATTGGGATTTGCTCCAATTTGACTGAAATCAGTCTCATCGGCTTGGGATTGACTGGATCTGACCATTCCTTAACAAAAGGAGCTGATCTGGATTGAACAAAGGGTACATTAATGCATGCAATCTTGGGAATTGTGCCCTCCCTCTCTCCTCCACACGTGTGGGCTCATCTTGATGATTTTTTATGGATGCTTCAGTCAACAGGTTGAGGTGTCAAAAAGATCATCTCTCCGATTGATAGTTGCACTCAGTGAGACTTAGATCAGACTTAGATAGACTCAAATCAAGCTCAGATTCACTCCACATTTTGCTGCAATCTCTCTCTCCTTGGGATTTGTGCCCCCTGGGCTAGATTTCTTGTTTTTTCTATAAATAAAGCAACCATTTACTCTTCCAATCTAGTTAGAGTTGGATTAAAGGGATTGCTATTGTAATAATGTTGTAATATTTTGATTGTTGGAATAAAGAAGATTTGGAGGCCAAATGGTGTAATGCTCTCATGTGTGTGGATTAAGCATTGTCTTGTGGCTATTGATGTTGTCGTTTTTTCTCTCAATTTCTGCATCTGAACCCTGTCTGGCTTGAACGATTCAGCTGAATCAATAGGCATATAGTTCGGCAAGTAAGGTTACTTGTTTTTTTGTATCTGATAGCATATATGTTTGAAGATCTAGATTATACGTGTTTAATAAGTTTATTTGCATGTAATTCTTGTCTCTTTTCATAGATATATCCAGATCTCATGAGGTTTCGTGTAGGATTGTGTGTTTAGCTTTCATGTAGCAAGGATTACATGAGCCGTGGATCTAGTTTGAATCCACTATACA
>LPNX010788021.1:393853-409057 GCA_001517045.1 Pseudotsuga menziesii | reverse complement strand
CCTTGTTGAAAAACAATCTGGTCATCAAATTATTAAGTTAAGATCTAACAATGGAGGAGAATATGTTAACAACAAGTTCACTACTTTCTACACTGAACAAGGACTCCAACAACAACAAATTGCTCCATATACACCACAAGAAAATGGTGTAGCTGAACGGAAGAACCACACTTTAAAAGAAATGGCTAATTATATGATCCAATCTAAGGGACCAAGTCTTCAATATTGGGTTGAGGCCATAAATTGTGCAAATTACATAGTTAATCGCACACCCACTAAAGTTTTACAAGGTATAACACCGGAAGAAGCATGGAGTAAAATTAAACTAGATGTAAGTCACTTTCATGTGTTTGGTTGTGAAGCATGGGCTCACATTTCGAATGAAAAATGGAAAGCATTGCAGCCTAAAATTGAAAAAGTACGTATTTGTTGGATATTCTAAAGATGTAAAATGTTATAGACTTCTTCAGCCCCATTCACATGATATAAACATTAGAAGAGATGTTAAATTTGATGAAAATCTCTTGTCCTGCGAGCCTAACTTGGTGGGTGTGCCATCCTTGGCTTACGAGCATGATTTGATGATTGTTCCTTCTTCTTCTTCTTCTTCCAACTTCCTTGATAGGTTTCCAACTCCATTTTTTGATGATGATAGTGAGGATGAAAATACACCTCCACCTACTCATGTTCCTCCAATTGCACCAACACCAATGCTTCCTCGGTGGGTCCGTTCAACATGTGAAGCAGCTGGTGATCTTGCCGGTGATCCTAGAGATCAACGTCAAACACGTTCTCAGTTTCATCAAGCCTCTTCTCTTTTGGCTCAAGTTTTTGAGAATCATGATCCAGAAAATTTTACAGAAGCTTCAGGAAATCCAGATTGGGATGCAGCTATGGATGAAGAATACCGTTCCTTAATGGCGAATAATACTTGGGATCTTGTTCCTCTTCCAAAAGTAAGAAAACTTATCAAATGTAAATGGGTCTAGAAAACTAAGTATGCATCAGATGGAAGTGTTGAAAGACTTAAGGTAAGGTTAGTTGGCAAAGGTTTTTCCCAAGTTGAAGGGATTGACTATAATGAAACCTTTTCTCCTATTGCAAAAACGAATTCCACCCGCATTGTTCTTTCCCTTGCAGCCTTACATAACTGGGAAGTACATCAAATGGATGTCAAGTTTTCCTTTCTACATGGTGATTTACAAGAGGAAATTCACATGGAACAACCTCCTGGATATGTTTAAGATAACTCTAGACTTGTATGTCTCCTTAAGAAATCCTTATATGGCCTTAAGCAAGCTCCTAGAGCTTGGCATGCCAAAATGGATAGCTTTCTCCTTGACATTGATTTTTCTAGATGACATTCTGACCCCAATGTCTATACCAAGAAAGTAGGAAACCATCTCATCATATTTGTTATTTATGTTGATGATATTATCCTTACTAGTAGTGATTCTAAACTTATAACCCATGTGAAATCCAGTCTTAAGCAAAATTTTGAAATGTCAAACTTAGGACATTTGCATTATTTTCTTGGTCTCCAAGTCTTGAAAACCAAAGAAGTATTCTTTCTTTCCCAGTCTAAGTATGCTTGTGACCTTTTTCATCGCTTCCACATGGAAGATTGTAAACTAGCCCCTTCTCCCTTCCAGTCTGGAGTAAAACTTTCTACCACATGTAATTCCCCTGAAGTAGATGGCACCTTGTATCATCAGCTTGTTGGTAGTATTTTATACTTGACTAATTCCCATCCTGACCTTTCCTTTGTCATTGGATGTGTTTCCTGTTATATGCAAACTCCTCGTGAAAGTCACTAAAAAGAAGCAAAAAGAATAATTCAATATATTCGAGGTACAATTCAGTTTGGAATTCATTACAGTATAGGGGGGAAGCCTTTGTTGGTTGGTTTCACTGATTCAGATTGGGTTGGTGATCTTGATGATTGAAAGTCTACTACAGGTTATGTTTTCAGTCTGGGATCTGGACCTATCACTTGGACTTGTAAGAAACAACAAGCTCTTGCTCTTTCTTCAGTAGAAGTAGAATATAGAGCCATAATTAATGCTAGTCAGGAAGCTTTATGGCTTTGATAGATCCTTTCAGAGTTTGGATTCAAGCAGCAGCAGCCTACTCCACTTTGGTGCGACAATCAAAGTGCCATCAAGCTTGCCAAAGATCCAGTTCTACATAAACGTAGCAAACACATTGAGATACACATGCACTTCATCAAAAATATTGTTCATGATCGTGTTCTTAAATGCTCTATTTCCCTACATATGATCAAGTTGTAGACATCTTCACCAAGTCTCTTACAGAAGCGAAGTTTTCTAAACTTTGATCTATGTTAGGAGTTCAGGAATGTGTCCTTAAGGGGGTATAGGCTCTAATGCCTCCTTCTCCTAATAGTGTCACTTTTTGTAAATCCTTCAATCCTATCCCAAGTTGTTCTTAAGGGGGGATGTTAGGATATTTAGACACTTAGGATTTAGTTAAGATCAACTTGTGTAATATATCTGTTAGGTAAAGTGTGTTTCTTTAGTATGCATTAGTATGCATTTGTAAATATTCTAATCCAAAAGTCACGATATGCTCTAGACATAAAGTGATCCAACAGTTCAACTTCTCTTAGATCATACCTACCATTGATCCATGGCTTAACACCCGATTGATCCATGATCTCTGTTTAAAGAGCATGGAGGGTCCTTGGCTAGTTGATCGATTATGAGAAGCTCATATGTAACTTTCTTTATTTTGCATAATAAATTGCTCCAAGTAGCTATTTGACTGGGGCCATGGACTCTTTCCCTCTTGAGGGTTTTAACCACATGACAAACATCGATGTCTTGATCTATGATCTATTTGTGTGGAGTGGTTGCTCAAGGTGTTCGTTCTTTTGGGAGTACCCTGTGTACCCGAACATAGGGGTAGTATGAATTCTTTGAAAAAGTTCCTTGAAAAGATCTTTACCTTCTACCTATATGAGATAGAGTATCACATGGAAACATATGATGGAAATTTTGCCATGATACAAAGTATTGAAGACTTGGAATTACTTCTTGAACATTTAAATTAAGAGGAGATCCATGATACCCCCATTAAAGAGTGTCCTAGTAGTTATTTAAGAAAGGAAGCAATTAAGCAACTTATTAAAGAATATGAGGTATCTCTCAATACACAGCAAGATTCTGAAGATGGGAACATCCATGACAATCACGTTGAAGAGCTTCACAAGGAACCCATGATTGAACACATTGTTAAGACTCTCCTCATGTCACCATAATTGAAAACAATGAAGATTTGAGATTTTCTCAAGATTGTTGCAATACTAATATTTGTCCATAAAGCCCTCATGAGGAAACCATTACAAATATCGACACTTATGAAGAAATTTATAAAGTGTGTGATGACACTCCTCTATGTTCATCACTTAGGGATGAAGTTTTGGAAAGTTTAAATTCTTGTAACATTTTTGAAACCAAAACTTTGAAGGATGATTATGATGAACAGGAGGAGGGTAGTTATATCTTAAGATGTGATACCAACAAGGAATACTCTCTCATATCCAACATAGATGGGAGTGATGACTATTGGAATTTTATAGATAATCCTACTTGTGAATATATTATTGAGAACCCCATCCATGATATGTCCAGCAAGGGGAGTGTCTATTCAAAAATTTGTGGAAGTCCAATCTACGATACATTTATAGAGGGGAGCATGGAGCTGGATACTTGGGAAAATCTTAGTATGGAAGAGGAGCATTCAGAATTTTCACATGATCATTTAGAGTCATATCATGCAGAGCCACACAAAGTCAACAGTAATGAATACATTGAGAAGCAGTGTTGTGAAAAGTTAGATGTGATACAATCAGTGGAATATCAGTCTCAACCATCTTCTTCACATATAGAGGTTCCTTATGATTTTGAGCTACTTGGGGACCATGCAACGAGTTATCATTTGACAAGCCCTGATGATCAGTATGATGATGTAGTCAAAATGTGTCAATGTATAAACATGCTAGGCATCATGTTCGATTCATATGAACATGTCTAAGTCCCCCTAGGTTTTAATTTTTTTTAATTTTTTAAAGTTTTTTTTTTAATTTTAATTTTTCGAAAAAAACGTAGGCTGTTTTTTAATAGTCTAATTGGAAAAATTGGTTTTGTAATAAAAGTGGGCTCAGAAATCAGTTTTAGTCATGGGAGTGCTCATTTTCAAGCTAAGAGCACCATGTAAACCCATAAACCCACTTTTTCTAAGTTTTGAGTGATTTTTCCATCACTCAGATAAAAAATCCTTAAAAATCAAATATTGATTATTTAATTGATAAATTAATTAAATAATGAAGAAAATTCAAAATCCTAAATCATTGGGATTAGCTCTGATTTGACTGAAATCAGTCTCATCGGCTTGGGATTGACTGGATCTGACCATTCCTTAATAGAAGGAGTTTATATGGACTGAACAGAGGGTACATTAATGCATGCAATCTTGGGAATTGTTCCCTCCCTCTCTCCTCCACATGTGTGGGCTCATCTGGATGAGGTTTGGTGGATGCTTCAGTCAACAGGTTGAGGTGTCGGGTAGATCAGCTCTATGATTGATAGTTGCACTTAGTGATACTCATATCATACTCAGATAGACTCATATCAAGCTCATATTCACTCCACATGTAGCTGCAGTCTCTCTCTCCTTGGGATTTGCGCCCCCCTGGGCTAGATTTCCTATTTTTGCTATAAATAAAGCAGCCATTTCCTCTTCCAAGCTAGTTAGAGTTGGATTGAAGGGCTTCTTATTGTAATACCATTGCAGTCTTTTGATTGTTGGAATAAAGAATCTTTGGAGGCCAAATGGTGTAATTCTCTCATGTGTGTGGATTAAGCATTGTCTTGCGGCTATTGGTGTTGCCAGTTTTTCTCTCAATTTCTGCATCTGAACCCTATTTGGATTGAACAATTCAGCTGAATCAATAGGAGTATAGTTGAGCAAGTAAAATTACTTGTTTTTCTATATCTCATAGCATATATGTTTGAAGATCTAGATTATACATGTTTAATAAGTTTATTTTCATGTAATTCTTGTCTCTTTTCATATATATATCCAGATCTCATGAGGTTTCGTGCAGGATTGTGTGTTTAGCTTTCAGGTGGTAAGGATTGGACGAGCCTTGGATAGAGTTGACTCCACTATAAATCCAAAAAATTTGTGAAGGCATTGCCCCTCTATATTCCACTAACATGTTTCCATTGCAGATCCATCCAACAACGGGCATTTCCCCTTCTCTTCCTCCTTTCTATTAAAATCAATCTTTCGGTTACCTGTTTCTTCCTCTTATGATCAGATCTAGTTCTAAGAATTGATTATATATTGTTAGATCTAGTTTATAAGAGTCGTGTTGCTTAGATCTATAATTTGATAAAGAATATCATTTCATAAAGATAGATCTAGGTGTAGAAATTTCCTTTTTTTGCAAGTAGCTAAATCATAGATCTAAATCTTGTTCATAAGGTAGTTTATTTTTTCATTCTTTAAACATTTAAATTCTGCAAGAAAAGTGCATATCTCATTAGCTTCCCAAATAGCAGGCCAAGATCCCAGGGAAATCTTGCTTTCGTTGGTTCCTTTTTGCAAAACTAGATTAGCCCCTTTTAACAATTGTTTACTTAGTTTTTTTTCTGTAACTAGCATGGTGACACAAAACACTTTTATAGTGTTTTTGGGCACATTTGATTTTAATTACTTGTTGTTTTTTAGTAGGTTTAACAAAAAAGAGAAGGAGACTCTTCCCGTTTTTCGACTCTTGTGCGAACCAGAGCTTCCCGAAGGCTTCCCCCACCGCTGTGATTTAAGTTTAGCTTGTTACAAGCTTACTATAAGCCTTTGGATCCCAGATAACAGGGAAAAAAGTGCATAATTTATTTTACTGATATTGTAACTAATAATAATAAAAAATAATCATTTCAAGTAGGCTCTTTCGATCCCACTCCCCATCCCCCCAGGGGGGATCTGCATCCGTTTCACTTTTTTGCAATTTTTCCTGTTTTTTCTATAGCTTAGTCTTGTTATGCAAGATTGTATACTTTGATAACATTTTTCATTATTACATATTTTGAAATCAAATTAATCATACTACTTACCCCACAACTTCCTGATTGACTGGAAAGGGGAAAGAGATGCGTGGTAGGACTAATTAGAAAATCGATGTGTGTATCTCTGATTCTACTGTCATTGTTATTTTTTCACGTGCAAGCAGTAAAATTAACCCCTCCTTGATTTCCCGATTGAGGTCCACTTGGACCGAAAGAGATTCCTGGAGGGTCTTCCTTTTAACAAGAACATGCCCTTAAAATTTACTAAAATTGACAAGACTCTGGTGTGTATGCTCTGCACTTAGGTACGGTCCATCCGATCAGTCAAGCTACATCAAAAGAAACATGAGTGGCTAGCTTAATTATTCTTTTTCTTTCCCAATCAACCACCATCAGGAGAAAATCCAACGCCTCAATCAAACTGTAAACTGTGGCAAAATACCCAAAGGAAGCGAGAACTCTTGAAAAGTGACCTCGAGATGCCAACCTCTGTTACACCTTTGGGTGCATTATGAACAACAGTCTCAGAGACTCCATTCATCCTACATATTCCTTGCGAGCAGCCATGAAGGTTTAGTTTTGGACATACTCCAAGTACCCCCTGGGTATATCTTGAGTCCCCTCGCCTAAGTTAATTTACTCATCTTTTCACATTAATTTAAAACATACCAAGATACAATTGCACAACATTCATTCCAGCACTTGCAAGCACTCTTAATTATTTTTTGACTCCATTTTCAAGGCACTAGTAAACTGTTTATTTCTTTCAATCTATATGTGATTGGGTGTCATTTCATGCTTACTTGTGATTATCTCATCAGGTTATTTGTTGTTTACAATTGTTATATCAAAACTCCTAAAAAAATTACTCTTTAATACCATCATCATACTAAATAATTTTTCCTTAGTAACTGAATAGGGTCTACCTCCCTTGGCTTCGTTAGGAGTTGAGCCTAAACAGAGGATTCAATAAGAAGGTGATAGCCTTAACTTGAGACTTGCCCCCAAGGACAAACTGAGTGTATTGAATATTTCTTCCGCGTCCCCCCCATGTGTGTGAAAGGTGGCAACAAATGGTATCCTCCATCTCCCCCTAAACTCAACTTTCCTAGCTCTAATTCCAAAAAAGGATAATCTAGAAAGTTTGGACGATTACAGGCCTATCTCCCTATGCAACATTACTTATAAGGTGGTCACTAAGATAATTGCACAAAGATTTAGGAAGGTACTCTCAAAACTCATATCAAAGGAACAGTTTCGATTTCTAGAAGATAGAAAAACACACGAAGCTATTGAGGTTGCTCAGGAGGGCCTTCACAGTGCAAATATTAAAAAAGAAACTGGGGTTATTCTTAACATTGATCTCTCTAAGGCCTTCGACAGAGTAAGCTGGATCTACCTAAGGCTTCTCCTCACACATATGGGCTTCAATTACTCTTTTATTAAAAGGATTTTTGCATGTATCACAACTTCCTCCTTCGCAGTCCTCATCAATGGAGCAGTATTTCACTTTTTCCACTCTGAAAGAGGCTTAAGATATGGATGTCCTCTTTCCCCTATGTTATTCTTACTAGTTGCAGAAAGTCTTAGTAGATCCCTTCTAGATGCAAAAAGGAGAGGCCTTTTCGAGGGAATCAATATTGCCACAAATCTGAACATTACACACCTTCTGTTCATAGATGATATTCTCATTTTCTACAATGGATCAATTAGGGAAGAAGAAAGACTCTTAGAAACTTTAATTTTGTTTTGTAGAGGTACAAGTATGCAAATAAACCTCCAGAATTCCTCAATCACAACACTCAATCTGGAAGAGGAATCCTTGAGGTTTTATCATGAGCTATTCCCCTATCAGCAGTTTTATTTGGATGATGGAATTAAATACCTGGGCTTTAGACTCAAACCATACTGTTACAAGAAAGAAGATTGGAGTTGGTTGTTAGCCAAACTGGAATCCAGAGTGAACAATTGGTGTAACAGGTGGATCTCAAGGGATGGAAGGCTATTGTTGATTAAATCAGTCCTTGAAGCAATTCCAGTCTATTGGTTGGCACTCGCATGGATCCCCAAGTCAATTCTAAATAAGACAAAGAGAATTTGCACAACTTTTCTATGGACAAGGAAGAAAGATAAAAAAATTCTCCCTTGGGTGAAATGGGACCAAATACGTAGACCAAAATCACTGGGAGGATGGGGTATAAAATATCTTTTTCTTTGCAAAGGCATTTGCTACAAAAGCAAGGTGGTGGCTCATTTCAACCCAAAACTTGTGGACAGAAGTCATCATCCAGAAATACATAACACCAAATCCTCTTCTGGATTGGATTAGAGACATGGGCAACACAAGTCTACCAAATGGCTCAATCATTTGGAAAGATTTATGCAAATCTTTTCCACTCATCTCAGAAGGTCTTGTCTAGAAAATAGGGGATGGTACAAAATCAAGAATTGGAGCAGATCCATGGCCAAGATGCTCACAAAAAAACTTACTTCCATTTCAACTAATTCAATTAATTCATCATAAAGGGTTTTTTCACCTGAATCAAATAGCAGATCCTAATTCAACAAACCTCTGGCATCAAGGATGTAAGAAAAGCCAAGATATAGAACTACCAGATCAATGGTCTAAGCTGTGGGATCAATACATTTTTTCCCTCCAATCTTCACACATTCGGATAAATGACAAAGCATATGAGCTGATATGGGAGCATGCCCAACATGGGCATTACACACCTAAAACTGGTTATCAACAACTTTGCTTACATCACTATCGGGAAAATCAAAAGTGGTGGAAGGCGGGTATCTGGAAGATCAAATGTCCAATGAAGGAAACAATATTCATATGGTGCACTCTTGCAAATAAAATCCCTACCTGGGACCATCTCCATAAAAGACAAATTGTAGGACCCGGATGGTGTTGTCTCTGCAAAGACAATGAGGAAAGCACAAACCACCTTTTCCTAAGCTGTAATTTTTCCAAGCAAGTATGGGAGCATTCACAATCTCCCACCTCTTCTAGATCTAACTTGGAAGACCCCACATTGGAATATGCCTAGAAAGATTGGTCATCTTCTCCCCAAACTACTCAAATAAGAGCCCTTTCGCTTCTCCACATGTGGGGAATCTGGTTAGAAAGAAACAAAGCCATCTTCCTTGAGAAATCCAGATCTCCAGAAGAAGTAGCAAGGAAAGGACTAGATATCCTTTCTTACTTCCCCCAAACAAAAAATAGCCCCAATCCAAGAATCATCATTCCTAAACAAATGGAAAAAAACTCCCCTTGGGATTTCTTTGATGGTGCATCTCAAGATTTGAAATGTGGGGGAGGAGCCACCCTCTTCCTAAATCCAACCCATCACTTTCAAATCTCAATGGGGCTGGGATATGGATCAAACAGTTATGCTGAACTCATGGCCTTGAAGCTTCTCCTATGTTTTGCAATTGAAATAAATTTCAAAAAAATATGTATTTGGTGACTCATTGGTTGTAATAAATTGGATTAATAAGATTCAGAGATGCAGAAACACCTCACTAGATGCACTTTTTGAAGAAGTTAGCAAACTTCTTGCAAATTTTGAATCTCTTTCGCTCAAACATGTCTACAAGGAGCGGAACATGGAAGCGGACAGACTTTCAAAGGCAGGAATAAACTTGGAGTGGGGAACATGGAAAATCATAGAGAAAAAGGAGACAGAGGCCAATGAGTACTATCATAGGCCTTTTCTAGATATGCCACAATAGAAAGCTTTTTGTAGTTCAATTATAAACTCGGATGGTTTTTGGTTTAAACAAAATGTTACAACACTTTTTCCCTACAGGTTTCTCCTGGTAGGAAGCTCCCAATGAGAGAAACTGTTGCAGACAGTTTTTGTCTCAATATATGCTCTATGATATGCACAAAAGAAGGAAATTCAGTACTTTCATTCCAGCAGGAAGCTCCCCATGGGAGAAATTTTATAGACATTTTTTTTTACTCAGCATGCTTTCTTTTGTTGATATCCACAAAAGAAGGAAATACATCAGAAATGATGTGATATCATGATGTAACTCTGTGAGAAGCAGGAACAATACATACTTTTGTATGTAGATTTTTTATTAATATAATCAGCGTTTTTTCTTTTGGAAAAAAAAATATATTATTCAATTAACAAACCTGCAACATTGAAATTTAATATATATAAATAAAATAAAAAATAAAACTTTTAATCAACATTATAATATTATATATATATATATTAAAAACCATGCAATTCTAAACATTAATATATGTATAATAATAAAATAAAACCTTTTTAAATAAAAACTTTAAAAAATAAATCAAAACCTAAAATATAAGACAAATTATTTTCCTCCACGCTGAAACTTGAAACCTGCAAAAATAATCATAAAACAGCCTTTCAACCCTCCATATGAAACCTGGAAATAGCCCTTCATGTGAAATCTACAAACACAAAAGCAAACAGCCCTTCATGCGCAACCAGTAGCCATTTCATCCTTCGATCTATCTTTCGGTCTGCACATTCGATCTGCACATTCCTCCTTCCACTTTAAAACCTGCGAATATAGAATATTCTCAATAAAAATGATTGAATGAGTGAGAAACAATCTGCAAATTAGAATGGATAGCCTGTGATAAATATGAATACTATTAGATGATAAGCGTTGTTCACGATTTTCCTCTTATCTATCTTAGGTTGTCAATGAAACGAACCGGCGTGGAACAAAAGGTTTAGTGCTTGTCTTCTCGTTGAGTCCTTATGGTTTATCAATCCCCCCAAGCATATACACATCGTTGGCTCTTATGCTAACTGACCGAGTGATAAGATCGCCACATCCCAGGAGCTCACTATGCGCTTTGATATTAACCGATTTAAACAATAAATAAATGCCTAGTTAAAGCAGGTCATTTTAAGAATAATTATCTCCGAAATTGGCTCGAAAATTCTCACGAGCGAATTTTGTCTCCTAATTGATGCTTATCTGGCCACGATCAAATGGGAACGAGCATGCTTTAAATTGTAACCTATGGAAGCTTCGATGGATCATTGTTATATAGTTCTCTCAATGGATAGAATGGTTAAAATTTCATTGAAGTATGACTAACCAATCAACAAGTGTATGTAGTAATGTATAACAGATAGACACCAGACTTACAATTGGCAGCGGAGATCTCTTCCATAACTATAATTACTAGAAAATAGAAACAATATCATATCAGTAAGGATACCTTAACTAATTGACACAACAAATAGAGTATATTCACTCATCCTCATGCCAAGAAGTGGCAAGAGTGATGAGTAATTACATACCTCTTAGATCAAATGAAGATTTGGATCAAATCGCAGTCATGAAATGCACTTGCTAGGTCTTCGCCAAGTTAATGAGAAGGAAGAGAAATGTGGCAAAATAAAAGGGAATTGTGCTGGCACATAAATATTTCACCAGAACACTTGCATTTATTACAGTCAACAAAAACATTGTGTCTTTTATTCCCTATAACAACATATTGTCTCTTGGTTCCCAGGTTATGAAATTTCCACACCAACGAGAGTGCAATAATAACCCCACCACCTCCCTTCAATATAGCAAGAATAACGAGAGTGCAATAATAACCCCACCACCTCCCTTCAATATAGCAAGAATATCAGTGGAGTTTCTAAGGAGGTAGCGTTCATTTTTCATATACCTCTTGTTGTCATAGAATGGCATGAGCCATAGACCTCTTCTTGACATTTGTGTTGTGTCATTTGCTCCTAAGTATCGACTATGTAGACTATTGGGCATTGTTTGAAGAGGATTTCCAGTCAATAGAAGTTACTTGCAGTGATTTGAGGCTACATGAGGAAGCCACTTCAGCCAAAAATAAATTGCAAGCTCATACCAATACTTATCAGCGGTGGTCAATGATCCATCGGGAACCAGTCCACTAGCGGTGACTGGCTAACATGTATTTGGCGTTCTGAATACGGTCAAGTTCTTAGGCGTTATAATACCCCACTACATGGAAAGATTTTGCTTCCTAGTCCACTATTATTTAGTTAAACTAGCTAATCTAAGATCGTGTTCATAAATTATATTGTTTACCAAATAACTGGTTAGTTTTACACTTGATCACCCTTAAAGAAATTGGTATACAGCAGAATACCAATTCTTTATAACTCATATTTTATTCCTGGGCGACACAACGATCTCTTCTGCTTCTCCTTCCATTGATATCCTTCCACAAAACATGGATCTCTTCCTTGTTACACAAGATCCCATAACAAAACCTCACAAAAACAAAACCCGAAAACCAAACTCAAAATATTACTGATTTCATATCCTCCGAGCCATAGCTAGCTTCTAAGGATTTGAATTGGTTAAAATTTATGAGAAATTGAGAAACATATCTATTATGAATCCTCCATTGGAAATAGAAGATATCTCTCTATAGAGTTGTTGTTGCTAAATAATTTGTTAAATGCGTTGTTGGTGAAATGATAAAACAATGACCTTTGCAAATTATGTTTATTTAAAAAATTCTTTGGAAGGAAAATATTAAACAAATTATACACCTTATCAATTTAATCACTCAAGTAAAAAGGATATCTATTATCAAGATATCGCTAAACATATATATTGCTGATAAATAAACACACCATTATAACCTTTAAACCATAATATTTTAAGATTTGTAAAGGATATATGTTTATGAAAAAGCTTGTTCATATGTTTAGGAATGCTTATGATGAATTTGATATCTATTTACATAAACATTTATCATTAATACAAAATATTTTATAAACACACCATATTCGACATAGGATATTATGCTACAATTATAAACACACCTTTTATCGCTTTATTCAAGTTTAACATTTTATCATGCCAAAATAAAATGTTTAAAAGTTTATATAATTGTACGAACATGAGCTTTCACCATTATGTCTTCAATATAATTTGTTTAAACAATCAAATGATTTTATTGTTAATATAAAATTATTTTATTTAACTTTGGCCAAATTTCACTTATGGTGAAAGTCTATGTGAAGTGGTTGTAATTAAAGTTGCAATGAGTGAGTAAAAGAGCACTTAGTATCCCCAAACTTTAAATAAATTATTAAAGTGGTATAAATACACTTTAACAGAGATAATTTTAAAAATATAATAATAGTTAGTGTAGTTCATGTGTAAGAGATTTATATATATTAAAGAGAAAATATAAATTATTTTTGTGGATTATGTTCTTTTGTTTTTTTCCTATTATAGAAATATAAATAATCAACATTTAATTATTGTAACTTTTCCATAAGTTTTTATATATGAATTAAAAACTAACTTTGTTAAATATATATATATCTTTAGAGAAATATAAATAATTAAAATTTAATTATTGTAACTTTGTCATTAATAATATAATCACAGTCTTGGTAAAACAAAAAACAAAAAAGAGAAAAAGTCTCGCCCTTAAGCCTTTACCATTTTCTCATGATGTCTTTCAGAAAAATGTTGACAATCTTGAAGCCCGATACAAAAAGTCTAAATCGAATTATGTTTCATCTTCTTTGAAATCGAAGGCAGCTGCTGTCACAGCTACGCCTTCTTTTTACTTTTTATTTTTACCTAGTGGGACCTAGCACATCTTTAGTTGGGAGGGGGGTATTAGCATAGTCATTGAAACTGCTAAACTTATCATAGAAATCGCTTGTTTGGACACTCCTCTCTAATCCGGATCATTAAGATAGTTTGATTTTAGAGGGGTTGACCACTGAAAGGGTCGACCCCCTCTCTCTCTATCGCTCAATCACTACATAAAGACGCACTTATCTTAAAAAGTATTAGTTAGTAAATAAAATCATAAAATTAAAATTTTAAATGAACTTAGATTCTTCTCAAAATTTTATGATTATTGCGCTAACTGGTTGTCGCAAGTCACTCAGAAACAGGTTTTGACAAGAAGGGTTGCTACTTTCAAGTATAAGAGCATTTTATTTATTTTAACTTTTGACTAAGCACATAATTTCATGTATTTTCAATGCTCTAACAAGCTTGTTGTATGGAAATACTAACCTTTTTCAGGTTTAAAGACGAATGAATGACATTTCCAGAAGCATAGAAAAGTTTCAGAAAAAATGTTCCATTAAAAGCTTGAAGGAGTGGAGTTTTCCCTTGAGTATGTCATGACATTTGCTGCCACAAAGAAGCCTTTCATAAACCAATTACACCATGCTATGATTACTTGTCAGTTTTCCTTCCAATCTTATCCATCATCCATGTCAGAGTCTATTGGTTTCACTACCTTATACATCATGATTTCCCGCATGTCTACCTTTCTGAGTCACACACATTTTTTCCTCATTTTCAGTTTATATTTTTCCTTATGAATAAAACCATTCAACTTCCTTTCCATGACTACATTACTTTATTATCCCTGCCATAAAAACTATTTTTGACCTTCGTATCTTTCATCTATATTCCTACCACTCATTATGTACAACTCATGTTGACTAATGTGGGATTCCTTAAGGCCCACCTTTCAACAAGTCTTTCCCCATCGACCTCAACACATTATCAAAGATAGAGACTCGAGTTCATTTTTAGTACCTTGAGGCTTGCATGCCTTAATGGTAAGTTCTCTTGCTAACAATCATGGGAATACATCAATGTCCCTTGACCGTTAGATCTTGCAAGTGGTTCAACATCAACTCATTTATTCACACTTTGCATGATGTACTTAGGTACCTTGGCACTCATTGACATCAATGGTGAGATTTCCTCGCATTGGTTAACGACATTCATCAATGGTTGGTAATCCAATGACTTCTTTCCATGTTCGACATCGACACATTTATTCGCATGGTAAGAATTGTACCATCAGGTTTTGTTGTAGGTGAAGACTATATACTTTTCATGACTCCATCAGTAGTTTTACAGCAGCATACTTCAGTCCTATGAGTACCACAGTTTCACTTTCAGCTCTCATCTTTTACTTCATCCAACGAAGTAGTATTTCAGATTTCTTCACTTTACATTCTATTATTTAGCAGCAGTAGCCACATTCCTATTACATAGTTCATCAACTTTTTGGGTAAGTGGAGGTATGTTTTTTTCTAATCTTTAGCCATGTAATTCA
>LPNX010788021.1:373061-393709 GCA_001517045.1 Pseudotsuga menziesii | reverse complement strand
ACCTTATTCCTATCTTATCCTTCCATAAAACCATTAATATTCACCACTTTCATAATAAATATGGGTTTATATTACCATTTTCCAAATCATTTATTTTTTGAGTATTTTGAGTGAATTTTTGGTTAATTATTGAAAAACATAACATATTTTCATTATACTTTAAAGTTGGATGAGTTTGGTGATGCTTATAGGTGTATTTGAAGAGTTTAAAAATCTCAAAAGTGACCACCTAACCTCAGATTCGAATTTCATCCTCAAGATGTGGGCTAATTTCAAGGAGATCATGAACATGTGGAGAGAATATCTCATCCAACATTTGTTGGAGGATTTGAAGGGATGAGTTGTAGATTTGTTGAGGATTTGAAGGGATAAGTTGAGAGAATAGTGGATCTGTAATTATGATCAGTTATCTTCAATTCATGTATAAATAGGAGGGCTTTCTCCTCATTTTGGTTGGAGGCCTCTCTAGTGGTTTGGTAGTAGAGAACTGGTTCATCTTTTGAGATAGTCATAAATTTGATCCTGTTGTAATAGATTTCATATTTTAGAATAGATAGTTTGATTTTTTCATATTTTGATGTCTTGGTTATGAATTATTTGTATTGATTTTATGTGAGCTCACAAGTTAATGTTGATTGCTTTATACCAGTTTGTTTCATGCAATTTCAGTCTTTCTTTATCAAGTTAATTTATGCAATTTCATGTTTTCTGCAATTAGATTTAGATTCAATTTCAGTTGTAGAATAGGTTAGCAATACTCTTCCCTTGCATATATTTTGTATGTACGTCACAAGTTTATACTCTCTCTGGGTTGACAATTAAATCATAGGATATTTGTTATAATTTGTTTAATATTTTGCACCAACACACACAAGGATATCATCAGTCCCGGTATGTCAAATAGATACCAACAAGATAAGTACTCTATATATGAATGAAAACATAGAAAACATCATGTACACATACCATCTCACCCCCAAGCCTGGCCTGGAGGTCAGGGCATATCCAAGTCCCCTGTGATAATCCATCGCAATATACGGTTATTCCTTAATGATTATCGATATTTGCCGCCACTGGTCTAACAAATCCTGAGTGAATAAATGGTCCACTATCATGCCTCCCTCATGTACCATCATCTCGCACCACGTGCACATCCGCAGCTCCTGAGGCCCACCATCCCACACTTCTACATGTAGCTGGAGGGTTGAAACCCTCTCAAAGAAGAAGGCACACAAGAAGGAAGCAAAGCATAAGTCCCCACCCATCGAATTGGCATGGTTCAAGCCACACCAAACTGAAAACAAGTACAACTGGGCCCATCCAAAGTATGTGCCCCCCATAGCACTCTCCACCATCTGGAGCTTCCCCCAAGATATCTTGTGGTTCCAAGATGAACCCAAGATACGCATCACCATCGCTACAACTGCATGAGTCGAAAGACTCTCAATATCACACATCAAAATATATGAGCCCCATACATGTGAAGAGGCATAGAAGTAGCTCTCAGAGAGCTCCTTAAGCATTTCCCCATGCAAGAGATTTGGCATCGGATCACCAATCACCCCCAACATCGGGAGCCTGGTAAGGAAGTACACATTGTGTAACGTAATCTCGAGACGTTTCCCCTATATAATGAAGTACTCCCCTTGAACATCCCAGAAACTAACCAAGGTCTCAAGAAATAACTTCAAGGACTTCATCAGAGGTACTTGCATGAACTCAAGTAGCCCACAACAGGCTAATGTATCTCAAACACCCAAATTTTCATTTCACACAACATCCCTACACACATTTTTACAATCTCATTCCTGCCACGCTGGTGGAGCCATCCTACACAAGCACCAAACCTATGTTAGCCACAACTATTAGCAAAAACCTACCCCATTGGATAAGTCACTCCTTGTTGACCAAAACCAGTGACCAAGTCGCACCTTTGGGCCAAACAGGAACGATCTAGTCGCCCTTTCAGGCCAAATAGAAGAGACCTCAAGCCCCACCTTTCTTCCCAATAGGAGCAACCCAGTCACTTCTATACGGCCAGAAAGAGTGACCCAGTCGCTGGTTTGGCCTCGAAATAAGCGACCCAATGTCAAGAATCCTGAGCAGGGCATCTTGGGCCCCTGGGTGAGCAAAGCAGAAAACAAAACCACTGAAAAAGATGAGTTTTTCATGTACTCTTACCTGCAAGTCATGGCTCTAAAAATCACCAGTTGAAATGAAAGAAATCAGCAAAAGAGGTTTTGGGGCCCTCCTCTCCAACTCAGCATTGAACAGTAACAATGACATTTGTCATGTGGTCCCCCCCTATTTATAGGCCTTATTAGGTCTATTTTTATTCCAAGCACGACAACGCCATTTGGAGTCCGTTTGGGACACTGTTTGCACCATTGGTTTCAGTTTTCCTCCCTATGTCTTTTTATGAGACTAGTATCTCATGCTTAAAACTTGATTTTCTAGAACATTTTTGAGAAGTTTCCTAGGTTTGTGTGCCTTTTCCATATAACTATCTTCATACTTGTACTTGTCACCCTCTCATTTGGGTACTCAGTATGTAGTCTAATACGGCCACCCCAAGTTGGTATGATATGTTTACACATGATTTTCTGGACCTTTTTTCGATAGTCACCTCAATTTGCGTGCCTTTCTGCAAACCTTCCCATGCAAATATTGGTGTGTTCAAGAGCAATCTGCTCGATCCATGCTACATGGTTGGTCACCTTTGGACACCTTTCACTGCCCCACCATGGGGCACCATGAGCGCCCCTTGGCTTGGTTGACCACAATGGAGTTTCTGTTAAGCTATTCTCTGACTCCTAAATGTATGAAAAGATCGTCGAGCACATTTGCTTCCTTTCCCGCTCATCAAAGTATGGGAAAGGGCATCTACATAATATCGTTTATATTCTTTTGCGGACTGTATAGACTACCGTATGAAAAGTACCACCTCAGCATACTCAAGCTAGGAACATTTCCCTTTTCATCCTTTTATGCTTTCTCAAGCATGGGAACCGAACTCTACAAAAAATATCACCATGGGTTGTCTTTAAGCTCTTTTCTAGCCTTCTCATCAAGAAAAGATCTCCGAGCAAACTTGGTTTCGTTCATGCTCATAAAAGTATTTTAATGACTGTGCAGCCAGTATAGGTTTAACCTTTTCCAGCCTAATTGGACTACCAATGGTAAATAAGTCTCCCATCACCTAAAAAGGATGGGCGAGCTCTCCTATGTACATTTTAATCCTTTTTTGGGCATAAGAGACTATCAACAAAAAACAGACCCCATTGGAGTCTTATGCATGCTTCCAGACTCTCTAAAATTGAAAGAACCATTAAGCATTTACTTTCATGGGATTGCTAAAAATCCATGAGATCATGCCACAATGGTGTCTCTAGGTGCCACCCCATGTGTTACAGTTTGGTAGAATTCTCCCTTTGGGTCACCTTTGTTCAGAGTATTCTATGATGAGTCTTCCTTGGATCCTAGGAATATCAAACATATTATCTACCCCATCCCAAGTATTTCCCATCTACAGTCACATTCCCGATATAACAACTATGGTCCCTCTACCTTGAGTCAGTTTCATTTGCTGCCAGGTCATCCCTATCGTCGTACTCTGAACAAAGGAAGCCTGAGTCCCCCATGATTCCATGAACTTATTTCTTCACTCAGTGAGTTAGTCCCCAGATTGTCCCACACCTTTATTTATTACCCTCATGCTTATGGTCAAGGAAACATCATTGCCTTGGTCAATTGTAGGTCTCCCTCTATCGATGACAACATATCTATTCCAAAGGATAGAATCAGAGGTCCCAGTGTCTTGGTTTCATTAACCCCATTGATGAGTTCCTTGGACCACTTGAGAGGAGTCCTTAGTGCCTCTCAAGATGGTTTTGTATCACGTGCTAAACGTCAACTACATCATCGCACCATTGAGATTCATACAGGGTATTGGTTCATGCAGTATTTGGTCGAAGACCCCGATTGTCACCTGACTCTAGTAGATTGGTTAGTCTATTAAGGGACCTAGAAAGGTTCATGTCCCTTGTGATTTTCGGGTTGCATTGGAGACAGTGGATAGAAGCCCCCAGATCAGTGCTTCTGTATATATTCATGATTGATGCAGCATATTGTACCTCATTGTTGCACATAAAAATCTCACATTGCCTAGTCAGCCTTCAAATGACTTTCTTATTGCCTGCCAACCTTCCAAAAAGCCTGATTTAGATCACCTTGGCCATTTTTTTCCCTAAACTAGAAGGAACAATGCTCCTTTACCTTTTCCACAGAGTGTCGTTGACACCTCCACCAGTTGAGCAAAAAACATCATTAGCCCTTTGAAGTGGGAAAAATCCTAGATCGACGCTCTGTCTAGTTTACCAAAAAGCTCTGATGGTCACTTAAAGGGAAAAAAAAGAAGTTTCTAGAAGATTCTGTACAGAATCCTTCATGGAATTAGTTCATGCATGTCTAGGAGAGGTGGAATTTGCCTCCCTCACCTATAGGGATATCATTCTATCCTTTTGTCAAGTTATCCTATGGGTTCTTGGCCTCTAAATGAAGCCTCCATGAAGAGAGTGGGAGAGGCTAGAAAAAGCATCCTTATGCTGCTAGTTTGAAGTATCAATAGAGGCAAAGTAGAGGTAGCTTGTAGCTGGAGAGGTCTTCATATGAGTTTGTAGACATTTGTTGAGATAGAAGCTGTCAAAATCAAGGATTTTGGTTGTACTTCTTCTCATCCATATATCAATACAAAAACATTTCCCTTTCCTATATTTGAATATTGTGTTTGTGATTAAATATTATTGGACTCCTTGATCACCAGTATGGATAGTTGATTGTCATGATGCTATCATCTTTTCGTTTGTCTTTTGATCTGTTTTGCAGTTATTGAATCATCTCAAGGACTATCCAGAGAGAAGATAAACAGATCTACGGTTGAGGTATATGATATGTTATGTTAATTAATTTGACTATTCAATGGAAGGATATGTTGTTGTGTCTTTTTGTTCTGTAGTTGTGTTTTGCATTGCAGAGGAACAAGCAGTGTCACCACTGGTTGACAATTCTTGATGACAAAATTGATGACTCCACTAGGGAATCTAGCCTAATCCAGTCAGATCTGGGGAAGATCCAGTCAGATCTGGTGTAGATCCAGTTAGATCTGCAAACCACGGTAAGCATCCCATTTATGAAGAGCGTCAGTCTATCCTAGGACACATTTCCTCCTTTTGGTTGCAGCACCAATGATTCCTTTCTCTTTGGTTGATAGAGCATCAATGACGCCTTTCTGCAGAAGGTTAGGAGCATCATAGCACCCTAGAATGCTCTGGTGCAGTGCCCTTCAGCGTGCCAAGGTATGCCTTTTAGTCCCTCTTGGATTTCAAAATTTTGTAATTATCTTTTGATTTTTGAGTGTTTTTTGGCTTACTTTTTGATGTAAATGAAGTGTATTTTTGAAAAAAAAATCTCTCCCACAGTCAGGAGGGGCCATGAATTATATATTCTACAGTCACTTTGATTGTTATATTCCTTCTGCATTCAAAGAGAGTTTATGTTTCTTGCATTGGATTTTGCATTCATTTCTTTGCTTGAAACCTCTTGCTCTTTTCTGTAGATATTATTAATTAGAATTGGGAAATATACATTTCATTTTCATGTGTAGGTTTTGGTTTGTTTTGGACTTGGAATGCGTGAGTGATCCGTGTGGTTTTTTGAGTCTTTCTTTTCTTGGGGTGATTTTTGTTTCTTTTTGCATGTTGAGTTTTTTAGTGCTTGGTAGGAGAGATTGGTTCTTTGTTTCCTTGTATGTTCCAAAGAGAAGTTTTAGTTTTCTCTCTCCTTTGCATTATTCACACGCGTGTTGAACAATTTTCTTTTTGTTTTGTACATGATTGTTTGAAGTTTTGGATCTTACTTTCATTAGGAAGAAATATATGTTTTCAGCTTTGCATGCATTAGAGTTAGATCTGTTTGGAAATGTTAGTGAAATCATCTTTCCATCAAGTTTTTATGCATCTTTTTCAAGCATGAAAAGATAGGAAACATTTCTGGTTTGTTTACATTATATGTTCTCTAGATCTCTTTTTTAATTGCTTTAGAGATTGTTTGGGGTGCATTGATATTTTACTTCTTCATTTGAAAAGATAGAATTGCATTTGCATTTGGGTGTGCATTTTTGGAAGAAAAATAAATCTCTCTCCCTCTCTTAGGTAGAACTTCATTGAAGAGGAAAACTTGCATTATCATATAGATCAGTGTGCGTCTTCTTTAACTTCAAGTTTTCACTCCATGGTTGCACCTAAACGTACAAGATAAAATTAACACTAGCTTAGGTTTAAAATTATTAATAACTGTGTGTAAGTTAGTGACATGTTTGGGCATCGTAAAATGTAGTAATTGTCATTAATTTGTCTGCACTACAACCTGGGACTCACGCGATTATTCCATGTACCATCAGTATATCGAACGGCCTTTCACATACCCTTGAGGTATATAGAAAGGTACTTCACATACTCGATTGTATATCAGAAGGCCCCTTGTGAACGGTTGTGCATTAGACAGCACTACTACCTATTTGAGCTCCCACATACCTGGCGTATATTGGGAGACCCTCTTAGAATTCTTGTGACCAACTGAGTTATCCGTTTGGCCTGTCCTATGAGATTATTGACTTTTGATCCATTCCTATTCGCACAGTTTTCTTGTAGATTTTAGGCTTGAGTAGTGTTTGATCTTGTGTGGTATTTTAGAGATTCTTAAAGAGTTCAGATATGGGAGACTCTCCCAGGACCCCCAATTAAGAGAACCCTTTTCAAGGTATGTCTTTTGTTTCTCCCCCCTGTGGAGCTGTTGGTCCTCCCTTCATGGCCACTTTGAACCTTCCTAGATTGACTATAGGATTACCTGTATGGTTATTCTCCAATCCTGTCATACCAAATGCATCCTTTGTGTCGGATACTGGTCCTTTACCACATGAGCATCAACCTCATGTTAATCCTTCTCCTTCTTCGTTGAATTTTGAATCAACTTCCCTATATTCCTCTTCATCTGTTGAAAACTATGAAGTTAGTAAATGGGCAGGTAAGAAGAAGATGAAAAGGAAGGCTAAGAAGAAGAACATTAAGAAGAAGGTCATTTATCCAACCCCTGATATTCATGTTGGAAGCCTACCATCCACTGGTCATCATGTTGGGAGTGTTGATGTACCTGTTTTCGACACCCATAAAGCTAAGTTCCCTTGTAGAATTTGCAAGGGTGATCACCTTCTCAAGGACTGTCCTGATCTTTCCCTTGTGTCAGAAGTGTGGTATAAACATCTTGTGTCGTCAGTCTCTGATCATCAAGCTGATGATACCCCGTCAACCAGTGACTCTTTGGTTGAGAGTTGAAAAGGAAAGGCTAGGTATCCTTTCTTGCTATGTAAGGATATGCACCGTACTTACCTTTGTCCTCTCATGGATGTAGCTTCAAAGTTGTTGGAAGATCTTACTGTCCCTCGGTAGCAGCTTCGAACTGGTTATTGTAAGTTTCCCATTAACATTCCATTAGTTGATAAAGTGATCGATCCAAGTCCATCCTTGGTTGATCCCACTCTTTCGTTGAGGAGTGAAGTCAAAGTGGTCTATCCAGTTCCATCCTTGGTTGATCCCACTCTCCCCTTGGAGAGTGACGTTAAAGTGGTCGAGTCGATGTCATCTCCACCCAATCCCATTCTTTCATCAAAGAGTGTTGAGATTGAAGTAGTCCCTTCGATAGAGTCTTCATCTTATCCCTCTCTTCCAATTGAGAGTGAAAACCATCTTGCTAAATTTTTCATAGTTAGTTATGATTGTTCTATGCAAGAAGAAGTTTTGTCTCTTTCGACGGAATCCTCTTCGAGTAGTGAGGTTATTTCCTTTTACTGGAGTAACCTAATAGAATATTGTCTTCATTTGAGTGTTCCTTTCCAGATAGCTATGCGATTTTCTTCTAAGAGTATACTCCACACTATCATTGATGAAGGGGATTCTGTTATCATTCTATCCTCTACTGCTTGGAAAGCCATAGGTTCTCCTCTGCTTGTGCCAGTTACCAATCAGATTATGGATTTTAATCAAACACCCACAACACCTTTAGGGATTTTTCCTCAGTTGCCTATTACTTTGGAAGAAAAATCTGTCTGTATCGATGTTATGGTAGTCCAAGGTCCTTTAGATTTTAATCTGCTCCTTGGGCATGATTATGTTTACGCCATGAAATTTGTAGTGTCCACACTCTTTCTAGTGATGTATTGATCAGCTTTCCTTCGTTAAACTTGATTATTATGTGACTCCTAGTCATCAAACTTCCCTGAATGTCCTGCATGTTCTTGTTGCTCTTTCCCCTTTGTTGCAGCTGCAACAATTTCCCAAAATTCAAAAATTTCGGGACCCTCCTTTTGCTTATATTAGTTTGATTTGCTTCTTTGATTTGGGTTTAATGACTCTCCAGAAAGACTTTTCTAGTGCTTGAAATGAACCACTGTTTGTTTAAGCTTTATCATTGCCTTGAATGCGTTTTCAAGTGTTTGAGTTGGATGTTTATTTGCTTGCGCTCCCGCCGTCGCGGAGAAATAATAAGCTTTAGCTTCGTTATTCTTCTCCGATGCATTTTTCTTAATCGATTGACTTTTGGTTTCACATCAGAATGATTTGCTTCTATGTTCTCCACAGTTGCGGATGGTAGACTGCGAAGTCTCCTGATTATCGCTTTGACTTTTCAGACCCCGCTTTGTTGTTTTCACTGATCCTTAAGTTTTGGGTTTCTGCCGTTGCGGCTGTAGAAAGAACTATCCTTCCGGTCATTTAGTTGTGTTTTCCTCCGATCTAGATTTTTTCCTATTGCAGGAGGTCGTGTCCTTTATGATTTCGCTGTTGCGGCTCCTTATTCCACTATCGCTCCGACGATTAGTCTTGCGAGCTCCGATGCATTATTGGATTTCTCCCGGATGTCTTGGTGGTTATCATAGTTGTTTTACCACCTGACGTTGTGGGAAGAGATGTTCTTATGACCTCTGATATTTTTGCTTCCGTCGTCCGATTTTTATCCCGCCGCTTATAGTTGACCATATATATATATATATATATATATATATATGGGGTCGAGCGTTTTGATTATTCTATTGCTATTTTGACTGTCGTGCACTGTCATTTTTGTGTGCTATCGTTCGCTCGAGCTCGCCGAACCCCCCATTGTCGGTGTACACTCATTTCCAGGTGGCTCAACTATGGAAGCTTGACAATCGTCTTCCCACCAGTCGCACAGCAGTGCCAGGTAGGATCTTGTTCGCCTTACCCATTCCGTTCTATTGAGTATTTTGATTTTGGTCCATGGTTAGGTATTTTTACAGTCGTTTTCCCTTGGCCCCATTATTTACATGCTTATATAGTGTGGGGATTGTAGCGTAACTGTTAGTGGGGGTGTTTTTGTGGCCCCCAGTGTGGTTTCCCTCCACGATTGTTATGTGTTTTGACCCTGCGCTTGGTGGTTGGGGAGATTGGTGCAAACGGTCGTTACGTTGTCTGCACCAGTCTGCCCCATTTGATGATAGGTTGTTTAGGAAGAGTTTTGCATGGCCTCCCTGTGATGCTTGGACTGATTTCCTCCTCTCGTGTTGCCCGTATCCTTCAAACCAAAGCTGCATTTCACCACGCTGTTTCAAGCGACCCGGTTCACGGTCGGTTTCGAACCTAAGCCGGTTGGGGGTTGCATAGCACCGCATAACTGTAGACGGACCATAGATGACGTGCAGATAGAGTTATTCTTGAAAGCACACCGTTAAAAAAAAGACTTGAATCAGTTCCCCTGTCATTCCACGCATCGCCATGATCATGGCACCCACAGAGAGCCAGAGGTTTCTTCCTGTTAATGTAGATTTTGTTTCCCACTCGATATTTGTTTGTCTTAGCATTAGATAGAAGTGTTAGCCTGCACATATTTGCTTCATTTAATTAATTTCCATCATGGTAAACACAGAGGAGTTAAAACACTGTACATTGTTATCTCAATCTTTGCAACTTATCCGGAAATGGCCTAATGATTATAATTTCATATATGATAGGAAGATTCCAAACTCAAAATTTCAAAGCGACAAAAGAAAAAGGCCCCTGTGGTCGAAGAGGATCCCGACATGGAAGTTATCACCAAGACTGAATATATCTATGAGGACACCAAGTGTATAACTGGTGTAGAGCCCGAGTACCAGTGGGGAGACATCTATAGGTTGATCACGCGCAGAGAGGTGCCTGATATAGGATTTGAGGAAGAAGGCATATACGCAAATATAGAAAGGTCTTCACTGATGAAGATTGCTACAAGACCAATGCTCTTCCCATGCTCTGAAGTGATTGGTTGGATTCTGCCCCGGGCAAATGTAACCACTAAGATCCTTGAGAATGTTTACAAACAAGGCTATGCTACCTATAGCCTAGGATATCTAGCCTTGGCCTACCACCTTCCAGAAGCACAAATATTTTTGTCTGATGATTGGTTGAGAAACATTAGAATGGACCTTGTTGAGACCCTCAAAAGAATATTGTTTCCTGGAAGAAACTTTAGAACCAGGCTGACGGGAGAATATGACACAGTGAGCTTAAGGACCCCATACAAGTTCATCACCTTAATGCTCAACAGAATTTTTGGAAGAGCGCATGGAAAAAGCTTCAAATTGTAGTGGATGCCAATTATTTTTTATGTTGCGACCCAGGGGACCATTTTCAATTGGGCCAACATAGTGTCAAATAGTCTTTTAGCCTGTATGGCCTCGGCTTTGGGAGGAGTGTCCCAAAACAGATCAGAATTTTACATGAGTTCCATACTCGTTGATTGTATACTGTGCAATCAACCTTTCCTCAGCCTAAGGTGCATCTGGGATAGGGAGAGGATGCCTGTTTACTCCGCATACAAGCCACTGTGGGATCACAAGTACCACAGTCACTACTGGGAGGTCTGTGAACATTTTATCATGCCATTGTATACGCTCATTTTCCTGAAAGAATGTGACTGCATGTCAGAAGAGGCATTGCAGGTAATTGAAGAATATGCAGATTATTATCTGACTGAGGATGGGCTCTACTTCATAATGTTTGGAGGCTCAAGAGCACCCTCCCTACTACCCAAATATGCCACAGACTACATAATTCATAAATAGGCAGTTAGGCAAGTCTTCCTGGATGGCATAGGAAGCTTTTTATTTGAACATAAGAAGGCTTCCTATCCCCCTTTGCCTTTCAAGTTAGGAAGTTATAAGTTTACCAGAGTGAAGAAAGCAGATGAGTTTGTAGAAGAGTTGGATAAGTTTCATTTTGGTGAAATGCCCTTTCACAGAAATGACTCCGGCAACAAAGTTGTTGAACACTGCAAAGAGGCCAACGTCCATTTCGAATACACTCACCATTGGGATAGAGAAGAGTCTGTCTTTCGTAGTGCATTGAACATAACAGCTTTGAGGAAAAGGTTCAAAAAGAAGATCACCACCAAAAGTGGGAAGGGGAAGGATGAACAAGCAAAAGCTGATGAAGAAGCCAGGAAAAGAAATGAAGAAGCCCAAAGGTTAGCCCAAGAAGCTGAAGGGTGGCTGAAGGGAGACGAGGAAGAGAAAAGAAGAGTTGCACAAGAGGCAGCCAGAAAAGCAGAAGAAGATGCAAGAAATGAAGAAGAAGAAATAAAAAGAAAGATAAATCAGGAGCTTAAGAGACAGGAGGCAGAGAGGATGAAACTGACCCAGACAGCGATAGAATAGTCAGCCTCTGGCACAGCTGACATTTCAGACCCAGGATGTGGAGAACCCCGAGGTTCAGGACCCAGAAGTACTTGTTGTCAGCACACCTGGACAGTCCATGGTCCCCACACTTAAACTGGTCCCCTTTGAACAGAAGATAGGGGAAGAAATCCTTGATTTTAATACTATCTTCTATGACAAGGAAACCAAGAGGATAGTGAAGAGAACTGAAAAGAAGGTTGCAACAGGAGGTTTGTCTGGGAAAATGATAACGGATACGACCATTGTATATGGAATAGACCAAGATCCCAAATTCACCATTAGAGCAGGAGCTGCACTGATCCACGCTTCAGAGGATAATGTAGACAAAATAATGACAGATCTAGAGCAATCTAAAAAGTCTTCTTCTCAGCTGAAAGACACATTAAGAAAGGAGAGAGAATAAAGTAGTAAGCTGAAGAGAAAATTTGAAGATGTGCAGAAGGAGATGAAGTCTTCAAGGGCTGAATTGTAGGTTCTCCAAGCTGAAAGAAGATCTATGGAGACTGCACAAGAGTGTATGGAGAAAATGCAAGAGGGCGAAGAAAGAACAGCTGCTTGGGAAGATAGAGGATCTGGAGCTTCAAAAGACCACCTTGGAGGCAAGTGAGAAGTAGTCTCAAGAACAAGAGACAAAACTTCAAGAGCATTTCACTTCTCTATCAACAGCTTTGGAGGAATCAAAAGAGTAGCAAGTTAATCTCCAACCTTTCAAGGAACATGTGCTGGCACAAAAAGCCAAGATGCTTCAGCTGCAGATGGCCATAGAAGAGGAAAGATGCAAATTTTTGCAAGTAGATGGTCGATTAGAGGAGATTCTGGAGACTTCCTCCTATTTTTTTGATAGATCTCAGGACATCCTAGAAGTCTTGATAGCAAGGATGGCAAGGCTAGAGAATGATGAAGAAACTCCTGCAGAGCTGCCCTCAAAAGATAGACAGGCCCTTAAGCAGTATTACGACTTATTAGAATTTTATACCAACACAGCCAAGGAATTCAAAAAGGATGTTAGAAAGATGAAAGGAGCATGTACAGAATTCTTCAGAAGGCTCCTGATTACCCATAACCGATGCCAAGTAGAAGCTGAGAAGAGATTGGATGCTTTTCTAGACCACAACTCGTTTGTGGAGATTTTGCAGAAAAGGTATCAAGAGGAAGAAGCAAAAATATAGCACATTAAATCTCTTGATGACCAGACCTTATGAAATGAAGTAGATCATTCCGCAATCAGTGTGCAACTATTAGAAGATCACCTTCGTTTAAGTGCAACCAGAATTGAAGCCATCAATAACCAGGCTGCGAAGTTCGAGATAAACATTCGTTTTTTGGAACCTTATGAGTTTGAAGGCATCGCCTCAGAGGCTTTAGCTTGGAAGAAATTTCTGAATGCTCAAGTGGGTCCCTCCACATGAATGATGGTTCACTTTTGTAATATGTAACAATTTTGTAAACACTTAATGAAAGTGAAATTTTGGGAGGGGAAGAGTTGGGAATCCCAAGGGTTATTTGTTCGCAGCCCAATAGTCTCATCCTTTTGTATAAATATAGAGGACTTAAAAGAATAAGGGGCTTTTTCCCAGTGTTGCTGCCGCAACTTTTCCTCCCCGATTTTATTTTTTCACTTAAACTCTGGGACCCCTCCTCATCATTTTTCTTGGATTGATTGTTAAAGGCTTGACCCCTCGAACATATCTGTTCATCTTGAAGTTGAATACCCGCTATTTTGTTTGCCTCGTTCAGTTTAGTTTGGGTCGTATGGTCTGTTTAATACCCATAGAACATGAAAATGTTTCCTTAGCAAAGAAAAAATGTTTTGGCTACAATTGATCCTTAACGCTGTTGGTTTTTGCTTTGGATCGGACCTCTTGCGGAAGATGCTAAGCCTCAACTCACCCGCCGTTGCGGCTCCTGGATCAAACTTTACGCCCGATTGGAGTTACGTCCGATGCCCGATTCGTTTGTTTCGATCGCTTGCTCCTAAGTTTCTAATTGCCCGCCATTGCGGCCGGGAGGATAAAGTCAGCTCCCTATTAGAGTTTCACCCGACGGCCGACTCATTGCTCTTTTCTCCCGCCCGCGTTGCTCAGCCTTTGCCTCATCCGCCATTGCGGGTGGTAGAGCAATCTAGCCTCCAATCCCCTTCTCTCTGGCATCCGGTTGCCTTTATCACCTGGGTTGTCACTCTCCTGGTTCTTATGCTCCTCCGCCGTTGCGGCTCCTAAAGCCTTTCCCCATCTGATGCAGAAGTCTGTTCCCGCCCGATCCAAGTATCGCCCGACTGCTGATTTAGTGTTGCCGCGAGTTCTCGCCCGGATGAACCAAGCTAACCCCTTGTGAATTTATCATTATGGTTAGAATTTTTCAATGCCTAATATCTCAGTTTAGTGGATAATGCACCAATGTTGTCTGCAGGGAGAATCCCATAGATCGCTGAAGCAATTCAGAGCGAAGAAAAGGACAAAACAAACGAATGACAGAGACACCGAGGAGGCAGTTTCAGCAGTTACGGTCAGAAGGTAAACGTCTATGGAAAATGATTGGGAAAACGCAACGACCAGAAAAGAAACTGAATCGTCAAGGATGCTGAAAGGTCACATGCTAAGGGAAGCCTAGAAGACAGGAGTTGTAGTTTAAATAACGGGAAGCCTGACTGAAAAGGGGCTTTTTCCCCTGGAAAAAATTGTAAAGGTTCGCCTGTAAGAGGAACTACTTCGTTTTGCAAAAGGAACTGCAATTCTACCTGGTTGGAGAAATTAAAATGGAATGTATCAATGCGTTTTGATGAATGATGTTGGAAAGGAACTATTTCGTTTTCAGCTGCGTTTCATTTACTATGAGAATGTTTAATTTCTTGAAACTATGTTCTTATTGAATGTTCTTTGGTATTTTTATGATCTTTCCATGTGAGTAAGAATGGTATTCATACAGCAATTGGCTACCTGGTTGTTAAATATTTGTGATTTTTCATGTGTCTGAGAGGAGTATCAGCTAACTGTAACCCTTCATACTGCATGCGCAAAAATTTGAATTACTCACTTAAAATTGATGGCTCGCTTCCTAGTGTTAGATTAGACAATTAGTTTCTTTCTCATTGTATATGATTTGTTTGCCAGCGGGTCTAAGACGAGAGGTAAGAACCTGCGCATCACATCGTGACCGCCCCTTGCAGTCTAATCACCTTGCACTTAGTTAGGCATGTGCATTTCATCTCTTAAGTTAAAATACAAAAACTTGGTGGACCGGGCCGCAACCGGTAAAGCTTTGTTTTTGTTACTTGACTCACGGTAGCCGGACCGCAAACCGGACGGATTCCCTATACCAAACAGTCAGCGGGCTAGTTGGGAACACTGATTGGGGAGAATCCCTTACTGTTGCCACCTGTGATTTTCCAGGCCTCAACAGTTTTGGCGCTAGAAGGAGGGCCGCCAGTGCATGGCTGGCCAAGGAAACCCGTTTTATAGAGAACATTCCGCTGGTTACAGTTCTGAAAGTAGTGGACCGCGTAATCCATTTCCAGAAGAAGAAAACAGAGAACATCTATATCCTGTTCGCAACGAGATCGTAAATGATCTAAGAAGACATACCCGTGCTTATGTAAAGAAGATTGGAGGGTTGCCAATTATCCCCGAACTGCCTAGAAGAGAGTACAAGAAGAAGGACCATCCTTTAAGTGAAGATTCGGTGTTGGTAGGAGACTGGGAAGAACTTGTGGAAACCGCCTTACAGGAGGTTGAATTTCCTTTGAACCAAGTAGGTCCAGACACTCCTTACAGTTCTCTTGTTCGCACCCCTGCTGGTTCACATCCCCACACCCCTGTTGGTTCACCTCCGCATTCTCCACCCCAAATCATGGCCGGTGTTAACGCCAATCAACCCCCACCTAATTCTCCACCACCTGCATGGAAAGCCAGGTCACCTCTGAATTTGACCCCGTCGTTGCATGACCTACCTCAAGCCTTCGAAAAGTTATTACCTAAGTTCGACCCAAATGATAAGATATTAGTGGATGATCACTTACAGAGTTTTTATTTGGCTATAGAAGGACTGAAGGCAGGGGAGCATGAAGATGTGGTTTGTAGATTGTTCCCACATACCCTCAAAGGAGCTGCGGCCTCGTGGTATTTTGGATTGCCCGCCAATTCTATCCCAGAATGGGATACTTTTGAGAGAATATTCAGAAGTAAGTATGCCATCCAAAAGACTCACGCTGCCCTCATGAAAGGACTGTGTGCATTGAAGAAAGAGAAAAAAGAAAAGGTGCACAACTTTACACAAAGGTTTGCAGCATATCTAAAAAATTTCTCTGAAATAGATAATCCTTCAGATAAAGTACTGATTGAATACTATACTTCAGCTTTGGGTCCTGATTTAGCCATGTTTGCAAAAGGTAGGGCCAAGCCTACTTTGACGGAGACTTATGAAGAGGCAGAAGTGGTGGAGGCTGAAAGGGAGAGTGTTGAAGATTATCCTGAACAGTCAGGGGAGAAAAGGAAAACCTTACTGTTTACTAATCCCAAAGAGGAGAAAGCACTAGACTATGAAGGTATGGCCAAAATGGTGCAAAAGCTCTCTAACAAGATCATAGATTTAGAGAAAGAAAAAGAAGCACAAAATTTCTACAGGCCATACTATAAGAAAAGAGAAGACAGCAATTAGGCCCAACCTCCTCCTCAAAGGAATGCATCCATGAATTTGACAGACATAGGTATGGAAAATTTCTGTACTTTTCATCAGCAGCCTCACTCCGAAAAAAACTGTCCGCAATGGATAAATTCAATGACATTGGTCATGAATCAGATGTTGGATTCCAGACTGACAGAAGAAGATGATGAGGAGGGGAATGAAAATGATGCTTCCACTTCTACAAAAGAACAGGAGGAAGAGACTATGTCATTATGGAGTTCTATTTCCATGCTCGACGCTGAAGAGGAAAATACTCAAGGATGCAAAGGGGTCAGAGAGGCTAACGTGACAACTAGAAGTAAAGGGACGGTTAGTGATGACAGTTTTTTACTCCCAAAGATCAGGAGGCTGCAAAGGAATGTCAGGAAAAAGTTTCAAGACAAGGCCTTGGCTGATTAGATACCGGAATTCACTATTACCAGCCAAGACCCTAGACAGAACAGAACATCGCCTGAGTCAAATCAAGAGAATGTGAGTGCTGGTAAATCTCAGCCTACTAGATCACAAATTGAATATGACATTGTTGAAGATTTGAAGAAGGTGAAAGCAAACGTCCCATTGTTCAGAATGTGCAAAGTACCTCAACAGAAATAAAAACTGTTGAAAGCACTTGAAACGTCTGAAGAAAAACTGCCCACTGAAAATCAGCCCCGGGATGAAGAAGAAATCGGAGAAGCGAGCACCGGAGGTATGTCTAAAACTAAACATCCACCTTTCCTCCTGACATTTGAAGTTTTCAATCATAACGTGCACAATTTTCTAGTAGACTCAGGGGCGTCAATTATTGTCATGCCCATATCAGTATGCAAGAAAATAAATGGGCAGCCTAAGCCATCCACGTGGAGGGTGATGCAATTGGATAGGACAGACGTTAAGGTGATTGGTGAAATGGAGGACGTCCTAATTCGTCTAGCATCTGATAGCAGAGTATGCCAAGTTATTAACATCATAGTGGCTAACATACTAGATGCTTACGGCCTGGTCCTGAGTAGGGATTGGTCAGCTAAATTAAATGGGTATTTTGCTTCAGATTGGTCACATCTTTGGTTACCATACAAAGGAAGTCCCAATCAAATCAAAGTTCTGAGATAACCTTACATGAAGTATAACATCACTCAATTGGATGAGAAGAATGTACTAGTTGAATCTGTATTGGGAAACTACTTTCTTGAATTAGAACCATGGAATTATCAAGCGGAAGAAGCCAGCAGCACATCTAACACTCAGCCTGATCTACTTCGTTTTTCTCAGGCTGATGAGCTTGACTGTAAAATAGTAGATTTAGCTATAGGAGTAAATTCGGTTTCAGTAGATAATGTTTTCTGGACTCTATATTTTGACGGCTCAAAGACGTTAGAAGGGTCAGGGGCTGGCTGCGTCCTTATTGATCCACAAAAAAATAAACACTTCCTTTCTTGTAGATTAGAGTTTGAGTGTACTAACAATACAGCCGAATATGAAGCATTATTGCAGGGACTCAAGAAAGCGATCGAGCTAGAGGTTAGTAATTTAAAAGTTTTTGGGGACTCAGAAATAGTTGTGAAACAAATAAGAAATCAAATACATTGTGTCTCCCCTCACTTGAAAGCTTACCAAAACGAGGTATGGGATTTGCTTAGACATTTTCATGCATTTAACATTATTTCAATCCCAAGGATAAAAAATGCAGCTGCTGATCTCTTAGCTACATCAGCTGCCAGGATGGTTCCCACTAATAACAAATGCTCTATTGAATTACTTTTCAGGCCTTCAGTACCGGACATGATCACCAACCTGCGAGTATTTGATGATGATCAGCAGATAATTGAATGCTTGACAAACGATTAAATCTTTAAAGGGGCTATCATAGACGATGAGGAACATCAGGCTGAAATGAAATATAAAAATTTCATTCCCAAAGGAGTTAGGACGTTGCAGAAAATGTTTGACTTGAATGAGAAATTTAGAAGACCCGCTAATGTGAAGATGCATAGCTCAACTCTACAGTTTGAGCTAATTAACTTAGGGACTGAAACGGATCCCAAGTTCGTCAACCTCGGTAAAAGTTGTTCACCCATGGAAAGGGACAATTTTCTCAGTCTGTTTAAGCAGTATAAGGAAGTTTTCGCCTGGACGTATGCAGATTTGAAAACTTACGACACTAGTATTATTAAGCATATCATTCCTATTAAAGCTGGCGTTAAGCCATATCAACAGCCGTTAAGAAAAATGCACCCCAAGCTGGAGCCGCTGATTCAAAGAGAGGGGAAGAAATTGCTAGACGCCAGCATCATCTTTAAAGTCAGGCATTATGAATGGGTGTCAAACCTGGTGCCTGTTAGGAAAAAGTCGGGAGAAATCAGACTGTGGGTGGACTTTAGAAACTTAAACCGCACCTCGGATAAAGACAACTACCCGGTACCTCCCATGGAGCAATTGCTTCAGATGGTTTCTGGTTCTGAAATGTTTTCATTGTTAGATGGTTTCTCTGGCTACAACCAAGTATTGGTATCCGAAGAATATCGATTGAAGACGACATTCAAAACTAAATGGGGAACTTTTGCATATAGAAGAATGCCCTTTGGACTAATTAATGCTGGTGCAACATTTCAGAGAGCGATGGACATAGCTTTTCGCGGATTGATTGGGCAAAGTGTGGTGTTCTACCTGGATGAAATCACGATTTTTTCGAAGAAAAGAGGGGAGCACATGTTCCACTTAAAGAAAATCTTTGAACGCTGCAGGAAATATGGTATTTCCCTCAATCCTAAGAAGTGCGTGTTTGCGGTTACTGAAGGTAAGTTACTGGGGCATATAGTTTCGAAGAAGGGTATATCCATAGATCCAAAAAGAATTAAGGCTATTGAGCAAATCCCTATGCCTCATAATAAAAAGGGGATGCAATCCTTCATGGGAACGATAAATTTTGTGCGTAGGTTTGTGCCTGATTTTTCCCAGACTGTTAAACCATTACAGCAGATGGTTAAGCAAAATACACAATTTAAGTGGACTGAAGCAGAAAAGAATGCTTTTAGTAAAATCAAGACTGCTGTTGCACATGTGCCCGCTCTGAAAAGTCCAGATTTTGACAAGGATTTTATTATATATACATTTGCGTCCGATGATTCATTGGCTGCCGTACTTACGCAAAAGGAAGATGGGGGTGATGAATACCCAATTTCCTTTATGAGTACTGGGCTGCAAGGAGCTGATTTAAACTACCCAGCCATTGACAAACAGGCATACGCAGTATTTAAGGCAGTCAAGCAATTCAGGCCTTATATACTCAAAAATCGAACCAAGGTAATAGTCCCTTACCCAGCTGTAATATCCCTTCTCATTCAAAAGGAATTGGGAGAAAGAAGGGGCAACTGGGTAACAGCCCTTCAAGAATACGACTTGGAATTCAAACCAGCCACTATAGTGAAAGGTCAGGGGTTATGTAAGCTGATGACTGGAAGCAGTAATGATGAAGAGCAAGCATGGGATGATGAAGCTAAGCTGCATGTAATGGATGTTTGTCCTTTATTCACAGCTCCTGAATCTTGGTATAGAGACCTTGTACATTACCTGCAGTCAGGGGTGTTGCCTGAACATTGGAGTTCCAAACAAGGAAGAGCTTTGCGTCTAAATTCATCTTCCTACCAACTCGTAGAGGGCATATTATTCAGAAGAAACTATGATGGGGTCCTCCTAAGATGCCTGGAAAAAGAAGACGCTGAGAAAGTAATGTCTGAATTGCATGATGGTACGGTCGACGGACATTATTCAGGAGACACTACAGCCCACAAAATCCTTAGGGTCGGTTACTATTGGCCAACACTCTTTAGGGATGCACATGCGCACGTCAGAAAATGTGATACTTGCCAGAGATGTGGTGGAAGACAACCTAGAGCAGCAGCACCTCTAAATCCTGTAATGATCACAGAGCCTTTCGAGCAATGGGGAATAGACGTCATTAGAGAAATAAAGCCAAATTCCTCCCTGCTACATAAGTATATTCTTACTGCAACTGATTATTTCACTCGCTGGGTCGAAGCCATCCCATTGCGCAAAATAAACGAAGACGAAGTGATCAGTTTCCTAAAAGACCATATCATGACCAGGTTTGGGGTTCCAAGTTCGTTAGTTTTTTATAATGCTAAATACTTTTCATCCATTAAAATTACTGCATTTTCTCATGAGAAAGGTATAAAATTGCATTATTCTA
>LPNX010788021.1:343820-361303 GCA_001517045.1 Pseudotsuga menziesii | reverse complement strand
ACTCCTCTTGATCTTATGCTGGCCATGATCCCCCGGACTCCCTTGTATCAAGTTGTGGATGCATTATCATGAGCTTTGCCTGTCTTATTGAGCTTTATGTTGGTTCCCTTGACATTGTGTTTCAGTCGTATAGCCCGAGCTTGTCTCATGTCTAGCCATGCAGAGCCTTTCTTTATATCCTTCGTAGCTTGATTCCCTTTTTACCAGGAGGGGATTTTCCCCCGAGTGTCAATATCCTACACATCTATCCTTGCATTGAGCATAGGTATGCTCCACTGCTTGGAACTAGTTTGTTTGCCCTAAATGACACTCGTCTCCTCCTAGTTTGTAACTATAAAGCTAGTTTATTCTTTTTTCAAGCTTTTCAAATAACTGAAAAAGACCAAAAAAAAAATCAAAAAACCAAAAAGCCAGACAAAGAAAGATACTATCTTTGGAAGCTGTCGAGTCGTGTCACCTTCAAACAGAGCACTGTATATCACATCCATTGGTTGGGTTATAGTTTGACTTAGGAGCTGTACTCATTATCTAAGTTTATCTCCACCGACTGGTTAAGCTTCCAGTCCCTATGGAGCCTCTATTGATGCCTCCTGCATCATAGAGATGTCCCAGTTTGTATATCGAGTCTATGCTACCTTCATTTAGTCACCATATGCCGTTATGCTCTTGTTCGAAGGAAGTTGAAACCTGAGTCAGCCATTCCTCATTTATCTTGACTTTGCATGTCAGCCATTCCCGGTACAGTTACTGGTTCATGCACCTTATGATCGATTCCTTCCACATTATACAGCCTTGCTGAGTACCTCATGTTGGATGATGGGGGACGCCCTAATGCCCTCCTTCCAGTGGATTTCATCCCATCGACTTTAGATCATTTATTCTGGGATTGGAGTCTAGAGTCATTTTGAGTGCCTTGAGACTTGCAGTCATCAGTGGCAGGTTCTCTTGCCATCGACAGTTTTGGGAATACATCAATGTCCCCTGATCGATGGATTCTCTCAAGTGTTCAACCTCAACACATTTATTCACACTTGTTAGTTTGCACTCTAGTACCTTGATTCCCATTTTCATTATCGATGGGTGATCTCGCGTCTGTTAACGGTATACATCAATGACCGGAAATCAGACGATGGACTACTATGCTCAACCTCGACACCTCTATTCGCATAGTAGGACATGTACTCGTAGCAGTGTGTGTAGAAGACCTTCTAGATTGGTGGCATCCATCATATGCTACCTCCTTGATCGTGCCAGTGTTCACGAGATTTCAGCTCTCGTGACTTGTTCCAGTATATGTCAAACATTTCCAGCCACTATGGAGATCTTAATCTATTGTATATCTTTAGCCTTTGTGGAGATCATGGTCTTTTGTATATCTTCATCATGGAGATTTTGATCTATGTATATTGTACATGGCGATGACCACATATGTGTTATCATGTTTCATGCCTATTCATGGCCATTGTACTCTTATGTATCCGGGACTACTATATGTATTTGCAGTTATATGCAGAGTTGTATTATGGTATTATGTTGATTGGGTGGCTGGTCTTCCATTTGGGTACCTTCATCACTTCATTTCTGGGATGGACTTATAATGTATTTTGGCCATTGTATAGCCCCTATGATCTCATACATTAGGGGGCATCTGTTATAGCGGATTTCACCACATTAGGTGAATCACACATTGTATGGCCTTCCCCTGTCCCGCTGCAAACTCATTAGCCCCTATGGACCACTTTTTGTCTTTTGATGTGTCCTTGATCATCCCTAAAAACATAAGAAAAGTGATATACACAGATTTCCCCCCGATAACCGCGTACATACGCGGATATTCCCCTTATAGTCGTGTACATCGGGATGTATGAATAATCCAAATCCTTTTGGAGTGTTCCTTGACTTGGATCCGACTCATATGACTCCCGGCCTTCCATATGCCTTGAGATCACACGGATTCGACCTTTCAGTATCCCTTTGAAAAGCTATATAAGGAACCCCTTAAGACATTGAAAGCATAAGAGAGAATTGAGAGTAACGAAACTATAGTCCATTGTTGCTAGAACTTATGCTTGAATCTGCATCCCTTTGTCCCTTGGAGCACTGTTGTGTTCTTCCCAAGCTTTCCTTTTTCTAGTAAGCTTGCTATCGGAGTGATGGAGGATTGAGGTGGCGGAGGCCCAAGTGGGGGATTCAGTTTCTCCGGTTCGTAGACGTGCCGTTAGAGGTTGTCACTTGTAATCTCTAATTTATATTAATAGAAATATATTTTCCTATCTAGTAATGTGTATTTGAATGAATATTGTATCCATTGGAATATGTCAAATGATTTTACATTATTGATTATATATGCTAGAATAGATCTAACACCATGAAATATAGTATGCTTGTATTGTTTACTTGTTGTTGAGGAAGTATTATATCAATTCAAGATGAATATTGGAAAGCTCAAAGGGGATCTACTTCAACCATCCAGAATAAGGTACGAGGTTCAATCCTTTAGTGTTAGACATTTTATTTCTATTGCATATTGGGAAAGATTGATTTCTGGAGTCTAGCTGTCTGTTGTGGTACCCCAAGCCATAGGAATTTCTCTCCGTAACATTTAGCAATACTAACTTATGTTTTCAAGTGAAAGTACCTTCAACGAGCAAAGTGGTTTGCTACAAAGTGGCAAAAGGTACAAGAGAAATTTTGAGTCCTATACCCTAGGTCAGAATACCGAGTCTAACCCCATAAGTCCAGCTATCTCAGAGCCTGAAGAAACCCCTTTTGTTGGAAACCCTCCGATAACCCCGCAGCGAAGGCCTATTATCCTTGAGAACCCATCGCAGTCTGAAAGTATCCCTAGCTCGAGTATTCCTATCACAAGTCAGTCTACCCCAGTAAGTTCCCCCCCTCCTACTTCCAGTCCCCCTCCCTTCCCCCCTAGACCCGTGATGGCCCATATGAATGATGACATTAAGCTCCCTGTTTTCAAAGGATCTAGATCAGAGGATCCAGAATAGTTCTGGTTTTTATACGAAGCAGTGTGGACTGTTAAGAACATTATGGATCAAGATACAAAAAGAGCGCAGCTGGTTACTTCTTTCAGAGACCATGCTCTGACTTGGTTCATGAAGTTTTCCAGCACTCAGAACCATGTCTTGGCTGATATAAAAGAAGCAATGATAAAGGAATTTAAGAAGCCGAAATCAAAGTCATAGTGTATCACTGAATTGAAAGAGATTCAGCAGAGGCACGGTGAATCAGTGTGGGACTTTCATCAAAGGTTCAAAGTTTTGCTAGACTAATTTAGTTTCACCATTGGACCTGCGCAGCACAAGGAATAGTTCATTGCAGCGTTGCTACCACATATCAGAACTCTACTCATGCAACAGAAGGTTGCTGACCAACAGGAGGCTCTGGAAATCATGATGAAGCTTGAAACCTCTCCTGTCGAAGATAATTCTGGTATTGCTCAAATCCAAGCATAGTTGGCAGAGATGGCTCTGGAGCTTCGTGATATGAAGAGAGGAAAAACTGATCATGAAGAGGTTTGGTGTACATAATGTCAGACAGAAGGTCATGACAAGGAACAGTGTTCGACGGTAAGAAATTTCCTGAATTCTGGTGCACCAAACCCATTCAACCCTAGTGTTCTATATTGTGAGATATGTAGGACAACAGGCCAGCATCAACCTAAAGACTGCTATCTTTTGCAGAGGTATGTGCAAGTCCCTAAGAACCCTTATTGTAAGTTCTGTAAATCAGTGGGACACAACGAAGATGAGTGTCGCAGCTTTGACCTCATGAGAGAATGAACTTACGATGCTTATCAGGTACAAAATGAGGGATAGAGAAATGATGGCTATGGTTACAGCGGTGGTGCATCAGGTAGAGGTGCTTTTGGAGGTCATGGTCGAGGTGATATGGAAAAAAGAGGAAGAGGCTAGGTTGTGTGTTACAACTATAACCAGGATAGGCATCTAGCGAGAGACTGTCGGAACCCAACTACGACATGTCAGTATTGCCGAGCAGTAGATCATGTGATCGAGCAGTGCCCACAGTTGATAGCTAAGATTCAAGAAAGAAACAGTGCCCCTACTTAGAATATTTAGATGATTTTCATCGAGCAAAGACCTGCCCCAGCCATTAATGTTGTTGCCCAAAGTGGAGCTACGACGGAAGTACAGAATAAGGAGAAACAGCCTGACGAGGCTTGGGTTTGTAAGGCCCCAGCGAAAGTCCCAGCATTTGATATCGAAAGAGAAAAAGAGACATTCATGGAAGCCAAGAGATATTTTGCTGCTCCTAGCACATCAGTAGCACCTGCGCAACAACATCAGCAGCAGTCACAGCCACAAGAAGCTTCGACAGATAAAGTAAGTACACTGTCCTCCTTTTTACAGCGTTGTCTGAAGCTCTTAAGAAATCAGAATGCTTTAAGTGAGTTGCAGAAAGTTATTGCTTCTTGCAAACCTCAGCAAAGTTCTGGTCAGGCAAAAGCTATTAATAGAGTTAGGAGAACTGGTAGGGAAATGAGATTGAATGCTCAGATAGGAGAGTATGATATGACTGATGTTATCTTGGACCTAGGATCAGAGGTAAATGTCTTAACTAAGCAAACCTGGGAACAAATGGGAAAACCTACCCTTGATTGGTCCCTTATATAGTTGAGATTAGGTAATCAGCAGAAGATTGTGCCCCTAGGATGATTCCCTAATGTCCCAGTAGATATTGATGGCGTCTGTACTGTAGCAGACTTCGAATTTATTGAGATCATTGACAACAGCAACCCCTATCCAGCATTGCTAGGTATTGAGTGGGCATTAGACAATGATGCAGTCATTAACCTTAAGAAGATACAGATGACTTTTGAAGGGAAAGGATTGAGAGTCATAGTCCCATTGGATCCTTCTCAAGGAGAGAGATACACAGAGCCAGTAAGAGATGAAGACAAGGATTTTTTGGACCACATCTACAATATGACAGTGAAGGAAGAAGATTATGTTGATCCTACTACCAAAGGTATCATGGATTGGCAGTGTGACAGCTCCTGCATGACAGATTCAGATGATGGGTTAGAAAACTGGAAGAACAGACTTTATGAGCTGCATGGACATAGATGTGCTAGAATTACCAAGTCTCTCAGATGGCTTGGCTCACAGACAAGAACCTTACCTATTTTTTATGGTTCAACAGACCCAGAAGAGTTTATTGTGCAATTCTCAGAGCATATACCAGACTCATAGAAAATGGAGACTCTGGATTCAGTATTTAGAGCCATAGCAGCCAAATGGTGGAATGGTCACAAAAATTACATTCATAGTTGGGAAGCATGCTAGAAGTCCCTTTACCTAATATTTAAGGACCAACCTTAGGAGGTACGAAGTAGGTTTAATGGTAAGACTAGTCCTCAGGGACATTTGGACCAATGCTACGAGGCATGGAAGCATGTACCTCAGGAAGAATGGGTACATAGGTTTGTGCATACTCTGGAACCAATAGCAAAGAACTGGTACGTGGAGGATGAGCTTCGCCAGGATACTGTAAGTTGGGATTGTCTTGTTGATAGTTTTGTGCTTACTTTTTCTACTAATGAAGTTTGTCCAGCTTTAGATGCAACTATCAGGTTTATCCATACTAAGGTATTTGATGATCAAGAAATAGCAGAATACCAACTTGATTGGAAGGCACAAGAAGCCAACGTAGTGAAATGTTATAACCTCGCAATTGACAAGGATGACGATCCATGCAACATTAACATTCCTGAGTCAGAAGGACACTATGAAGTACATGGGCCAGCAGTTGAAGCACCTGAAGTGACTCAACCCTTGAAGACGTGGACCATAAACATTGGGTCAGAAGAAAACCCTAAGTACGCTACTAGTGGAGATTATTGGGATGACGAAATGGTGAGCAAAGTAACCCAACTTCTCCATGAATATCAGGACCTATCTCTGACAAGGTTCTCAACAATGAAAAGAATTATTGAGGTGGTGGAAGACATTCTGTCGTGGGTTGAAGTTCGAAGCCAGGTGGAAGCTGGTATCAGGAAATGTCAAATGTCCTTATTTTGGTGCAGCTAGAGTCACTACTTGTGCCAAAGAAGGAAAGATGTGTCGAAGCTTAAAATACTACCGTTGGAAGAAATCAAAATTGGCAGTGCCGGTATGCTACCTGTATTTACTTCCTGTATTAATGAGATCTTGGAAAATCTACCGCCGTTTGGACAAGATCTCTGTCAGATTTGGTATCATCAATGCACAGTTATGACAGATCTCATGGATGGATTCTATAAGAAGATGCCCACACCCACGACATTTGCATTCTGCAATTTCTTGAGTTTTACAATTACATCCATGTTAGATGATAGCGAGCTTCAGATGTTAGTAAAAGAATTTGAACAGGAGGGTCTGCCGCACCTTTTTAGCCACCCACCTGTGTCTGCAACCCATGAAGAGACTCCCCTAGCACCGACCCAGCCAATGCAGACATGCTCTACCAGAAAAAAAATTTAAACCTGAAGTTAGCTCGAAGCGGAACGAAGACTGACACCAGCAACCAGGGAAAACACCGGAGGATCCTGAGATGAATCCGTCCATCTCAGTAGAGGTCCCATCTGAAGAAGAAGAGAACATTGCACCCCAGCGTCCACCATATCTTCCGCTAGTTTGACCAAGATTTCAGCTCCCTCGGCGGATGAAGAATTTCACATTACGGACCCCTTCGCTGCCGCCGAGTGTGTAGCTGGTCAGGACAATGACAGGGAAAATAGACCGGCTCAAGTATGCCAACCACGATACAAATGATAATGAGATATTTCCACAGTTCACACCTGGGACATACTTACACTCTTTCTGCTATCAGGAGACTGCAGCGACATTATTAGAAGTAAAACAGTGGGCTGCTAGCTTGGACAAAGCTGGTTTGTTGAAGATGCTCGATGTGCCCCACTTTGGACGCAGCACACAGGTAACTGTAGTGGTCAAACAATTATTGGCATTGGTACATGATGGGTACCTATGGATCAGAAACCAGAAAATCACTATCAATGGAGAACTCATTCACCAGATTACGGGCCTACCGAAGGAAGGACCTAACCCTAGCATTGAGTTTTTGGGAAAGCATGAAGATGTGAAGTTAGCACATAACATGAAGGAATGCTTTGAACTGACGAAAGGGAAGCAAGGGCATCAAACCTTAGCCATTCAGCATCACAACATTCACTTCGCAGCTGAACTCTTAGCATGCAAATTGATGAGAAAGTGCAGACCATATGAAGTGCCTGCCCCGATTGTAAGTATTGCTGCGAACTGTGTGGAAGGATACATGTTGGGGCGCGTACCCTAAGGATTATTAGTTCGGGTAACTTCGCGGCTGTTGGTAAGCAGAGTCAGGGGTCAAAATAGTCTTAGGGGTGTCAGGGTAAGTCAAAACCCCCCTTTTTCTGTAATAAACCCATGGTTTAAATCCAGGGTTTAGGGTTTTTGGGAGCCCATGGTTTGAAGCCATGGTTTTGTATCAACGCGATGTATAAATAGGCATTTTTGTAATAAGAAAAGGTTAGCTTTTATGATGAAAGGAACATTAAGGAGAAGCTAAGATTGATATTGTAAGGAAAGGTTAAGTCCCAGCTGTGTGCGTGGACGACCTCTGCAGCTGTGTGCGCAGAGGGATTTTGTAAGGAATATTAAGGAAAGACCTGCAGCTGAGTGCGCAGATCAAACTGTGGATTTTGTAGCAAGTTGAATAGACCACAGTTTGTGGACGTAACCCCTACACTGGGGGTGAACCACGTTATATCCGGTGTTGTGGTTTCTTGTGCTGTTGTTTTTTGTTGTCTTTTATGCATTAATAACTGTATACATCTGATAAGTTAAGATCGCTGTTAATATTTAGCTTCGCTGTGAATTCCCTGCAGTGGGTTGAGCAAGTAACGACTGTTTATTTATCTGCAAATTTATGTGTGAATGAATGGTAAAGCTTTATAGTATTGATTAATAATATTGTTAAAGGCTAAGGTACAGTAATCCCCCTCTCGGCTTGCAGAAACCTGATTCTGCGGCACCCCATAGCTGTTTCGGGTGAGACTACAACCTGCGCGCAGGTTTTTTCCGAAAGGGCCAACACTGTGGGTCTTTTTGTTGGTGCAACACTAAAGGTTTAAACCCGGGTCTGCCCTATTGTCCAACAAATTGGTTCCGTTGCCGGTTGAACTCGGTACCTGCTCAAGAGGGGTTTACATTGTACCTCAAGGGCTATGTTCTGGAGGCCCTCTGTGAAGGAAATCAGTGATTGGTTTGCTGAGATCTGTTTGAAGTTTGCGCAGAAAGAGAACGCCAATCCGCGGTGTAGTGCAAGTGAATTTTTACAAAGGTATGTTTTTTGTGATTCTTATGAAAATTTTTTTGGTAGTATCCACATAGAGTTGCACCAGTGGCTGTCTAGGTTAACAGAGAGGAGGACGAACTTTCAAGTTCGATGAATTCCTGTGTGGACCCCCGCAAGGGTCAATCTTGTGTAACACGTAAACAACGAGGTATCCCGCGCTGTCGATTTCTGGATGGCGCGAACGTTGGAAGCCTTTGTGACAGAGTTTGCCATTGACACAAGCACCTCCTTCAGCGAAGCTGAACGGTAGTTTTTCAGAGGTCCCCGTGGTAAGTTTTTGAATTCCTTAAGCTTGAAGATTAAAATACTATTGGTTGAAAAAGGTATATTATTATTTGAATTAGACTATTAGTTTAGTAGTACTAACATATGTTTGCAAGTGAGAGTACCTTCGACGCGCAAAGTGGGTTGCCGCGAAGCGAGCAAAGGTACACAAGATATTTTGAGTCCTAATCCTCAGGTCAAACCACCGCACCTCCCCCTGTAAACCCTCCACAACCAGACCTTGAAGAAAACCCTTCGGTAGGAAACCCTCCTGCCACCCCCCAGCGTCCCTGTGTTACCCCTAAAGTTTGGCCGCAGTGTGACAGGAAACCAAGTCCAAGTATTCCGACCATAGGTCAATCGGCCCCTGTAAATCCCCCCCATCAACGTCCTGTCCTCCTCCCAACCCTCCTAGAACCACCATGGCCCACCTAGCTGATGATATTAAGCTGCCCATATTCAACAGAATGGGATCAGAAGATCCAGAACAGTTCTGGTTTTTATGTGAGGCCGTCTGGAACGCGAAGAGCATTATCGACCTAACTGTAATTACTAGAAAATAGAAACAATATCATATCAGTAAGGATACCTGAACTAATTAACACAACAAATAGAGTATATTCACTCATCCTCATGCCAAGAAGCGGCAAGAGTGATGAGTAATTACATACCTCTTAGATCAAATGAAGATTTGGATCAAATCACAGTCATGAAATGCACTGGCTAGGTCTTCGCCAAGTTAATGAGAAGGAAGAGAAATGTGGAAAAATAAAAGGGATTTGTGCTGGCACATAAAGATTTCACCAGAACACTGGCATTTATTACAATCAACAAAAGCATTGTGTCTTTTATTCCCTGTAGCGACATATTGTCTCTTGGTTCCCAAGTTATGAAATTTCCACACCAACGAGAGTGCAATAATAACCCCACCGCCTCCCTTCAATACAGCAAGAATATCAGTGGAGTTTCTAAGGAGGTCATGTTCATTTTTCATATACCTCTTGTTGTCATAGAATGGCGTGAGCCATAGACCTATTCTTGAGATTTGTGTTGTGTCATTTGCTCCTAAGTATCGACTATGTAGACTATTGGGCATTGTTTGAAGAGGATTTCCAGTCAATAGAAGTTACTCGCACTGATGTGAGGCTACATGAGGAATCCACTTCAGCCAAAAATAAATTGCAAGCTCATACCAATACTTATCAGCTGTGGTCAATGATCCATCGGGAACCAGTCCACTAGCGGTGACTGGCTAACATGTATTTGGCGTTCTGAATACGGTCAAGTTCTTAGGCGTTATAATACCCCACTACATGGAAAGATTTTGCTTCCTAGTCCACTATTATTTAGTTAAACTAGCTAATCTAAGATCGTGTTCATAAATTATATTGTTTACCAAATAACCAGTTAGTTTTACACTTGATCACCCTTAAAGAAATTGGTATACAGCAGAATACCAATTCTTTATAACTCATATTTTATTCCTGGGCGACACAATTATAAACACACCTTTTATCGCTTTATTCAAGTTTAACATTTTATCATGCCAAAATAAAATGTTTAAAAGTTTATATAATTGTACGAACCTGAGCTTTCACCATTATGTCTTCAATATAATTTGTTTAAACAATCAAATGATTTTATTGTTAATATAAAATTATTTTATTTAACTTTAGCCAAATTTCACTTATGGTGAAAGTCTATGTGTAGTGGTTGTAATTAAAGTTGCAATGAGTGAGTAAAAGAGCACTTAGTATCCCCAAACTTTAAATAAATTATTAAAGTGGTATAAATACACTTTAACAGAGATAATTTTAAAAATATAATAATAGTTAGTGTAGTTCATGTGTAAGAGTTTTATATATATTAAAGAGACAAAATATGAATTATTTTTGTGGATTATGTTCTTTTGTTTTTCTTCCTATTATAGAAATATAAATAATCAACATTTAATTATTGTAACTTTTCCATAAGTTTTTATATATGAATTAAAAACTAACTTTGTTAAATATATATCTCTTTAGAGAAATATAAATAATTAAAATTTAATTATTGTAACTTTGTCATTAATAATATAATCGCAGTCTTGGTAAAACAAAAAAAAGAGAGAGAAAACGTCTCACCCTTAAGCCTTTACCATTTTCTCATGATGTCTTCAAAAAAATGTTGACAATCTTGAAGCCCGATACAAAAAGTCTAAATCGAATTATGTTTCATCTTCTTTGAAATCGAAGGCAGCTACTGTCACAGCTACGCCTTCTTTTTACTTTTTATTTTTATGCAGTGGGACCTAGCACATCTTCAGTTGGGCGGGGGGTATCAGCATAGTCATTGAAACTGCTAAACTTATCATAGAAATCACTTGTTTGCACACTCCTCTCTAATCCGGATCATTAAGATAGTTTGATTTTAAAGGGGTCAACCACTGAAAGGGTTGACCCTCTCTCTCTCTATCGCTCAATCACTACATAAAGACACACTTATCTTAAAAAGTATTAGTTAGTAAATAAAATCACAAAATTAAAATTTTAAATGAACTTGGATTCTTCTCAAAATTTTATGATTATTGCACTAACTGGTTGTCGCAAGTCACTCAGAAACAGGTTTTGACAAGAAGGGTTGCTACTTTCAGGTATAAGATCATTTTATTTATTTTAACTTTTGACTAAGCACATAATTTCATGTATTCTCAATGCTCTAACAAGTTTGTTTCATGGAAATACTAACCTTTTTTCAAGTTTAAAGACGAACGAATGACATTTCCATAATCGCAGAAAAGTTTCAGAAAAATGTTCCATTGAAAGCTTGAAGGAGTTGAGTTTTCCCTTGAGTATGTCATGACATTTTCTACCACAAAGAATCCTTTAAGAAACCAATTACACCATGCCATGATTACTTGTCAGTTTTCCTTCCAATCTTATCCATCATCCATGTTAGAGCCTACTCGTTTCACTGCCTTATACATCATGATTTCCCGCATGTCTACCTTTCTGAGTCACACACATTTTTTCCTCATTTGCAGTTTATATTTTTCCTTATGAATAAAACCATTCAGCTTCCTTTCCATGACTACATTACTTTATTATCCCTGCCATAAAAACTATTTTTGACCTTCGTATCTTTCATCTATAGTCCTACCACTCATTATGTACAACTCGTGTTGACTGATGTGGGATTCCTTAAGGCCCACCTTTCAACAAGTCTTTCCCCATTGACCTCAACACATTATCAGGGATAGAGACTAGAGTTCATTTTTAGTACCTTGAGGCTTGCATGCCTTAATGGCAAGTTCTCTTGCTAACAATCATGGGAATACATCAATGTCCCTTGATCGTTAGATCTTGCAAGTGGCTCGACATCAACTTATTTATTCACACTTTGCACAATGTACTTAGGTACCTTGGCACTCATTGACATCAATGGTGAGATTGGATCGCATTGGTTAATGACATTCATCAATGGTCGGTAATCCAATGACTTCTTTCCATGTTCGACATTGACACATTTATTCTCATGGTAAGAATTGTACCATCGGGTTTTGTAGCAAGTGAAGACTATATACTTTTCATGTCCATCAACAATTTTACAGCAGCATACTTCAGCCCTATGAGTACCACAGTTTCACTTTCATCTCTCATCTTTTACTTCATCCAACCAAGCAGTAGTTCATATTTCTTCACTTTACATTCTATTATTTAGCAGCAGTAGCCACATTCCTATTACATAGTTCATCAACTTTTTGGGTAAGTGGAGGTATGTTGTTTTCTAATCTTTAGCCATGCAATTCCTTAAATGCTAGAAAATGAATGAATTTGGAAAATTCCCTCACTACATTCCCTTTCTCCTTTTCATAAACCTAATACATCTTAAGTTGGGGGGGTTATTCATTATCATTTTACATATTCATCATTTCATTTACCCTTAATCAATATGTCTTTCCCAAACTATGCTATGTATGTTGGCATGATTCATAATATGAAGAAAATGATTTCTAATGTAAATTGATGGTTCATCATTTTCAATGCATGTATACTTTTAAATCCTATGTATTGCAGAAAAATACAAGTAAAAGAAATGAATGTTGTTACCACAAGAACCAACATTTGTTACACTTATGGTTGTCATAAGAAGAACCAGCCAAAAATATATATAAAAAGAAGAAAAATTGTTGCCGTTCATGCATTTCAAATCTTGGAATGATTTACTATTACATACCATGATCATGTAAAGCCCAGCTACAAAGCCAAAAGCTAAAAATAGAATCAATGCATAGTTACATGAGGACATGCAACCAGTCAAGTTGGGGGGAATGTTGAACCGCAAAAAGACCACATTTTATTAAACTTTAATATACCATTTGTCACCTTATTCCTATCTTATCCTTCCATAAAACAATTAATATTCACCACTTTCATAACAAATATGGGTTTATATTACCATTTTCCAAATCATTTATTTTTTGAGTATTTTGAGTGAATTTTTGGTTAATTATTGAGAAAAATAACATATTTTCATTATACTTTAAAGTTGGATGAGTTTGGTGATGCTTATAGGTGTATTTGAAGACTTTAACAAGCTCAAAAGTGACCACCTAACCTCAGATTCGAATTTCATCCTCAAGATGTGGGCTAATTTCAAGGAGAAGATCATGGACATGTGGAGAGAATATTTCATCCAACATTTGTTGGAGGATTTGAAGGGATGAGTTGTAGATTTGTTGAGGATTTGAAGGGATAAGTTGAGAGAATAGTGGATCTGTAATTATGATCAGTTATCTTGAATTCATGTATAAATAGGAGGGCTCTCTCCTCATTTTGGTTGGAGGCCTCTCTAGTGGTTTGGTAGTAGAGAACTGGTTCATCTTTTGAGATAGTCGTGGATTTGATTCAGTTGTAATAGATTTCATATTTTAGAATAGATATTTTGATTTTTTCATATTTTGATGTCTTGTTTATGAATTAGTTGTATTGATTTTATGTGAGCTCACAAGTTAATGTTGATTGCTTTATACTAGTTTGTTTCATGCAATTTCAGTCTTTCTTTATCAAGTTAATTTATGCAATTTAATGTTTTCTGCAATTAGATTTGGATTCAATTTCAGTTGTAGAATAGGTTATCAATACTCTACCTTTGCATATATTTTGTATGTACCTCACAAGTTTACACTCTCTCTGGGTTGACAATTAAATCATTGGATATCTGTTATAATTTGTTTAATATTTTGCACCAACACACATAAGGATATCATCAGTCTCGATATGTCAAATAGATACCAACAAGATAAGTACTCTATATATGAATGAAAATACATAAAACATCATGTACACATACCATCTGGACCCCAGGCCTGGCCTGGAGGTCGGGGCATATCCAAGTCCCCCGTGATAATCTATCGCAATATACAGTTATTCCTCAATGATTATCGATATTTTCCGCCACTTGTCTAACAAATCCTGAGTGAATAAATGGCCCACTATCATGCCTCCCTCATGTACCATCATCTCGCACCACCTGGGCATCCGTAGCTCCTGAGGCCCACCATCCCACACTGCTACATGCGGCTGGAGGGTCGAAACCCTCTCAAAGAAGAAGGCACACAAGAAGGAAGCAAAGCATAAGTCCCCACCCATCAAATTGGAATTCTTCAAGGCACACCAAACTGAAAACAAGTACATCTAATCCCATCCAAAGTATGTGCCCCCCATAGCACTCTCCACCATCTGGAGCTGCCCCCAATATATCCTGTGGTTCTGAGATGAACCCAAGATACACATCACCATCGCTGCAACTGCACAAGTCGAAATAATCTCAATATCACACATCAAAATATATGATCCCCATACATGTGAAGAGGCATAGAAGTAGCAACAGGATAATGTATCTCGAACACCCACAATTTTCATTTCGCATAACATCCCTGCACACATTTTTGCAATCTCGTTCTTGCCACACTGGTGGAGCCATCCTGCACAAGCACCAAACCTATGTTAGCCACAACTATCAGAAAAAACCCACCCCAGGGGACAAGTCACTCCTTGTTGATCAAAACTAGTGACCAAGTCGCACCTTTGCGCCAAACAGGAACGATCTAGTCGCCCTTTCAGGCCAAATAGAAGAGACCTCAAGCCCCACCTTTCTGCCTGACAGGAGCAACCCAGTCGCTTCTATATGGCCAAAAAGAGTGACCCAGTCACTGGTTTGGCCTCGAAATAAGAAACCCAATGTCAAGAATCCTGAGCAAGGAATCTTGGGCCCCTGGGTAAGCAAAGAAGAAAACAAAACCACTGAAAAAGATGAGTTTTGCATGTACTCTTACCTGTAAGTCGCGGCTCTAAAAATCACCAGTCGAAATGGAAGAAATCGGCAAAAGAGGTTTTGGGGCCCTCCTCTCCAACTCAGCACTGAATAGTAACAATGACACTTGTCATGTGGTCCCCCCTATTTATAGGCCTCATTAGGTCTATTTTTATTCCAAGCACTGCAGCACCATCCGGAGTCCGTTTGGGACGTTGTTCGCACCGCTGGTTTCAGTTTTCCTCCCTATGTCTTTTTATGAGACCAGTATCTCATGTTTAAAACTTGATTTTCCAGAAAATTTTTGAGAAGTTTCCTAGGTTTGTGTGCCTTTTCCATATAACTATATTCAGACTTGTACTTGTCACCCTCTCATTTGAGTACTCAGTATGTAGTGTAATACGTCCACCCCAAGTTGGTACGATATGTTTACACATGATTTTCTGGACCTTTTTCCGATAGTCACCTCAATTTGTATGCCTTTCCGCAAACCTTCCCATGCAAGTATTGGTGTGTTCAAGAGCAATCTACTCGATCCGTGCTACACAGTTGGTCACCTTTGGACACCTTTAATCGCACCACCACGGGGCACCATGAGCACCCCTTGGATTGGTTGACCACAATGGAGTTTATGTTAAGCTATTCTCTGACTCCTAAATGTATGAAAAGATTGTCGAGCACATTTGCTTCCTTTCCTGCTCATCAAAGTATGGGAAAGGGCATCTACATAATCTCATTTATATTATTTTGTAGACTGTATAGACTACCGTATGAAAAGTACCACCTCAACACACTCAAGCTAAGAACATTTCCATTTGCATCCTTTTATGATTTCTCAGGCATGGGAACTGAACTCTATGAAAAATCTCACCATGGGTTGTCTTTAAGCTCTTTTCTAGCCTTCTCATCAAGAAAAGATCTTCGAGAAAACTTGGATTTATTCATGCTCGTAAAAGTATTTTAATGACTGTCCAGTCAGTATAGGTTTAACCTTTTCCAGCCTAATTGGACTACCAACAGTAAAGAAGTCTTCCATCACCTAAAAAGGATGGGCGAGCTCTCCTATGTACATTTTTATCCTTTTTTAGGAACAAGAGACTATCAACAAAAAAGAGACCCCATTGGAGTCTTATGCATTCTTTCAGACTCTCTAACATTGAAAGAACCATCAAGCATTTACTTTCTTGAGCTTGCTAAAAATCCATGAGATCATGCCACAATGGTGTCTCCAGGCACCACCCCATGTGTTACAGTTTGGCAGCATTCCCCCTTTGGGTCACCTTTGTTCAGAGTATTCTATGATGAGTCTTCCTTGGATTTGAGGAATATCAAACATATTATCTACACACCCCAAGTATTTCCCATCTACAGTCACATTCTCGGTATAATAGCTATGGTCCCTCTCCCTTGAGTCAGTTTCATTTGCTTCCAGGTCATCCCTGCCATAATACTCTGAACAAAGGAAGCATGAGTCCATCGTGATTCCATGACCTTGTTTCCCCACTTAGTGAGTTAGTCCCCAGATTGTCCCACACCTTTAGTTATTACCCTCATGCTTTTGGTCAAGGAAACATCATTGCCTTGGTCAATTGCAGGTCTCCCTCTATCGACGACAACACATCTATTCCAAGGGATAGAACCAGAGGTCCCTGTGTCCTGGTTTCATTAACCCCATTGATGAGTTCCTTGGACCACTTGAGAGGAGTCCTTATTGCCTCTCAAGATGGTTTTGTATCACATGCTCAATTTCAACTACATCATCACACCATTGAGATTCGTACAGGGTATTGGTCCGTGCAGTATTTGCTCAAAGACCCCGATTGTCACCTGACTCTAGTAGATTGGTTAGCCTATTAAGGTACCTAGAAAGGTTCATTTCCCTTGTGATTTTCAGGTTGCATTGGAGAAAGTGGATAGAAGCCCCCAGATCAGTGCTTCTGTATATATTCATGATTGATGCAGCATATTGTACCTCATTGTTGCACATAAAAATATCACATTGCCTAGTCAGCCTTCAAATGACTTTCTTGTTGCCTGCCAACCTTCCAAAAAGCCTAATTTAGATCACCTTGGCCATTTTTTTCCCTGAACTAGAAGGAACAGTGCTCCTTTACCTTTTCCACAGAGCGTCATCGACACCTCCATCAGTTGAGCAAAAAGCATCATTAGTGCTTTGAAGTGGGAAAAATCCTAGATCGACGCTTTCTCTAGTTTACCAAAAAGCACCGATGGTCACTTAAAGGGGAAAAAAAGAAGTTTCTAGAAGATTCCATACAGAATCCTTCGTGGAATTAGTTCATGCATGTCTAGGAGAGGTGGCATTTTCCTCCCTCACCTATAGGGATATCATTCTATCCTTTTGTCAAGTCATCCTATGGGTTCTTGGATTCTAAATGAAGCCTCCATGAAGAGAGTGGGAGAGGCCAGAAAAAGCATCCTTATGTTGCTAGTTTGAAGTCTGAATAGAGGCAAAGTAGAGGTAGATTGTAGCTGGAGAGGTCTTCATATGAGTTTGTAGACATTTGTTGAGACAGAAGCTATCAAAATCAAGG
>LPNX010788021.1:312270-336721 GCA_001517045.1 Pseudotsuga menziesii | reverse complement strand
TTGGGTATAACAGAATGCCCCCCAAAGCATGAGACTTAGAGGGATACGATAAACGAGAGCTTTGAGAGAACAAGTTGTCACTTCGAGGTGAAAATGTCAGCTCAATCAGAGCATGTAGTCAAGTAGGCATCTATAGTACATCAATATTTTTGACTCGTAGACACATGTAACCAACTCATGGCTACAGACCAATACAAGGCAGATCCATGGGAGGAATAAACAAGCATGGCTACTAGAATACCACGTAGATCCATGTGATAGAGAACTCAAACTTGGACATAGCTACCAGACATACAATGTAGATCTATGTCTTATAGATGCAAATTTGAGCATAGCCACGACCATACAAATGTGGACCCATGCTAGATATACAAAACTCCATCACAACCTGGGGAAAAGCAATGAGCGCTTAAACAAATACCCAGGGTCTTCATCTCGCCTTCCACAAAGTACGATTCTATCCATGTGATTACATTGATCTAAATTCAAACATGGTATAAACCACTTGATTATCGGCCAATGATGTGAACCGTTAACAAGTGCGAGGGAGATCACCATTGATGTCAATGATTCCCAAGGTACCCTAGTACAACCTACTGAGTGTGAATAGATGTCCTAATGTTGAACACCCAATCAATTCTATCGATCAAAGGTCAATGATGTGAACCTATGTCGAGAGCAATAGAATCTTTCATTAAGGCATACAGATCTCAAGGTACTAATTTTTTTTTTCTAAGACTATTTCCCGGATGATGTGCTGATGTCGATGGGAATAGTCTTGTTGAAGGAGGGCCATGATGAGTCCCACATCGACGACGCGAAACTTGGAACATAGTTCTGGAATGATGTGAATGTAGTAACCATAATACTAACTCAAAAGTACTGACACAGAGACTGTTTTGACTACAAAGATAAACTTCTTCAACTTCCCTTTGAACATTGGGCGACAGGACAAAAGACTTGGTAGCATGACTAAACCAGAAAAACACATAGTGCGACAGTGGACAATGCATTCTTTTGAAAGACTCAAAGGAGTGACATGACTCATGAAAGTGGATCATCACGAAGATCAGCTAAATACCCAATTGAATGAAATGATATGTAGACAAGTGCCATGTTCAAAGGTAACGACAAACTACTGCCATTTATTTGCAAAAATGATTCCCTTCCCATTTCCCCCATCATCATTGACGAGTACCTCTTTTCAGTTTTACGAGTTCAAAGAGGGTAAAAAACACTCGGTATAGATCATCCAAAGACAAGTCCAAACTGATATGTTTTACGAACCTGAGAGAGGAGGGGTTCGTTCCCAAAGAGGGTCTCTCAATGTTTAATTTAACGAGTCCAATGAAAGAAAAATCGGTATCATTCATGTCTAGAGAGTTTGAACAACTATGGAATAAGACTCCAAAGGGTCCTTTTTCATATTATTTATTCCCTAAGGCCCAAAAAAGTATAAAATCATACCTTAGAGAACTCTTCCAGCCATGACTGGCTAAAGTGTTCCTTTTTCGTAAATAGTCTATCTGAACCAAAAAAGAGATAACCTACCATCGGAAAGACGACTCTTCAAATGCTTTAACGAGTGTGAAGAAGACAAGATCACCCGACAACCTTTTCGTATTTAAGGATCCCAAAAAGAGTTTAAAGAAGATTCCATTAGGTCTCTTTTCACCATGATAAATTTTACGATCCTGAAAAGAATCATAAATGGACTTGGACCTTTGATACTGAGTTTCGAGAGCATGACCAAAGTGTCGTAATAAACGCTCAACAACTTTTTCCGTTTTATGGTAGTACGAAAAAGTCAAAAATGAACTTCCAAGACTTTACTGCTACTGTTCTTCTATCCTACAACGACACAAAACAAGTGTTAAATGCACCAATAACCAACATTAAGGGATTACAACTGATAAATTTTGAGTAAAAATCAATTTTAAATCAAAACTAAAGCATTTCAAACTCAAAAATATGTATAAAAGTCATGTAAATAGTGAAAAATCAAATCATTTTACTATTTACCCATAGTGGAGAGCATTTGGAGCACTTTCCTAGTTAGATCTTTAGTTGCTGATATCGGGAGTTTCCACCGTCGGATTCAAGCGCTGTCAGTTCTAGGTAATAGCCTAAACCATACTATTTCATCTTATGCCTTTAATTTTGACTTTTGATGGTGTTTTGGGCTTGTATGGAAAGCCCTAAAATCATGGAAGTAGGCACCGCGCTTATCCCTTACGGGATACACGATACCTCATTAGAACCGCGCCGAAAACACAGCGCACAAGTAGTACCACTGCCTGTCTTCAACGGTGCACAGGAGGTGTCGACCGTGAATATGTAAAACTATTCACACAAGAAAAATTGGACCATTTCATTTGATTTGAAAGATTAAGAATGATTCTAATGGGTCTTGTGATTGTTTTTGGCAAGTTCTTGCTGATAAAAAATGGTCATATGGAAAGAGAGACAGCATGATAATGATGACGCCTTTGCTGAAAGGAATGTGGGTTGCATAACCACATTAAGAGACTACAGACTCCTAAAATTCTTCTAGACTCTCAGTATGGTATCACACGAGCGATTTCTTGAACATTTACTCCAGATGTGGAATCTGGAGCAACAACACTTTGAGGTTGGGGATCATATTCTGACAGTTGAGGTAGAGGATATCTACTTCCTTGCCAACCTTTTGAGATAGGGTGCTCCCATCTCGCTGACTGGTTCCCGCAAAGGCGACATCACTACATAGGAGTTGATAAACCGTCACTGTGTCCCTAGGAAAAGGACATTAGGGAAGAAAATCCCCATAAAGGCAGTGATGGATGGACCTCTACGGACTGTATTGTTTACGATGCAGAGAGTGGCGGGAATCCAGGGAGTGCACCAAGATTCTAGGGCACATATTCTCTATGAAATAGAGGCCATGGTGCCTACAGTATTCAACTAGGTGGAAGCCCTACTTTCGATATTCAAGAATCAGCTGACCAAGTGTCGGTAGGGGGAACTAAAGAAGTTCAGTTTTGGTTCCATTCTAGCCTACTTCTTCTTTAAGCGGGTACCACAGATGAGACCCCAGGTGGTCTTTACAGAGTTGAGAGCACGAGACCCTCGCATGCAGAGGTGGGTCTAGATTATGGCCCATACTAGAGCGGGAAAGGGGAAGGTGAATTTCGGTGACTCGTTCTTCCAATGGATGAGAGATCAGATCCTCATGGTGGAGGATTATGATCCCACCTGTTGGACAGTGGGGTGACATCGGTAAGAAGCAAAAAACCCTAAAATGGAAATAATGTTTTTATGTTTTTTGATGTTTTATATTTTTATGTTAAGTAACAAGACCTGAATATTTTCATGCAGATGTTGGAGCAACACAACCTGGGGGAGCTTCCCCATTGGATAGACGAGCTAGAGCCCACTTCATACCGTAGGGTGACAATGTGATCGGGGAGTTAGAGGAAAACTTGGAGAGGTTTACCCTAGACATCCCTGACGCTTCCATTGATGACCTCCCTCTGAGGTATCAGAGACCTACAATAGGAGTACTAGGCCAGTTTAGCAGACTACTACATAGAGTATCCTGGGCAGTGATGTGATACCACGAGCATCACTAGATGATGTATGCATGATGTATCTACTGAAAGCTGATAGCTTTAGGATTTTGTATGGTGATTTTTACCTGAAATCCTACGTGCTTCAAATGAGGTCTTGTGACCTATTTTTTGTAAAACATGTTCATATATATATATATATATATAGAATTTTACCTGGTGTTTATATGTCTCGAATGGTGGATGTATTTTACATGAGTTTTATGTGTCTTTGATTATTTATTTACAATGAACCATGTTTTATTTTAACGTCATGAATGGGCAATATTCCAATCTAGGATGTAGTTAGCTAATGAGTCAGCAACTACATTATGTTCCCTAGGGATATGCCTATAGGTGATGGTTTCAAATGAACTTTCTAACAAGCGTACCCTCCGGAAGAGGCAGAGAAGCACAGGATTTCTTATGGTATAAACATGGTTTAGATGACAAACCACGAGTTGTGAGTCCATCAAGACTACTAGATTGCAAACATCTTGGGAAACAACTTCTGTCAAAAGACCTATGACTAATCGATACTCAACGTTGTTGTTGGTAGTGGGACCAATACAAACTGCTCTTGAACTAACTAAATCTTCATCTGGGGAATAGAGAACCCAAGTAGCTGAGGCAAGATTCAAGGTGTGGCGGCAAGCACCATCAGTGAAGCCATTGAAAGCCATCGACCAAAACATGGTATAAATAGATACGGACACTAAACTCAAAACCATATTGAAAATACTAAAAGCACACTGAAATTCAAGCAATATACATACATACAAGATACTATCCAAGAAAGACCTAGACATAGTACCTCTTTAGGTACAACCCATTACGAGGCTACCCTAAAGGGATTCCATCATAGTCAACGAGCTCATAGGCCCCTTTTTCTAAAACTTTAGAAATGACGAAAGGACCATACCACATGGACTTGAACTTTCCTTTCCCTAGTTTGTCATATCTCTGGTCGTAAATCAAAACTAGGTCACCCTCGTTAAAGACACGAGGTTGGATGAATTTATCATACTATGCCTTAACACATTTCTTATGTGCCTCATTAGCCAAGATATAATCTCTCCTAGTTTCGTTAGGGTTGTTCAAGTATAAAAATATCTCTTCCTCTGCGGAAGTGTCTGGGAGAAGTTCGACAACAAGTTTTAAGGATGGAATCTGACATTGAATCGGTAAGACAGCTTCAAGTCCATAGACAAGCTGGAAAGGTGTGAAACCAGTAGCTGTTTTCAACGAAGTCTTATAATCCCAAAGAGCGAAGAAAAGGATGTGGTGCCAGTTGGATTTATGATCTCCAACCATCCGACGAAGCATAGTTTTCAAAACTTTGTTAATGGCCTCTACTTGACCATTAGCTTGCGGATAATATGGTGTAGAGTTTTCATGGAGAAAACCTAGCATGGAATCTAGTTCCTCCATCATTTGATTACGGAAATGTGATCCGTGATCAGTAACAATGGACTGTGGGACTCCAAATCTAGCTATGATATGATTGAACAGGAAGAGAGCGGTAGTCTTACCATCTTCCGCATATGTAGGCATAGCCTCATCCCACTCTGTAAAATATTCAACAGCTACAATGATGTAACCATGCCCCCAGGCTGAGGTAGGCTTACAAAGCATATAACCAATCCCCCATTTGGCAAATGGGCCAATGGAAATGATGGGGCGTAGCAGAGTAGGATGAGAGTACTTTTTGGGGTAAAAATGTTGACAAGGTGGGAATTTATTAACAGCCTTGTGGAAATATTTAAAGACTGAAGGCCAGAAATAGCCAACACGAAGGATTTTCTGGGCTGTAGCCATCCCAGATAAATGACTGCCACATGCTTCAGAGTGGCAATCATTCAACACATGTTCAGCTTCCTCATGGGTGAGGCATCATTAGAGAATAGAATCAATCCCACATCTATACAAGGTATCATTTAGGATGAGGTAGTATTTCACGTGGTGATGGATATGGCATCGATCATCACGGGATAGATTTGGCTAAAATATTTGTGTTTGGAGATAAATAAGAATATCTCCATACCATGGGTCAGTAGTGCTTATCAGGAATAGGAATTCATCTGGAAATGAATCACTGGGTTCAGATTCCATCTAAGCACAGGGAATATCACACATGGTCTCAACAAATACCAAGGATTTCTTTGATGTGGCTTTGGCGAATTCCAGATCAAACACCTGTAGTATGACTATCCACCGGGAGTACTTGCCACTGAGAACCTGATGAGTCAGGATGTAATACATATGGTTTGGGTCTACCAATATAGTGGTTGTGCGGAGCAAAATGTAGTGATGAAATGTTTGTACAGCAATGACCGTGGCCAATGCTAATTTCTCCACATGGGAATATCAGGTTTTAGAATCCATAAGATTCTTACTAGCATAGTAAATCACGTGTTCCTGACCATTGGGATTTTCCTCCACCAAAACCATAGCGAAGGTAGTAGCAGACGCAGCAATATACAACAAAAATTCCTTTCAATGATCTGGGGGGTGTATCATAGGTGAATGAGTCAGAGCATGTTTAATATTATCAAAGGCACATTGGGCTTGTTCATCTTAGAATAATGAAGTGTCCTTCTTAAGGAGATGCATATAACTGTGTGTTTTCTCTACAAAATTGCACACGAAACAGTGGAGAAAGTTTGCCTTCCCTTGCAAACTTTAGAGTTTGAGAATATTGGTTGGGGCTGCTAGAGCTAAAATGGCAGCAATTTTCAAAGAGTCTATCCTAATGTCATCCTTAGAGACCACAAAACCTAACAATTGTCCTGTCTCAATGAAAAAAACACATTTATGTGGATTGAGCCGTATATTATAATGATGGCATTTCAGGAAAATATCTCTAAGATGACCAGGGTGGTCCTCCCATCGCTATGAATGAGTAGGGAGGTTGTCAAGGTACGGTTCAACAATATGTTTAAAATCATGAAATATATAGGACATCGCACGTTAGAAAGTGGCTCCAGTATTTTTCAAGCCAAAAGGTAACTTCCTATACGCAAAGTTTCCCCATGGGAAAATTAATGCCATCTTGTACTGATTGGTGGGTAATATCTCAATCTGATTATAGCCAGAAAAGCCATCCATGAATGAGAAGATGATACTTCCAGCACAATTGTCGATAATGTGATCGATATGTGGAGTAGAAAAGTTGTCCTTGGGACAAGCTTTATTCAAGTCTCTAAAATTGATACAAACTCTAATGGTGCCCTACTTTTTATTGGCGGGGACAATGTTCGATACCCATTCCGTTAGGGGTACGAGATAAGTAAACCCAGCTTTGAGAAGTTTCTCTATCTCAGCTTTAATAACTGCAGCCTTCTGTGGATGGACTTGCCTTAGTTTTTGCCTCATAGGTTTAGCCGTGGGATAGGTTTTAATTTCATGGACCACAATGGATGGTTCTATCCCCGACATTTATTCATAAGACCAGGAAAAAATATCAAAATATTCTTTGAAAAGTGCCTTGTATGCTTCAGATTCATTTGCCGAGCAGTTCTTCCCAACATGAACATGCTCAATGGTACCAGGGTTGGCTGATATGTCAATTGGATTTGTCTGAGTAATGTTGCAAAGGTTTCCTTCAGAATTCATGTCTTGCAATAATATAGGATTTTTGGGTGCGTTGACAATATTAGTGGAAAACAAGGATGCAAAGTCATGGTTAACTAAACTGGTGTTGGGGAGGAACAAGGATCTATGATAGTGATCCTCCCAGATGGACTCATTCGTATTCATAATCTCCATAATGGACTCATCTGAAGGAAAAGTCTCAGAGAGATAATCCAGAATAGGAAGATATGGTTCTAACCAGTAAGGCAGGTGGTAAGGATCCGAAGCCACTAGATGAAGCTCATCGATGTGATCATCGAAAAAGGTTTGAATGGTGTTATACATTTCTTCATGTGGACTCAATGAGGTGGACTCAACAAATTTTTTTCCCTTGGGCTCACAATCAAATGACGCAATCATATTTACTGTCGTTGTGTCTATGTTAGGAGGAGTGGACGAAAAAATTCCCATAAGGGATGAATCCTTCAACATGCCTACCCCAATCGACTGGTAAGGAGGAGGGGACTGACCTAACATAGGGATGTTATTAGCTATAGAGGTCGTAACATTTGGCATAGATTAATTAAGCTGATCAATGGTAACAATTCTCCCTAGATGTGGAAATTAGACTATTCGAAATGCTGTCGAAGCGACATCAATCATGGCATAAAACCAATTTCTTCCGAGAAGGAGGTTGTAATCTAATGGGGCGTCCACTACTTCTACTTGAATAGAAACAATTTTTCCCCCAAGCTCGACTGCAAGGGATGATATGAGACCATGGGTCTAGAAGCCTCGTCCATCAAAGGCCTTCAGAGTCATAGGTGATGTTACAAGCTCGGGAGAGCCGATAGCTTTCCAACAAGACCGGGACAAAACTGAAGTTGAAGCTCCTTCGTCTAAGACAGTCCTAAATACTTTCTTTTTGACTACTTTCATGATGATTTGGAAAGCAAGTTTGTGAGGTAGTCTAGACTTACAGTTCTCGACATTGAAATGAATCAAATTAGAATTGTCAGTGTCTAAAGCTCCTAACATAGTTAACATGTTTTTGCATTGTGTAGGACAAATTTGGAGCACTTCCGAGGTAGACATTGCACATGGTGCCTGAGCAAGGTCTTCAACTATATTGTATAATTGAGCAGCTTGGGAATTAGGTTTAAAAACATCCTTCCTAAGAGTACTCTTGGGTGGACGCAAAATCATATCGAGAGTAGGCTTCTCAATGGTTAGGGGGACAGTAGATGAGGATTCAAGAGAACCAATAGAGGGAGCTTTCCCTGAAGAAGAATGGTCTTCTTTATTTTCTGTGGGTTTTTCATAATTCTAACTTTGAGTTTGCAGACTAATGGTATCCCAGGACATTATACGTATTTCCTCTGATGAACTAGAGTTTCCTTGATTAGACATGTGGCATATTAGTTGTTGTTGAGAGGGAAAATGATTCGTGACAATTGCAGGTGCGGGATTTGTTTTCAAACATTGGGTGATTTCATCTCAGTGGGGGCACTCTTTTGTGAAATGGTCATCTCTACATAGGAGACATGGATATTTTGCTTGTCTTTTCCCTTTATCGTTATCATTGTTGGTTGGTTTTGGGTTCTCATGCTGGTTTCTAGGTTTTTAATTTTAATTTTTACCTTTCTTTTTATTATTGCCAGAGGTGTGAATACTCTGAATAGAATTAACCTTAGTGGAAACCTTAGGAGTTGAAGGAGTAAGGGTGGTATTCTGGGGTTGCTTGGAAGGTTTTTCTACTGATGGGGACTGGATTGAACCAACAATCCCATCAACAGGGACTTCTGCTGGTGGCTTTGCAGGATTGGTGCTTGGGCGAGGAGCTTGAGGAATCAAGTCATACAAAGTTTCAGACTGGAAATAGACCAATTCCATATACTGGGCTTGAATAATGGCTTGATCTTCAGTAAAAGCACCACCCATAGCCACATCTCGAGCAATTGGAGGCAACAAATATTTGGTGAACCAATCAGCTAATAACTAATCCGAAATAGGAGCCTTAATAAGTCTCCTCTGCCTTCTCCACTCATGGATATGATTGGATATGTGGGTGGATGTGTTCTATCACAAAGAAGTTAAGAGATTAGTATCCATTTCATAATGAATAGGAAACTGAAAGTGTGTAAGAAATACAGTTTCCAATGAGCCAAAATCCACAAACAAATGTTGCGGAAGTTCAATATACCATTTCGTGGCTGTACCAGTCAAATTTTGCTGAAATGAACTGAATCATCCATAAGGGAGTTTGAAGAACACCACAAATGGAATGTCATGACATGGTTTTTCAAATCATTTCCCTGCTTCCCATCGAACTTTGGAATGTTTGATGGTAACTTTACTGGAATGGGAGGCCACGAGAGGTTATGTCGAATGGGGTCATTAATCAACTTGGACAAATCAGGCAAGTCCAAAGTTGCTAGGAAATGTAACTGACAATTAGGTTGCACATACTGGTAATATTGATATGGCATATAGTTACCAGCAGGACCATAAGTAGACTGATACACAAGTTGTTGTGACGAAGAACTACCAGAAAATATGCCTACAGGGGGTTGATTTTCAGGATCAGGATTGTTAGGACCACCAGGGCCTCTGGGACCACTAGGACCATTGGGACCATAAGGACCACTAGTACCACTAGGAGGTGAACCACTAGACCCTCCTGGACCTCTGGGAGGTAAACCTCCATAGCCTTCGAAACCACTAGGAGGAGGGCCACCAGACCCTCTAGGTCCATTAGGAGGAAGGCCACCAGGCCCCCCAAGACCACCAGGACCATTAGGAGGAAAACCACTAGGTCCTCCAGGACCATTAGGGCCCCCAGGGGGAGGACCTCCATAAGACGGTCCTTCGAAACCTTACCCAGTATGTATAGGTATCCCCCCCATAGTTGGCATGTAGGACCAGTTAGGTTGCCCCCATGGTGTGAAAATATTACTAGGATATGGAATTCCAACATAAGGAATTCCTTTAGGATTGGGTGGATAATTAATGTTTCCTATAGGTATTTGATTTGCTGTATAACCATAACCCCAAGAGGTTTGATTGGTTATAGGTTATGCCCCCAAGGGATGACCTGAACTAGATGGGGGATTAACCACATTAGTGTGGGTGTGAGGGAGATAAACTGTAGATTTATCTATACCAGAGGTATGTCCTTGACTAGGTACAATTTCAGTGCCAAATAACGTAGGTCGTGCTGGGGGTTTCCCCCTGGCACTAGAAGGTAATGACGAAACAAGAATTTAAGGTTGAGCCCCAGGTGCGGAAGACTTGGGAGGATTGGGAACATACATAATATGGGAGGTGGTGGGGTTGGTAGTTTGACCTGGGTTGTGTGGATTTACTGTGTAATCTATAATCGGTTCAATGGGTCTCATAGAATCGGCAAGTGAATGGTATCCCACAAGAACATTGATGGAACGTGATGGTGGTGTGCCCAATATGCCATCTATTTTCTTTTCAATCTTTTTTGGACAGAGAATGGCTGTGTGGTATTGTCTACGTTCGTCTTCATCTGGAGAAACTTCTTCAGAAAAGTTTAAACGGGTGCCAAATGAGGCAATGGCCTATCCTATAGAGGTATCCCAAGATGGAGCATTAGGACCATAATCCGGATGGGTAGTATCGTCAACATGACCTTCTATGGGAGAATGGAACAAAGTATTACCTCGAGAAGGTTGTTGGACCAAGGGAGGCGAGTGTGAAGGATATGGTCCTTCACTTTTTGCAACCACATTATCTTCCACTTGGGAGGTGGTAGTAGCTCCTTGGTCGATAGATTCCATTGGATTTTCTCCTGAAACAGGAATAAAATCGGGTGGCAAGCCCCGTACTCTTATGGAATGTCTTAGCTCAGCCAGTTTGTACAACTCCTATCTAACCTAGGGTCTCAAAAACTAGAAAACACACCAAAAATTTCCCTACTCAAGCTATAGGTCACACAAGTAAACTTAAATGACAGGAGCAGTTTAGATAGTCAGGTCTCTCACCAGGATTTTCAAGAAGGTGCCACTCATGATATACCTCAAGGGTATGTGTGTACTAATCTCCCTAAATGTTGTTTTCAGTGTATGGCTCTAAGCAAGATGGCCAAAGGACTTTCCTCCGATGGTTAAGGTATCCTAGTGGGGTCTCTCGATATACGCAAGGTACGCGGGAGCTCAAATCGGTAGTAGTGTTGTCTAATGCATAATCGTACACAAGGGGCCTTTCGATATACAATCGAGTACGTGAAGTACCTTTTTATATACCTCAAGGGTACGTGAAAGGTCGTTCGATATACTGATGGTACGTGGAAGAGCCGCTTGAGTTCTGGGATGTAATGCGGATGAGTAATGACAGCTCCTACACTTAACGATGCTCAAACACGTCTCTAACCTATCACTCAAATTGCTATGTAAATTTTAACCTATAACTACCATTAATTTTAAAGTGGGTGCTTAGGTGAATGCATGGAGTTTTGACAGAAAAAGTAAAACCATGCAAAATGCATATGCAAATATTTCACTTTACCGTTTGTGGTCTGCCTACCTATGGGAGGGAAAGAGAGTATTTTCTTTTGCTTCAAAACCAAAAATTTCCAAACAACAATCTTGAACACAAGATCAAAGACAAGCGACACTTTCCAAAATCATTTCTCTTTTCTGAAAGCAATCAAAAGGGGAGGAGTCTCTTTTCCTAAAAGAAAAGCAAGAAGCACACTATATGCATCTGCACTCTATTTTCGATTTTTCTTAAAGCATAGATAGATATAACTTAAAACTACAATATTTTTTATTTTGATGAGATAGTACTAATGCAAAAGAGACAAAAGAACATAGAGATCCTGAAAGCTTGTGAGGTCAATCAGGGATCCAATGTCTTATGCTCACTAATGATAATGACCTAATCTCAGTCAAAAAATTTCTTTTTAAACAAGCAAAAAGAAGTCTTCTATGGAAACAAAAAATGAAATCAAGATGCTAATTAAACATTTTTCTTTTAGTCTATATAACAAAAATGAAAAGAGAGCCCACTAAAACCTAAGCTTTCGAAAAATAAATCCTTTCACAAAGACAACCAACAAGCAAGGATGAAAATGGACAATCAACAAGCCTAATCTAGCTTTTGAATTATTCAATCAAACCAATTTTTTACCACAAAATTTTAAACCATAAGCATCATATTCTAACACACAAGCCTGACAGTACAAGGATGAAAGAAAATCAACTCAATTTTTTTGCAAAAAATGAGAAAAAGTAGTTTTTGAATAAGGCCTACCTGGCACCACGCTGGAGGGTTCTTGACAGAGCAGTTCTAGAAGAGCACCACTTCTAGATAACAGGACTCTGGCAGTGGCACTGCGTACTGCTAACAGGTTTCACGTGGTGGCACCGCTTCTCGCCAATAGCATAAGAGCAGTTCCCTGTATAGATCCAAAACACAAAGGAGAACAACAGATCAAGTTAGAAAAATATCAGATCAAGGAAAAAATTGATGGATTGACAGTAAAAAAGAGCAAAAAATGTTGAAATACTTCAGATCTGAACAGATCCAAAAGTTTCAAACCAAAATTCACTGAGTCAGATAGCAGATATGACTGAAGAGAGTTGGAGATGCAGCCTAGATTTGGACAAGAGTTCAAGAACTAAGGAAGATCAGATCAACTGATATATGCACTGTCCCCAGCGGAGTCGCCATATTTGTAACCACAAATATTTCACCTTCTGCGGATAGAAGTTGTTCCTCTGGTCTGAATGGTTCAGATCCAGAACAAATGAGTGAACGACAAAGGATTAATACCTTCCCTAGATGTCGTAGACACCTGGAATGTTGCTTTGATAGGGAACCCATGTACCTGCAAATAGATCAAACATGCAAACACATCAAAGCTACCAGAAAATCATCTACTTATCCATGTTAGTGACTAAGGAATCTAACAACATGTACATGTGAAACGAAAACAACAGTAATGTGGGATGAAAATCAGCTTTGCATTAAATATGTATGGAGAAGCTTATAACCATTTCCATAGTGTCGACAAGCATCTCCACAAGACAAACACTTCATCCCCATAAGCTCCAAATTTTCTCTCTATGCTCTCCAATGGCTTGGACTAAGTGGTCAATCCAACAACATAACAATACCTCTATAGTTCTCCCTCCCAACCATGGGTATGAGCTTGTATTTATAAGGCTCAATGGATAGGATTAGTTGAGAGATTTGCGGATGAGGTGGCTCTAAGATCCTATGATGGGGATCTCGAGCCCAACTGACCCACAATGATAGGGATAAGGGAGGACACAAGGCTTATGATCTAAAAGCCTCAAGAAACTTCTCTTTTTCCTATTTTACCCAAGGTACCACTTTTCTTCTCTTATGACAGAGCGATTTAGATGAGAAACGCTTATGGACCAAAGACCATAGGGGGTGGCACTGCTTATGGAAAATAGGATATAGGCAGTGTGAGCAAGGTACCGCACATGGGCCACAAGGAAAGCGCGGTGCTGAGTTTTTTCATGTATAATTGACAAACATAGTAGGTTTCCACTCTAAGTGTTGGGATTAAGGGAAAACATGGGAGTTAAGGGTCTTATCACATGGTGGTGATAGGATTTGGGTATAACAGAGAGGCATAGATCTACTTTGTATATCTTGTAGCTATGACCTATCTCTTACAGTAGTCAATCATGGATCTACAGTGTATTATTGGTACCCATGACATAGTCATCATCATAGATTTGTAGTGTATTGGTCTGCAGCTGTGGTTAAATTGGAGAAAGTCAATTATTGGTCCTCTATAAGTATATATCTCTTTTCCTTTGTGTCAGACGAAAAAATTGCAAAGTATTTCACCTATCACTTCCTTCTAGCTTCATACTTTGGGGGGCATTTTGTTGCACATAAAAATCTCACATTTCCTAGTCAACCTTCAGATGACTTTCTTGTTGCCTTCCAACCTCCCAAAAATCCTGATTTGGATCACCCTGGCCATTTTTTCCCTTGACCTAGAAGGAACGACACTCCTTTACCTTTTCCATAGAGCTCCGTCGACGCCTCCATTAGTTGAGCAAAAAGCATTGTTAGCCCTTTGAAGTGAGAAAAATCCTAGATCGACGCTCTATATAGTTTACCAAAAGGCGTCGATGGTCACTTAAAGGGGAAAAAAACAATTTTCTAGAAGATTTTGTACGGAATCCTTTGTGAAATTAGTTCCTGCATGTCTAGGAGAGGTGGAATTTGCCTCCCTCACCTATAGGGATCTCTTTCTATCCTTTTGTCAAGTCATCCTATGGGTTCTTGGCCTATAAATGAAGCCTCCATGAAGAGAGTGGGAGAGGCCAGAAAAAGCATCCTTATGCTACTAGTTTGAAGTCTGAATAGAGGTAAAGTAGAGGTAGCTTGTAGCTGGAGAAGTCTTCATAGGAGTTTGTAGACATTTGTTGAGATAGAAACTATCAACATCAAGGATTTTGGTTGTACTTCTTCTCATCCATATATTAATACAAAAACATTTCCCTTTCCTATATTTGATTATTTTGTTTGTGATTAAATATTATTGGACTCTTTGATCACCAGTATGGATAGTTGATTATCATGATTCTCACATCTTTTTGTTTGTCTTGTGATCCGTCTTGTAGGTATTGAATCATCTCAAGGAATTTTCGGAGAGAAGATAAATAGATCTACAGTTGAGGTATATGATGTGTTATGTTAATTAATTTGAATATTCAAGGGAAGGATATGTGTCTTTTTGTTCTGTAGTTGTGTTTTGCATTGTAGAGGAACAAGCAGTTTCGACACTGGTTGAGAATTCCTGATGACACTTAGAGACTCTGGCTCTCCGTCAGTGAGTCCTTACAATGATGTCGAAATTCCAGATCCAGCAGATCATCAGTTGTGAAGATATTGCATTCCATGAGAATGCCATGGGTTCGATGTATCAGTTCTTCAGATCACTATGGTATTGAGCCTCTCATTGAGGCAACCATTATGTAACAACATTTGTACATGATCAGCTCTTGTGTTTGAGAGCATTGATCGCACTATTCTTTTGACATTATTATGAGCATGGGTATGCCTGCCTCATCCATATGCATGTCACATATTCTTTGTATCTCACCCATTGATGGGAACCAACATTAATACAAAACCAAAAGCCACCATATCCCGAACTAGGAAGCACCACTTCTTCACAGGTATTCCCACGATCCCCAAGATCCAATGATGTCTGTCAGTCATACGATGAGCTTCTGCCCTCACACATAAGGGGGGAATATGTTAACCCAAAAAATTGCTCATATATCTTACACCATATAAAGACATCCATTTCCTAACCCCCACACCCTGTTTAACCTATGTTATTCTCTCAAAATCTCAAAATTATGTAAAAGGGGCTTAAAAAACCCACAAAATAGCCAAAATAGCTCACAGAGGAGCTAAAAGCCTCACAAGGGAGCTAAAAGGCTAAAAAAAGGGCTAAAACCCCCAAAATGAGCTAAGAAACAACCTAAAAGGGCTTAAAACCCTAGGTAGGGCCCAAAAACCTAACCAGGGGCTAAAAACCCTAAAAGTTGAGAAAAAACTATAAATAGAGGGGTGGGGGTCCCCATCATACACATGATTCCTCCTTCTTGTCGTTATTATGCCCGCATGAGTACCTTGAGAGACCTTCACTCTCAAGCTATTCATCCATACAACCCCATTTTCCTCCATTTTCTCATTCTCTTGGTGTGTTGAGTCAAAACTCCACCCAATCCTAGCCCATGGAGAGGTATTTTTTGAGTTTGGGCATGGTGGCTCCCTTTCAAACAAGATAGGAAGGTATATTGTTTCATGTTTGTTCTTTTAGTTTGTATATTGTAGATGTTTAATATTTGTTTTGTTTTCTAACAGTTTGATGCAACTCATTTTTTCATCCATTTGACTCTACCCTTTCATCCTATAGAAGGAAGGGAGGTGCATCTGCATGTACCCAGGGTTTTTCTTTGGCTACAGGATCAATTATGATGCGAATCAGAATATTAACATGGTCGGTTATGTTGATTCGTATTGGGAAGGAACCACCACTAATAGGAAGAGCACTTTGGGATGTTATCACTTTAGTTTGGGATATGGCATGATATCCTGTTTAGTTGGAAGCATTCCTGTGTGGCATTGAGTACAACAAATGTAGAGTATGTTTCATCCTATTCGACTAGTTGTGAGGCATTATGGATTCATAAGCTACTATCTAATTTGTTTAATCTTGAGTTAGAGGCGACTTGTATCTTTTGCGACAACTAGAGTTACGGGAAGTTGTCACAGAACTTGGTGTTCCATGAGAATTCGAAGCACATTGAGATCAAGTATCACTATATTTGAGATATGGTGCAGAGAAAAGCAATGAAGCTCCAGTACATGGTGGCAGATGAGCAGATATACGATGTGTTGACCAAGCCACTAGCCAGAGTGAAGTTCAAGTACTTCAAAGAAAGACTTGGTGTCATCCAGATCGAGGTCCCTAGAAAGAGGGAGTGACGAGCTCTTAAATGGTGGTAGACGTAGGTTGTCCCTAGACGTAATCAGTCCTGGCATGCTCCCATGCTAGAAATGATGAGACACCGAAAGATGAAGATGCACTAGAACGAGATCTCACATGGGAAGAAATATAGTTTTTCCCCGAACGTAATCAGTCCTAGCATAGAATGCAGGTTGTCCTAGGATGTAATCAGTCTTGTCAGGTTATCCTCGGATGTAATCAGTCTGGCGTAAAATGTATGTTATCCCTAGATGTAATGAGTCCTATAAGATTGTCCTCAAATGTAATCTACCTTACCATAGAAGACAAGTTATCCTTGTAAGTAATGAGTCCTAGAAGGTTGTCCTTAGATGTAATCAACCCTAGTGTAGAACGCAGGTTATCCCTAGACGTAATCAGTCCTTATGTGTTCCATGTTGGAGATGATGAGATTTCAACTGATCATGAAGACACTTGGTGTGCACCTAGGAAATTCTCGCATAGTGGTAGACACTGGTTTTACTTGAGATGTAATGAGTCCTAGTGTGGTCCTATGCCGGTAGAACGAGGGATGACCATGGAGAGACGTAATGCACTTGGTGTGCTCCTAGGTGATTTGAGTCGTGGTGTGCTCCTATGCTGGTATAACACAAGTCATATGTTGGATATGTGGTATGCTACTAGGATGCTCTCCATGTGTGATGATGAGACGAGCCGGATACGACGAGATGACAGTAGGATATGCATGTGATTGCTATGGAAATGTAATGTATGGTCTTGGGTTGTACCTACAAAATGGCTTACTAGTGGATATGATGAATACCTAGATGAGGACTAGGCCTACACCTAGCATGAAACATGATTGTCTCTATAGAAACTTCCTTGGACTGATAGATCTGATAAATGTCACTATTCAATGATAGACAAGATGAGTACCAAGACAACAACAATGATGACCTAAACAAAGTGTTGATGACTATGGCGAGAGAATACCTTCCTAGTTTAGAGGGAGTGTTGTTGTATTTGTAATGTCAGAAGATATTCTATTGTATATTATCATTGTATATTGTTGTACCACTGTCATAAATGTTTTCCCTCCATTCAGGATGTCATTATTGTGTATGGTCATTGAGGTAAACCCTCAGTTGTTAGTTGAGGTAATAGTCCCTAAGATAAATAAAATAAAATGTATTTTTGAGTCTTCATAGGTAGGTCAGCCCCAAAGAGGTTACCTTGCCAACCTAGTTAGTTAAGTAAGTTACACAACGAAAGAATATAAATAGGGAGGAATCGTCCCTATTTGGACACACATTCACGCTCTCTCATGTGCACATTAGGAAAGAGAGGACAAATTCACTAGAGGAGGAAAGAGAGAGAGAGCTTCAGAAGACTTCTTATTCTTGGGTTTTTTCATCTTGTGATATTGTATTAATGGCAAAACTATTTAGAGTAAGTTTGAGGGGTTTTCTCTTTTATGGTTTCCTCGAAGAAAATCTTGTGTATCTTGGATATCTTGTTGCACTTGTTATTCTTTCATATAAAGATCCTAATTGAATTAAACTATAAACACTAACACCATATCTCCCATACCAAGAATAAAGGGAGATCCATGAATTTAAAAGTTCCTTGAAACCACATATAGAGACAACCTTCTTAATTAGAGGCATCCCAAGTAAGCAACAAGTTCATACTTCTTTCTAATTCATTCCAAATATCCTTCACAAACCTGCAGTTGACAAAAATAAGTGAAATGAATTTCAAATTGCAGTTGCATAACACACACATCACAGGATCCTGAAAACCTCACAACGGCAAAGAAATCATTTGATTTTGAAATGGATTTTCCTTTTCCATAATTTAGTGGTCCACCATAAAAAGTCCCAACTTCTAATGAAATAGTTTCGTGCACCAACTTAGTTGTTACTGCCCCTATAAAAGAGTTCGTTTCCAAGGAAATCATATCTTCTTAATTTTTCAACACAATACTTGCTTTATTTAAAATTGAGACATAATCATCCTACTCTTCAGCTTGTATACTCAACTCTCTCTCTAGAGATTAGCCAATAAAGAAGATTTACATCATAACTGTAAGATTGTCTAGCCTTAATACTACACATTTTTCTAATTAAAAAACTCAAAAGTAAGTACTTGCCATCATCTCCAATAAAAAGATCAATGCCCAACATACGTAGGATTCACATCCTACCCTCGTGGATAAATCATCACATTATCTTATTTTACACCATCATAAGTAATTAAATATTTCTAAAATTAATAACAAATTATTTTAAAAATAATGTAGATTTCTTTTCTGTAAAATATAATATTGTTTATAATTTGAAAATGAAAAAAAAATACATTATCTTATTTTATATAATAAAAATAATAATTAAATATTCTTTTTAAATTAAAAACAAATTATTTTAAAAACTTCCTTAAATTTCTATAGAGTCCTTAAAAACAGTAATAAGTTTCTATGGAGTCCTCATTCATGATCCTTGTTTAACATTTAACATGGGTCATACAATTCCAAGACATCATGATTATGAAAAGGACAACACAACAGTATAAATTCTAATCGTATAGCATGTTTTCTCATGATTATGAAAATGACAACACAACATTATAAATTCTAATTGTATACCATGTTTTCTTTCACCCATACTAGGGTTGGAGGTTTAATTGTCATATACACATAATGTATTTGTTAGTTATGTAATATGGAAGTTTAATGGTAAAATTACAAGCTAGATTTTCATGTTTCAATTCTTCATTTTCATTCAAATAAGAAGAGATGCATTTTCATGAGTTTAAAAGAAACATTTAATTTTGGATTTTTTAAATTAAATTAAATTATTTTAATTTTTTTATTTAATAATTTTAAATTTATTTTGTTTGTTATATAAATTTATTTGTATTTTTATTAATTAATATTTTTTTTAAAGTTATTTTCAATGTTATCATTTTTATCATTTTAGAAATATGTCTACACTTACTATTTTAAAGAATCAAGGTTTTATATGTTTTAGTCAAACCATTACATTATGTTACTGACAAGAATTGAACATGAATGAAGAAGACCACAATCTTCTTCACAATCATCCTGACAACCACCCAAACTACATTCAAATTTAATAAACCGTGTTTATTCAAACTTATATGCATTATATATATATATATATATATATAGTAGAAACACATATTCTTAAAACTTGTACTATTTTGAAGCCAACATGATGTAAACCATCCACAAAATTCAACAGCTGTGTAATGGAATAGAATGTTTACTGGCATAGACCAAAAGCTGAGTAACAATCCATTGCAGCAACACGTTTATTGTTCAAATAAGCCATATCTCATATCAATGTATTACAGAACTCCTTGCTCTTTCTGAAGCTGCAATTATTGCAGAGCTATAATATAGAGTGCAATGCAAGATAGCTTTCCATAATATTTAACATGCTCCGGATCCCAAGAGAGCACTTTCCTTTGAATTCTCAACAATATCTCGATTCCCAATGGGCGAGCAATATTTCTTATGCTATGCAGCATTTAATGCGACGGCGGTCGCACTGTCCGCCGTCGGATCGCTCTTTGGAACGGATCCGACGGCGGACAGTGCGACCGCCGTAGCATTAAATGCTGCATAGCATATGCAGTATTGTTCGCCTTCCCAATGGGCGTCCTTAGATTGCCAAAACGTACACAGTACTGCTGGCTGAGAAACCAGACACAACACCAACACCAACACCAGTGCAGTAATGTTACGTAAAAAATAAGCTGCTGTACATATATGACGTGATTGCTTTTCTCCAGGGAGGGAAGAAGAGGGGGCCGGGACTATGGTTTTCATCATATTCTCCACCATCACGCAACCAGTTGCAGAGAAGTTACACTGTACACTCATCAATGTGCGACAGCATAGCAGACATGGGAGGCGCATCGATGCATGCATGGGAAACAAGCAGCCAGATTAATCATTACAGTCGTGAGATCTTGCCACCTTGTTTGCCTTTATTCCATTTAAATTCTGTTCAAGTTCAAGTGCAGGGGACGGAATACGATAAGATGATGACTTATAAACCTGCAATTGCCCATTGCCCAGTGCCCAGTCCCACTGTTAGGGTTGTTTCAGTTTTCACAAAGGTACATGAAGAATTCAATGAGTTTATACGTTAAATTATCTGTAATGCAAATTAAATTGTTTAAATTGGGTTTGCACAGATTTAGTGGTATTTTTAGACCCCGTGCTTTGGTTAAGGAAGATTTTGGTCCTTCCAATCATTTTTACGGATCTTTGGCTACCTGTATGTCTCCGTTAGCGATGATGCACTACGCAGCTGGCTTATTATTACACCGTGTTTTCTTGGATTATCCCAAAAAGATGAGCTACAAATAAATAATTCGCAAATCTTTATTAAGAAGTGAGAATATTAAACAAAATATAAAAATGCATTGGATGAATATCTTCCCCTTTCTAGAGCATCAATATCGCCATAAAACAACAATATAGCCACATAAAAGCAATGTAAAAATGTTTTGGATCATCCTCTCCATTTTAGCAGGCTTTTGGTCTCCAAAACTTTACATTTTAAAGGAAATGATGAAACAATTTCATTATTTAATTCTTCTTAAAGTACTATGTGGCCTGGTTGATAGTTATCCCTTCTTGTTGATAGTTATCCCTTCACTCTCACTTAACAAAGTTCTTATCCACTACATTTGGTAGTTCTAATTTTCTTCTATATTATATATATATTGGTAAGTATGCATGTGCATTAGGTGCCAAATCTTTTGTAGAGGATAAGATTTGATCTTCCTTGCCTTGATTGCTAATGGATAATTTGTAGAGTTTTGATTATTATAATTCAAATAATTGGATCAATATATTTATTTTGGTGCTTTTTGGGTGAAACAATTGGATGAATTGGCTTGTAGGTCTCATTTTAGGGGTATCTCTTACTTTGCAGATTTGAGGTCCATTTGAATGGCTTAAACAATGCTTTTTGGGGTTAAAAGTTCACAAACATAGTTCACAACCCCTTGAAATTATTCTACACTCTTAAAACTTTTCAAAGGTGTAAGAAATACCTCAATTGGAGTTTGTATGAGGAAGTTATACCTCCCACAAGTTAAACTATCTACTTGACCGCAAGTTAAACTATCTAGTTGACCACCACGGTACCGAGTGGATTCCACATCGCCTCTCAATACCCACACATGTGAAGCTACTCACATGTGGAGTTTCAATAAAATTCTATAGGGTCCAAAACCTTGGTTTCCTAATCGGGAGTTGGGGAATGTAGAAACTCTAAAAATATCCCTAGATGGCTATTGGGATATGTTAAATATCAAACCATTGCGATGAAAATGGGTTCCATTCTGATGATGTTATTGTATTGCTCTTGTTGAGCTCCACTTTTGTCATGTTTTTTTCCAACTAAATCTATCTGCATTTTGATAATAATGCATGTTTAACTATGCTACAAGCCTTCATTACATGTCTTTATTCATACCTTGTGGTCAATACATCGTTTTCCTATCTTTTTAGTGATTAAAAGACAATTATATCATGGTTTTACAGATGATGGTTGAATGAAGTTTGTTTATGTACTAGTTTCCCATGTTCATCACTTTCTATACCAACGTTTCCAATTTTTTGTACCAATAAACACTTTCTAGTTCAGTTTTCTGCAACAATTTTGATACCAATTCATGGTTTACATACTTCCACAGCTCTAGATCGAGTTCTTCCACTAGGATATTGTCTACATGTGTCCCAAAATGGATTTATGTTTCTCAAAGCCCACCCAGCTCACATGTGTGCAGGCTCCATAATGTGTGCATGGTCCTCATCTTCTTCTGAAGCTCTCTCTTCCATAATTGTGTCTCTGACTCTGGGGGCTTCATATTATTCTTCATGTGATTCATCGAACTGAATCTACCTAGATCGATTGAAGGTTGCAACCTCATCGAAGGTAACATCTCTACTAGTCTCTATCTTCTTGAAGCTCGATATATAGACTCTGTAAGTTGTTGATGTATCACTATATCTGACAAAGCTACCCTTCTTTCTTGAAGGATCCAATTTTGTTATCTTCTCTTTGGGAATATGTATGTAAACTGGATAGCCAAATATTCTAAGATGGCTAACTTATGGTTTCTCTCCCAAGAGTACTCGCTCTGGAGTCTTGTTCTCTAGAACGCGGTGAGGTGTTTTGTTCTGGACATAAATTGTTTTTTTGTCTACTTTGGCCAATAAGCGCATTGAAAGATTTTGATTGTGGATCATGGATTTTAATGCTTCCATTATTGTCTTATTCTTTCTCTTTGAAACACAATTTTGTTGTGGATTGTAGGGAGTGATCAACTCCCTCTTAATCCCGAATTATTTACATAAAGATTTGAAACTTTATGAAGTAAATTCACCATTATTATCAGATGTCACGTCCCCTTTGTTATACCAAAATCCTGTCACCATCATGTGATAAAAACTTTGACACACCTACTTACCCTGAATCCCAACTCTTGGAGTGGAAACTCATGGTTATTATAAATCTTTCATGGAAATTCCTAGCACCGTGCTTCCTCTGTTGTCCAGGAGTGGTACCTTGTTCATACCGCCTATCCCCTATTTCCCACAAGCGGTGCCACTGCTTATGGCCCTTTGTCCATAAACATTTCTTACCAAAACCACTCTATCATTGAAGGAGAAACATGGTACCCTGGGTAAAAAGGGAAAAAGAGAAGTTTCTCGAGGCTTCTAGATGATTAGCCTCGTGTCCTCCCTTATCCCTACTATTGTGGGTCAGTTGAGCTTGAGATCCCTCATCCTAGGATATTAGAGGCCACCTCACCCACTAATCTCTCAACCTACCCTGTCCATTAAGCCTTATAAATATGAGCTCATAGCCATGGTTGAGGGGAGAACTCTTAAGGTATTGTTATGATATTGGATTGATCACTTGGCCCAAGACCATTTGGAGAGCATAGAGAGCTAGAGTCGGAGCTTATGGGGATGAGAATGCTTGGTTTCATGGAGATGCATGTCAACACTAAGGCTTAGTTGTAAACTTCTTCATATTTCTATATTAATGCAAGTTGATTTCTGTCTCACATATATTGTTGTTGTTTGATTTCACATGTATGTTGTTAGATTCCTTAGTCACTAACATGGATCAATAGATTATGTTATGGCAGTTTCGGCGTGTTTGCGTGTTGAAGCTTATTGCAACTACACAGGGTAACTATCGAGGCATTACATTCCAGGTATCTACGACGTCCAGGGAGAGTCAACCTCTGTCCTCTATTTGTTCTGGATCTTAACCATTCAGACCAGTTGAACACCTTGCTGTCCGCAGGAGGTGAAATATTCCAGCTAACAAATTTGGCGACTCTATTGGGGAATAGATATATGTATCAGTTGTTCTGATCTTCCTCAGTTCAGCAACTCTTGTCCGAATCTAGGCTCTTTCTCCAACTCTCTTCAGTCAGATCTGCTTTCTGACTTAGTCCATTTGGGTTTGAAACTTCCAGATCTGTTCAGATCTGAGTCATTTTGATCTTTTATGCTCTATTTCCATACTCAATCTAGCATTTTTTTGCCTTGATCTAGTCCTTTTCTAACTTGATCTATCGTTCTCTTTGTGTTTTGGTCTTCTGCAGGGTATTGCGCCTATGCAGTGTATGAGGAGCGGGGCCACCGCCTGAACAGAGTGGGAAGCACAGGGTGCCACCGCCTGTAACCCATTGGCGAGAAACGGTGCTGGGATAGAACCACCCTGTCAACACC
>LPNX010788021.1:302023-312048 GCA_001517045.1 Pseudotsuga menziesii | reverse complement strand
TTCTTCATTTGTTATACATGATTTTTGTATGTTTTTTCCTTTTTTCATAAAGTTGTGGAAAAGTGCATATGAAAGTTATTGTATGATTTTGTGATTAGTTCGTTCGCACTTTATTTGAAAAATCTGAACACTTTTGTATAAAGTTGTAACAATCTTTTCTTGCTTTTCATTAGAGGTCTCACTTCTTTTTCAGTTCAAAAGAGAATCTTTTGTTTGTTTCAGTTAGGAACGGATCATATAAGCAATTTGTTTCATTGTTATATGGGATTTACTCTATGTTTCAAATAAATTGAACCTCTCTCTCCCTCTCTTAGGTAGAATTTCACTGAAGAGGAAAACTTTCATTATCATATAGATCAGTATGCATCTTCTTTAATTTCAAGTTTTCACTCCATGGTTCCACCTAAATGCACAAGATAAAATTAAGCGCTAGCTTAGGTTTAAATTTTTTTAGCAATTTGTGTGATAGGTTAGAGACGTGTTCGAGCGTCGTTAAATGTAGGAGCTGTCGTTATTTGTCCGCACTACATCCCGGGACTTGCGCGGTTCTTCCACGTACCATCGGTATATCGAACGGCCTTTCACGTACCCTTGAGGTATATCGAAAGGTACTTCACGTACTCAATTGTATATAGGAAGGCCCCTTGTGAATGGTTGTGCATTAGACATCACTACTACCGATTTGAGCTCCCACATACCTTGTGTATATCGGGAGACCCCACTAGGATACCCTATCCATCTGAGTTATCCTTTTGGCCTGTCCTATGAGGTTCCTGACTATTATCCACTCCTTTCACATGTTTGCTTGTTGATTTTAGTTTGAGTAGTGCTTGTTATCTGTACAATTAGGATTTTTTAGAAGAGAGAGATATTTTTGTTACATAGTTATGGCTTCACCTTCCAGGACTACCAACCAAGAGAATCCTTTACCAAGCATGTCTTTTGTGTTCCCTCCATATGGGGATGTTGGTCCTCCTCTCATGGCTACGTTAAGCCTTCCTGGATTGACTATTGGATTACCTGTTTGGTTATTCTCTAGTCCAGTTATCCCATGTACACCAGTTGCGTCTAATCCTAATCCTTTATCGCAAGAGCATCAACCTCATGTTGATCCCTCTCCTTCTTCACTAGATGTGTCTTCTCCCATTTCTACCTCTTCGCCTGTTGAAAGTTGTAGTACTAGTAGTTAGGTGGATAAGAAGAAGAAGAAAAGGAAGATTAAGAAGAAGAAAAACAAACAAACAACCAAGTCTCAACCAATCACCCCCCCTAGTGTGGACAGTGTTGATCTACACACCCAAAGACCACGTAAACTCAAATTCCCTTTTAGGCTTTGCAAGGGTGATCACCTTCTAAAATATTGTCATGGTTTTTCCCTAGTTTTAGAAGAGTGGTCTAAGTTTTCCCAGCAACCCATGTCATCAGCCTCTGGTCATCATATTGATGATCCCCCCTCAACCAGTGACCCTGTGGTTCAGATTTGGAAGGATAAAGTCAGAAATCCTTGCTTGATTTGTAAGGACATGCACTTTACTTACCTTTGTCCTCTCATGGATGAAGCTTCTAAGTTGTTGGAAGATATTACTGTTTCTCATCAACGACTTCCAACAGGTTATCGTAAGTTGCCTCTTGAACTCCCATTGGTTGATAAAGTGGTTGATCCAGTTCCAACCTTGGTCGATCCCACTCTTCTCTTGAAGAGTGAACTTAAAGTGGTTGAGTCGACGTCATCTCCACCCGATCCCACTCTTTCATCAGAGAGTGTTAATACTGAAGTAGTCTCTTTGATCAAATCTTTGTCTTGTTCTTTTCTTCTAGTAGAGAATGAACCAAAACCTGCTGAAGTTTTTATGCTTCATTCTGATTGTACTTGACAAGGGTAAATTTTGCCTATTTTGAAAAAACCCTCTCCAAGTAATGAGGTTATTTCCTTTGAATCGAGTAACCTAATAGAGTCTCATCTTCATTCGAGTGTTCCTTTCCAAATAGTTGTGAACGTTACTGCTAGGCGGATACTTCGCACTATTGTTGACGAAGGGGCTTCTGTTAGTACTTTATCCTCAACTGCTTAGCAAGCTTTAGGCTCTCCTTAGCTTATGCCACCCACCAATTAGATATTGGCTTTTAATCGAAGACCTACTACATTTTTAGGGACCCTTCCTTACTTTCCTATTACATTATGTTAGCTAGAATATTTCACCTCCTGCAAACAGCAAGGCGTTCCACTGGTCTGAATGCTTCATATCCAGAACAAATAGAGGACAGAGGTTGAAGACTCTCCCTAGACGCTATAGATATCTGGAATATAAGGCTTTGACAGTTCACCTATGTACCTGCAAAAAATATCAACACGAAATGAATCAAAGCAACCTGAATATGATCTACTAATCTATGCTATTGACTAAGGAATCTAGCAACATATATATGCAAAATCACAACAACATCATATGTGGGACAGAAATCAACCTGCATTAAAAATATGAAGAAGTTTACAATCAAGCCTTAGTGTTGACATGCGTCTCCATGAAACCAACTCTTCATCCCCAAAAGCTCAGACTCTAGCTCTCTATGCTCTCTCCAAATGATCTTGGGCCAAGAATCAACCCAACAGCATAACAATACCTTCAATGTTCTCCCCTCAACCATGGCTATGAGCTCATATTTATAGGGCTTTAATGGATAGAGATAGTTGAGAAATTAGTGGGTGAGGTGGCGTCTAAGATCCTAGGATGAGGGATCTCGAGCTCAACCAACCCACAATAGTAGGGATAAGGCAGTACACAAGACTTATCATCTAGAAGCCTCGAGAAACTTCTCTTTTTCCCTTTTTACCTAGGGTACCGCGCTTCTACTTCTATGACAGATCGGTTCTGGTAATAACTGCCTATGGACCAAGGGCAATGGGCAGTGGCACCGCTTGTGGACAACCGATGAAAGGTGGTGCGAGCGGGGGTACCGCTCCTAGATAAAGGGGCATGCGCGGTGCTGGGAATTTGTATGACAGATTGATAAAAAAAACCATTTAGTTTCCACTCCAGAAGCTAGGATTCAGGGCAAGTAAGTATGTCAAATGTCTTATCACATGATGGTGACAGGATTTTGGTATAACAGGATGCTCCCCAAAGCATGATTCTTAGAGTGATACGATAAACGAGAGCTTTTAGAACAAGTCGTCACCAGGAGATGAAAATGTCGGCTCAATCGGAGTATGTAGTCAAGTAGGCATCTATATTACATCAGTATGTTGACTCATAGACACAAGTAACCAAACTCATAGCTGCAGACCAATACAAGGCAGATCCATGAGTAGAATAAACAAGCATGGCTAATAGAATACATCGTAGATCCATGTGATAGAGGACTCAAAATTGGACATAGCTACTAGACATACAACATAGATCTATGTCATACAGATGCAAATTTGAGCATATCCATGACCATACAAATGTGGATCCATGCTAGATATACAAAACTCCATCGCAACCCGAGGAAAAAGCAATGAGTGCTTTTAAACAAATGCTCAGGGTCTTCATCTCGTCTTCCACAAAATACAATTCTATCCATGTGATTACAATGATCTGAAGTCAAACATGGTAGAAACCACTTGATTACTGGCCAATGATGTGAGCCGTTAAATGTTGGGAAATAGGGCAGACCCGGGTTTAATCCTTATGTGTCACACCAACAAAAGACCCACCGTGTTGGCCCTTTCGGCAACAACTTGCGCACAGGTTGCAATCTCACCCGAAACAGCAATGGGGTGCCGCAGAATCAGGTTTCTGCAAGCAGAGAGGGGTATTACTGTACCTTATCCTTTAACAAACTTACTAATCAACAATTAATCACTTTGTCATTCATTTATAGATATATATATAAACTCCGCAGATAGATAAATAATCATGACTTGCTTAACCCACTACAGGGAATTCACAGCGAAGCTTATTACTAGCAGTGATCTACGTTATCAGATGTATACAGTTTTAATGCATAAAAATAACAGAAATAGAAACAACACAATAAACCACGACACCAAATATAACGTGGTTCACCCCCAGTTTAGGGGCTACGTCCACAACTACATTTTATTCCACTTGCTACAAAACCACAGTTTGATCTGCGCACTCAGTTGCAGATCCCTTCAATCCTTAACAGCCGCGCACACAGCAGTAGGCCTCTGCGCACACAGCTGCAGATCTTTCTTTCTCTTCTTACAAAACCCTCTGCGCACACAGCTGCAGAGGTCGTCCACGCACACAACTGGGACTTAACCTTTCCTTAAAAAACCAACCTTAACTTGACCTTAATCTTTCTTTACATCAAAAAGCCTAACTTTTTCTTATTTACAAAAATACCTATTTATACATCACGCTATTACAAAACCATGGCTTCAAACCATGGGCACCCAAAAACCCTAAACCCTGGATTCAAACCACGGGTTTATTATAAAAAGGGGTTTTGACTTACCCTGACACCCCTAAGACTATTTTGACCCATAACTCCGCTTACCAACAGCTGCGAAGTTACCAAAACTAATAGTCCTTAGGGTACGCGCCCCAATAGGCCCCTAAGACTCACTAGTGGCCCGTCCCAGGACACTCTGTGAGGACTCTGGTGGGAGAATCTTCTGCGCGAGGATCTGGAAGCGATTGGTGAGATTTTGTAGTATATCATCAACGGCTTTCTCCTTTTCCACCAATTCCTATAATACTGAAGATGAGTCTGTGTCAGCCCTTTCCTGCGCAAAAGTGTCATAGGTCTTCAAAATTTTGAGCTGGCTTTTCGCAGTATTGCTCAATTCTAATGCTTCATCAACCAGGGGCTGTAACGCATTCTCCAGCAGCGTTACCTTCGTCCTACAGGACTCAATTTCCTGCTGAAGTTCCTTGCTGCGCTTTACTTTAGCCATCTTCTGCATAGGTGGCAGCGTCTTGATTTCTAGTCTGACTGCATCTAATTCATCCTGGCGCAACTTGATGGTTTCCTGGATCTTACCTACATCTGGATGGTCCTGTAGCTTCTCCCATACTTCTATGCTGTCTTCCATTAGTTTTGCGACGTTGGCCACATTATCTGATATTTTTGCTGCTGAAGCCTTGATGTCCTGCTGGCGCTGTTCTCGGACCTCTGGTGGAGTCTCAGGAGGAATGCGCAACTGAAGTTCTGCAATCTGGTGCTGGTGTTCTATCTTCATCCTTTCAACCTCGCTGCGGGACTGCTGGGCATAGTCTCTCAGCTTAGCGATTCTCTGCTCTGGTTCCTCTGCTCCCTGTATGTCGGAGTCAGAAAGACTCCGACATGCCTCGTCCAATGCTCGCATCAACGTAGTTGTTGTATGTTCATCCTCTTTCTTCTGTTGTGCAATTTCTTCTAGGCGTGCTACAAAGGTTTTATTTTGTTTGATGGTGTCTTCCAATTGGATTTGGGACAATTGGGTTCGGGCATGGATCTCCTTTGTAATCGCGAGCTGGCAGAGGTGCAACTCGGACATAGACATCTTTGTATAATTAAGCCCCGCGGTTATATCCATCAGGGGTCGGGAATCTGTGTCAGGTTGTATCAGAGTTGCACTTGATACCTGTCCCTGGTGATCTCTGGGTGGCCCTTGCCTAATATCCTGCTGCGTGGGTGCTGTAGTGCTACTTGTCGCAGTACTGTGTGCTGATTTTGCTGCTAGCTCTTTTAGCTCCGATACCCTGTTTGCGATACCTGAGAGCCCGACAAGATGCAGTTCCGCAAAATCTGACCATTTTTTAGTAAGCCCTGTCGTAGACTGTTCTAGAGCTTGCTCCAGCACATCCAGTGTAACAGTGGCTTCTTCCTCAATATCTTTGTCCTTCGACGCTTTTTCCTTTTTGCGGGACTGCGGCTTGGTTACCTCGGCTACTTCTGGTGACTTGCGCTTTGTTTGTGGGTTAGGATCTAATATGGTCTTGACCAACTCCTCATCCTGTTCATCCTGTTCATCTTGTTCATTTTGTCCACCGTCTCCAGCTTGGCCGTCGTCGTCCATCTGCGAATCACTTAGGTCTTCGCTATCTTCCAATGGGCTTTGCTGCTGCGCCTGACTAGTACCTGCGCCAATATTGATAGCTGGGGGAACCGGAATAGAGGGTTTTTTTCCTAAATCTTTCAGCCATTAGGCCAGCCAGTGCTGAACTATTCGCCTGATATCTGTTTCGGTGACTACATATGGTAATTTGAAGCATTGCCGTTGTGGATCTGCACGAGCTTGAATGAAAACATGATGCATATGGGCACTAAAGTGCGCGACGCCCTCGTATTGAGAGAACACTTCGTTGGTAAGTTGAGGGGTTCACATAATCTCATAGTGAATACTCATAGCATAGAAGACGAACACAGTGTTCGTCATCTGCTGAGCTTCCTTATCTGAGGATATCCATAGGGAGGCATACCTCGCTGCCCCTGGCGTGCCGGGGTTTACTTCTACAAACTGGGCTTCAGTGGGTTCTTTCCACCCAACTAATGCAATAAGGATTAAAAGCCAGGAATAATGAAAAGGTCTACCTTTTTCTTGCGCATCGTGGGCATCCTCCAGAAACTCCTTCGCAAGATATTCGGCCCAATTATAAGTATACCCCTCAGCGTAGTTCATAGCAATCCTGATAACCGGAGTAGGTACTTCAGTCGGCCTGCATTTCCGTATGAGTTTGTAGGCTAAGAGTTCAGCTGCAAATCGAATGGGCTGCTCCTAAATCGTGGAAGTGTGATACCCTCGTTTCCCTTTTGTGAGGCCAAATCACTCTTTCATGGTTTGCGCGAGCTTTGTATCGTCATGCTTGGACGGAAATTCAGTTCCTGGATCAGGTCCTGCCATGGGTAAACCTGTGATCTTATGGATGAGGGCGGCGTCAATAGGAATTTGCTGGTCCCCTATCCATAAATAGCCGTCATGCACCAGCGCTAGTAACTGCTTAGCCGCTATAGTCACATGTATGCCGCGACCGAAATGGGGAATGTCAAGTATCTTGAGTAGGCCAGTGTTGTCCAGGCCCGCAGCCCATGGTTGCACTTCCAGTAGTGTGACCCTATGATCCAGGTACTTGACGCGGTGCAAGTATTCTACTGGTTCAAACTGTGGGAACTTGCCATGGTCATTGGTGTCGTGATCGTTGTACTTAAGCCGATCAATCTTCCCTATCATACTTCCTATCAACTGCACTCCCTGGGGCAGCGAGGGTGTGGCTAATGTAAATTGCTTTGTCCGACGGGGTAATGTGCTACCTGGGAAAACAGGTGGTAGATATGGTGGCCATGGTGGTGGAATATTCTCCCTTCCCCCGGCCGGGGCCTGTGCGGAACCAGAGGGCTCCATAGGATGAGCTGCTGGTGTTTTCCCTATTTGCCGCTGCCGGTCTTGGTTGTGCTTGGTGCGAACTTCAGTTCTAGACTTTTTCCTGGCAGACCGTGTCTACATCGGCTGTGGTGGTGCTGGGGGAGTGTCTTCATAGTGAACTAGGGCAGGCGGCCGATTAGAGCAGGTGATCAGACCCTCTTGCTCGAATTCTCTAACCAAAGTGTCAATCTCACGTTTGGTGGTCATGGGTTCACTCAGAAATCTTGAAGAAATGCAGGATGCAATTTTTCCTAACTTAGGCATCTTCTTATACACGCCATTAATCAAATCAGGCAGGACAGTGCATTGAAGGCACCAAGTCTGACGAAAATCTTGTCCATGTGGAGCGCGATTGCCGGTACTGGTCTTAGTACAGTCATTTAAAGCAATTAAAACTCTGCCGCCGCCAAATTGGCTGCTTCCCAACGGTCGGATTTTGAGCCTCGCTATGTTTTTGGTCCTCGACAGAATCATGGTTGAAGATACAGGGCAATAAGCAACCTCGGCACAATAGTGCCCTTCGACCCGACCTGGTAATATCTGTGACAGGACTATTAGGTTTGACAGATTGGCGTCTTGGCTCTGCCCCTTGGTGTGGTATTCAATTCCTGGGTGATCATCATTTGCCTTGTCGTGGTTTGATCGGAAAGCTATATCTAAAACAGGATGACTTTTGTTAATAGAAAATGTGATAAAAAATCTATCAACAAGATCATCCCCACTTACAGTACCGTGGCGGAGCTCAACCTCCATATGCCCATTTTTCGCTATAGGGTCCAAGATATGCACGAACTTATGCACCCACTCCCTGCAAGGTGTGTTTTCCCTTGCTGTATAGTTCTGCCTCAAATGTCCCTGAAGGCTATTCGACCCCTTGAACTTAGTTCGCACCTCTTGAGCTTGGCTTATGAATCTGGGGCATAGGAATTTCTGGTAGGTTCCCCGACTGGGGTGAGATTTTGTAGGATCGGTCCCCCATGCTGCTGTAGCTTCTAGTGCTATTTCCAGACTCTGGGTGTTTTGTGACTGAGGTACACGTTCTGTCATAGGTGCAATAAATTCTCCAGGGTCTGTCATCCCAACATATGCAGGCAACTCTCTAGGCTGTGCACTAAGGCATCTAAGAGACTGAGTGATCTGCGTGCATCTATGGCCATGTAGCTCGTACAGTCGATTCTGCCAATTCTCCAGACCATAATCTGAATCAGACATGCAGGAGCTATCACATTGACAATCCATTACACCATTATCATCAGGCTCGACATAATCTGCGTCCTTGGCTGTGATGTTGTAGATGTGGTCTAGAGTATCCTACTCCCCTTCATCTCTGAGTGGTTCTATATATCTTTCTCCTTGGGATGGGTCGAGGGGTATAATAACGCGCAGACCATTTCCTTTAGAGGTCATCTGTCTCCTCTTAAGGTTGAGGATTGCATCATTGGCCATGGCCCACTCAATTCCCAACAGGGTGGGATAAGGGTTGCTGTCATCAATGATCTCAATAACTTCAAAATATGCTAGAGTACTGACCCCCTCGATGTCAATTGGAACACTAAGAAGTCTCCCTAGTGGTACAATCCTTTGCTGGTTAGCTAGGCGCAGTTGTATAGGTGACCAAACCAGGGAAGGCTTTCCCATTTGTCCCCAGGTCTGCTTGGGTAGGACATTAACATCTGATCCAAGATCCAAAATGACATCAGTCATATCATATTCTCCTATCTGAACGTTCAATCTCATTTCCTTTCCCGTTCTTCGGACACGACTAACAGTTTTATCCTGATCAATTCCTCTCTGAGGGTCTGTGACAGCAAGAACTTTTTGCAGCTCTTTTAGAGCGTTCTGATTCCGCAAGAGTTTCATACAGCTCTACAAGAAAGAGGATAGTGTACTTACTTTATCCGTCGAGGCCTCTTGTGGCTGCGGATCCTGCTGAGGTTGCCGCGCAGGTACTTCAACGGTGCCAGGGTCAACAATATCGCACTGGGCCTCCTGGACTGGTGCTTGGTCCTTCACAGGGTCAAGGGCTGGGACTTTCTCGGAGGCCTTACGTGCGCACACCGCGGCAGGTTGCTTTGGCGAGTCTTGAGTATGCGTCGTAGCTCCACTCCGGGTGACCACATTGAGGGCTGGGGCAGGTCTTTGCTCAATGGAAATCAACTGAATATTTGGGGTAGGGCCATGGTTGTTTTCCTGAATCTTTGCAAGGAGCTAGGGGCACTGTTCAATCACGTGGTCCACCTCGCGGCAATACCGACAGGTCGTACTGGGGTTCCGACAGTCACGAGCCAAGTGACCAACTTGGTTACAATTGTAACACACAACCTGGCCTCTACCTCTTCCAGTCATCCCACCACGGCCGCGACCACCAAAAGCACCTCTTCCGGAGGCGCCGCCGCGGTAACCATAGCCATCATTATTCTGGGCTTCATTGTGGACTCGGTAGGCGTCAGAGGTGTGCTCTCGTATAAGGTCGTAGCTACGACACTCTTCTTCATTATGCCCTACGGACTTACAGAACTGGCAATAGGGGTTTTTGGGGACTTGAACATATCTCTGAAGAAGATGGCAGTGCTCCGGGCGATGCTGGCCAAAGGTTCGGCAAATCTCACAATATAGAACACCGGTATTGAATTGGTTGGGTGTGCCCATATTTAGGTATGTTCTGAACATG
>LPNX010788021.1:240303-287590 GCA_001517045.1 Pseudotsuga menziesii | reverse complement strand
CTCACACATAATTGAGATATATATATGAAAACATGTATATTTTCTAATATTTAATCATAAATTCACTTATAATACTAAAATGAATAAAGTGGAAAATAATAATGTAAAACCGACAGATATGTATGGAAATGGTATGATAAAAGGTTAATGGGATGATGAAATGTGAGGAATAGCGGGAGATAAAGTGGATGAAAAAGGGACATTTCTGAGACTCAACATCTCCCCCCAACTCAAGGTGTTGCATGTCCTCATGCAACCATGCATGAATCTTCTGAAGAACCTTTGGCATCTAAATTTTGGCTTTGATTGATGATGTCTTTTTAATGATAAATGTTTCCAATATATGTGGGAGACATGAGTAACAACTCATGAGTAACAGCTGGCATTTTCCTATGGTTGGTTCTTGTGTAACAACCATGAATATAAGAATGTTGGTTCTTGTGTTAACAATATTCATTTAATTATTTTTTCACTTGCTGTCACGATAATAATTGTAACCACACACTTTACTGGAAATCATAAGCTATCAATGTGCATAAGAGAGCATCATTGAGTATAAGAAAGCCTTTTCTCAATCAGGTATGAATCATGCCAGTGTATATCAATGCATGAAGTAAAGTGCATCAGGGGATCATTGGAAAAGAAATTTTTGGGAATGGTAAATGGGATGAAAATGGAATGATGATAATGGAAAAATGTGGCGATTATGACGATAGTTCCCCCCCCCCAACTGAATTGGTTGCATGCCCTCATGCAACATAGTGTAGGTCATGGAAGGGAAAAGGAAATAAAGTGTGGTGAGGGAATTTTCCAAAATATTCAAGTCAGCATAGAAGGAATTTCATGATCAAAGCTTAGAAAACAACATACCTCCACTCACCCAAAATGTAGATGAACTATGCAATAGGAATGTAGTTGTTGCGGCTGCTGGAGCAGAAAATCATGATTGGTACTGTAGCCGCAACTACTGTATCAGTGGGCATAAAGAATATGTGACTGCGACTGCTGGAAGATGGAAGGTGTCACTGGTGTAGGATCATGAAAATGTAGTTGTGAATGGCGTCGTTGCTTGTAACGTGAAAGATGGCACTGCTATAGGAGCATGTGAAAGGTGACTGCTACTGTAGCAGCACTACTATAACTGCTGGAACTACTAAAACAACAAATGCCGGAACTGATGTAACTGCGGTAGCAGTGACTGCTATAACAATGATGGTTGTAACAGCAACTGCGGGAACTGCAACGACTATCATTGCTGAATTAGAGAATGGGAAGTGGAGGAATCTGAACTGGTGCTGTGGAACTGTCAGACTCTCATAGATGAATTCAAGCTGCTGTAACTGCTGAGGGAATCAGGAAAAAGTGTATAGTCTTCATCTGCTACAAACCTGATGGTACAATTCTAATAATGCGAATGGATGTGTCAATGTCGAGCATGAAGAGAAATCACTAGATTACCAACCATTGATGAATGCCGTTAACCAGTGCGAGGAAACTCACCATTGATGTCAATGAGTGCCAAGGTACCCGAGTACATCTTGCGAAGTGCAAATGGATGTGCTGAGGTCGAGCCACTTGCAAGATCTGATGATCAAGGGACATTGATGTATTCCCATGATCGTCAGTGAGAGAACTTACCATTAAGGCATGCAAGCCTCTAGGTACTCAAAAATGGACTCTAGTCTATATCCTAGATAAGGTGCTGATGTTGATGGGGCAAGACTATTGAAAGGTGGTCCTTAAGGAATCCCACATCAGTCAATGCGATTTTTTATGAAAATATTTGTTAGGACTATAGCAAAGGTCTCAGTAGTGATAGGGTTTATCGGAATGAAATCAAGGAATTGTAATTGTGGAAAAGGAGGTGACTAGTTTTATTCAGAAGGTAAACTGGCATAGAGAAAGAAGGCAAAAATGAACTAAAAAGATAAAGGAAATGATGTATGTTGCTCAGAAAAATAGATGTGCGATAAGTCAGGAAGGAGAAGGCAAGGGAGAGTGGACTTTAAAATGTGGATGACTAACGCGTGTTTGAATGAGGAATGGGGGTAAACATGCATGACGCAAAGGGGTTATGAAAGGTTTCTGTGTAATAGCAAGCGTCATGATGTTCATGAGGTGTAACAGCTCCTTCAAGCTGGCTTATCATAGCATGTTTCTCAAAAGATTTTGTGATTTTTGAAAATCACTTCAGCATGGAATGCGAGCGTCTTCATTCCTACAATCAAACTTAGTACCAATCCTACACTTAAACGTCGTGAGAGCATCATAGAATGCAAAAATAAGTAAAAATGGGGCAAAGCGAAAAAATAAAATGCATTTGTATACCTGTGTCTTTGCGCTTGTGTAATCATCAATTACTGCATGAAGTGACTTTAAGAAAGACAAATTAAGATTAAGCACATTGTGTTCAGGAATTAGAGAATGTCCATTTGCGTTAGTTTTCCAATTTGTAAGAGCAATATGGTCTCTAAAATTCGGAAAGTGTAAATGTGTGGCTGAGATCCACTATAGAATGTTCAGAGTAGGAGTTTCACTGATTTGGGGCATTAATCACAATTGCTGCTTTGCATAATCAACCTGTACATCATTAAATAAAATATTCAAAGCATTCAACTCCCTCTTACAAATAGCAACCTGTAATATGCTTTGTGCAAAAACACATCAATCATTTAAACAAAGTCCGGCACTCATCAATTATTGTGTGCAAGTGTTCATGGGGAGCAAGACGTGGTTTATGCGCATTTGTAGGGATTCTTTCTCAGGGTTATTTTGCTTTCGTTAAGTTTATGGCGCGAGAGAAACACAATTCAAATAACTCACCTTTAATTCAATCATGTGAAAAAAATGATCATGAAAAACCAAAATTCTAAACCCACTGGAATACCCTGGTTTGTTGCAATATTGAGCATAATTATTAATATCTGAGATGGTTGCATGTATTCTGACTTTAATCAGCAACACTTTTCCAAACAATGAGAAAGAGATAGGGAGGAATGCAGAAATTGTATACCTTTGAGACGCCAAAATGTTAGGCGAGTAGCAACGGCATTGCGGGCTGTTCAATGCGCAGCTACATTCATGGAAGTATTAGGCACGCGCAGATACTCTAAAATGGCTATTCAACACGCAGGATGTTCAATGCGCAGCTATACTCCAATGGTTGTTCAACGCACAGCTGTTCAACGCACAGGCTGTTCAATGCGCAGCTATACTCAAATGGCTGTTCAACGCGCAGGCTGTTCAACGCGCAGCTACACTCAAATGGATGTTCAAGAACTTATAGCCTATCATTCCTAATCTTTTTCCCCCAACTTGTGATCTGCAACAGCTAGAACACGGCCGTAACTGTTGGCAACTTTGGAACTAGCCGCAACACCAAAGATGGAAAATACCCTCTCGAAGAACCACCTGTATATCGCAAACCGTAGCTTTGTTTGGAGATTTCCTCTCAAATAAAGTAAATGAGGATATTACGCACAAAACCCATGTCTCGGATTTTTGAGATTCATTTCCATATGCCCGCGAATCAAGACACGAATCAAGGTGTTCGGATGTGGCATACGTTTTTGGTTAAGGCTGTAACAACAAATTGAAATGCAATTTTCGCACAAACGGTGACTCGGATTGGGCTGAAATTTTGTAGGAAGGTTTCTATGGTCAAAACGCATTTACACACCAAAAATCGGCCATAGCTACTTCACATATTTTGAAAAAAATGAAAAATGGTTGAAGGTGACTATATTGATTTTCTTGAAAACCGTGCATTAAGTTGGGCTAAAATTTACGGAGCTTTGGTATCATAACATAATGCACTTCCTGTCCAAAAATTAGAAGAATCCAGATCATAGGTTGTGAGATATCTCTATTTCAATTTTTGCATTTTTCCTGCATTTGTTGTTCTAGTTGGTTTTGCAAATTTTACTCAATGTGCGATTTGCAGATCTGTTGTTGCAGGTTGTTGCAGATCACTCAAACCAATGAGAATTTTTCAAAGCGGCATGGGAAAAATTGTTTTGATTTGCAAGTTTATTATTTGTTGGGCTTTATTCGAAGTCAAAGGATGTTTGAGCAGGTGGATGAAGTGTGCTGATACAGCAGATTACATAAATGGTTTGGCCAGCAAGCTTCACACAGTTTCAGCCATGTAGTTGCAGCATGGAGTGACAGTTACAACCTAGAATTTTCAAAGAATGAATGTTTCATTTTTCATGTGTGTTACAGGTTATAATTCAAGGGGTGTTGCGGCAACTTAAACCCGAAACTATTGCAGCAGGAAACACTTTTTTTGCACAATTAAATGGAATTCAACCAACCACATAGTTCCAGCATTCGTTTGTGCAGACCATTTTTATTTATTTTTATTTAAATTTTCATTTTGTTTTTATTGTTCATCCTAACGAAACTAGTGTTTTATTATTTGCAGATGGAGCATGGAGGTGCAGATTTAATATATATTTTTTTTCTGTTTATGTTGCAGAAAAAAAATAGAAAATAAAAGAAATTATTCTGCAAATTTATTTTGCAAATTTCCGAGTTAGGAACAGCAGATTAGGCAATTTTTTTCATCATCAAAAATCTTCCTGAAATCATTTTTAATCATCCCTACTTTCTAATCCTCACGATCGCACGAAGCGTGGAGGAGAGCATACTTATTCAACACTAAAGTAAATTTGAAAATGAAAGCAGAAACTGAAAATGAAGACCTACCTACTCTATGCTAATTAGGATTTAGAAATATGCTACGTGTAGTCAAACTTCCAATGGAGCCATAAAAGTAACAGTAACATGTTCAGTGGTAATTTTTCAAATGAAAGATGAAAATTTAGAAGAATGAGTGAGTCTTCTTGCTGTAACGACAAACTAATTAAATAAAAAGAAAAACTAAATTGATCTAATTGCGTACTTACCTGGAACCATCTTTCGATATGGCTTTCGTAAGCGCATTTTCCCTCACTCAGATCATGCTGCAGCTCCTTGTCATCTTCCTCAATCTCTTGTTCGAATGATTGTTCGTCATCAAATATGTGGGAGTCTTCAGATGCTGATTCCTCGTTCGTTTCTGAAGGAGTATTTAAACTTTCGGCTGCTGTCAGGATCTCCTCTTCCAGAGAAGAGGAGACTCCGATTTTTGCAAGGATGTGAGCGAGTTGTTCCAAGCTGACACTCATAGTTAAATCATATTGTAAAAGGGGTTCTTACATCATCCAAATCAAAATATGAAAACTGAAAATCACACTTGAAAATAAAACACTCTTGTTAAAACACATGAAAACCTCTTCACAGTTGCAGAAATTGAAATTGCAAAAAACATGCTTGCAGAAATTGAAATTTACGCTAAATTGCAGAAATTGAAATTTACACTAAATTGCAGAAATTGAAACATACAAAAATTGAAACACACTTGCAGAAATTGAAATTTACACTAATTTGTAGAAATTGAAATTTACTCTAATTTGCAGAAATTGAAACACACCCTTCATGCCCTTACCCATATGTCACCTCAGACTTAGGAGCATGAATAATCACACTTGCATGAAAAAGAAATTAATACCTCAATCCCTTATGCTTCCTCGACAACGGTGCCAAAATGTTAGGCGGAATATATGTCGTAATAATTACGTTGCAGTGCAGTTGCCCAACTATTTACTTATCAATTCGGGGTACGTAAACTGACGAAGCACGTGCACTGTTTGTACAGGACTGAATTAGATCTAATCTAACTTAATCTAATTTGCTAAAATCAAATTAATCTAGGAAAGCATTGAAACACTAACTAGGAAAGCATCAAATTGCATAAGAGAAATACAACATGTGAAGAGTTAACAACAATGACATATGTGAGCTCACATCCACAAATCAATAATCAAATGACAAACATAAAATCATGATAATGAAAGCTTGAATCACATTAAGAATCTCAAATCAAAGACTAATATAACAAGTACAAAATCCAATCCAATCCCACTTCATTACAACCCTCCTACAAGCTTAATCTAACTTAATTACAACTTTCCCTTTTATATCTATCCTCCCAAAATGAAGAGAGAGCACTCTCTTTTATACATGAAGGAAATAACCATCTCATAATGAGAGATCCACTATCCACTCAATCACTCAACTAATTTTCCTATTATTACAAGATATGATCCCTTCAAATCCTCCACATATCTTTCACAAATTCTCCACATATCTCTCAACCAAATCTCCATGATCTTCTCCTTAGAATATTCTTTGCATAACTATCTCCTTGAAATGATGGAGGAGATATACGTGAATTCTTTTCTTTGAATTAATCCTTCACATATTCCTACACATTACAAAGCTCACACATAATTGAGATATATATATGAAAACATGTATATTTTCTAATATTTAATCATAAATTCACTTATAATACTAAAATGAATAAAGTGGAAAATAATAATGTAAAACCCACAGATATGTATGGAAATGGTATGATAAAAGGTTAATGGGATGATGAAATGTGAGGAATAGCAGGAGATAAAGTGGATGAAAAAGGGACATTTCTGAGACTCAACACTGGGGTGCTCATTAATCTCTCAGCACCACTACCACCCCCAAGCTGGGCATGATTTTCACAAGGAACTAGGCAACAACAGGCTCACACATAGCCAAATACACATCAAAACTCAGCTGAGCCAAACACCGTTGGGTTTCACAGGATACTAAGGTAACAAGACAATAACATGTGGGTTGCTTGGACTTACTTAGCCAAATCAACAATCACATCTAAACACAATCAAACCATCTAAAATATGGGTTCCTTGGACTTAATCAGTGAAGCCAACAATCATATCCAAACACAATCAAACCATCTAATAGATGGGTTCCTTAGACGTACTCAACCAAGCCAACAATCACATACAAACACAGTCAAACCATCTAACATATGGGTTCCTTGGACTTACTCAACCAATTCAACACAAGGAAATTGCATCCAAACACACTCAACCAATCTAACAGATGGGTTCCTTGGACTTACTCAGCGAAGCCAACACAAGGATGCACTTCATAGAAAAATACAAGTTTTGCGTTTGTAGAGAAACGTGTGGCAACCACAGCTGAAAATGGTAGATGGGGAAAACACCCTAGGTGAGCATCACAATTTTAGGAAACGTACTTGGGCTTCACAGGGGAAAAATGACCTCCATTCACACCTAAATCGTGAATATGAATTCAAAAAATGCCTATGGACACTCCAAGAGGAAAAACGACTGCTATAAACCCAAAAATCGTGGTTCTCTTTTGCCCATTCACACAACAATACAAAAATGGATTTATGGGCATGGGAAAATGAGGAAACGACAAAAAAAATGTGAAGGAGAAATCCCAACCATTGAGCATTACAAAAACGACCTTCCATCCTTAGAGAAAATGAAGAAAACTGTCAAAATCATGAAGGGAAAACAGATAGGAGCTCCAGCTGTGTGAGAGAGAAAAACGTATGGGTTAATAATGGCTTGGGCATGCATTTCCAAGCATTTACTTGCCCAACAAGTCAAAAACACATTTTTCAAAAACTGATGGCTTCTCCAATTCAAATTTGACTTCCATACTCTTCCCCAACCTAAGGCATTAATTTCCTCAACCAATTTTTGGAAGAAATAAATTATTGGGCACAAAAGACAAAATGGGTAGTTGACAGCTTTTTGGGTTCTCTCTTTGACATTTGGCTTTACCCTATTGGCTCAATGGTTTGAGTAACCCCCCACCATTCCTTGTGAAATTATGCCTCCATATCTTTAAGGTTGCATTGACATAGTTAGTTGTGGGTATTTTTATTAATTGCATATTTAGATGATGTCCAAAATTATATTGTGCCATCGACTAGTACGATGACCATCGACATCGATTTTAATTGCTGAAACATAAAACATTAAATCCATGGTCGAGCCTTTTCCTTGAGATCCACACCATGAGTTAATAACACTATTTACATTATTTACAATTTAATGCAATTGGGGTCAAAACCAGGGTGTTACATCCCCCCCCCTTACAACAACACTATCCTCGGTGCTCATAAAAAATGAACAAAAATGCTACACTATCACTACCTTAGTGCTCTGCAAAATTGAACAAAAATGGATGTGCCAATCACATGGAATCCTCCAGCTCCCACGTAGCCTCTTCAGGACTAGAGTGCTTCCTTTGCACCTTTACCTCTCCAATGGCATGATCTAAAACTCCTCCTTGGTTCCACTATGTGGTTGTCTTGTATATGAACTCCTCCAAGTCCTTGATTGCATGCATCAGTACACACCACAAGATCTTTTCTGGGTCTTCGAGAATCCTTCTCCTCCGCTTGGAACATTTCCAACGTCTTTGGAAACGAACAACTACTATGCTCAAGCCCCAAGCAATGAGTCAATTCTCATGCCAAATTCACAAGATTTTTCAAAATCATAGATGAATCACATGCACATGTATATTGACATAAAATCAACAAGAAGTTGCCAAGTAAACCAAATACTTATTTGCATAAGTATCTTCTTTTGGCTCCAACGGTATCTGACTTGGATTTATACAACCGTGGTACCCACAAAACCTGCCCCACCCCACACAAGGATGGTACCTCTTCTCTGCTATATAGTCCTTCGAGTGTACCCACCCTTCCAGTGCTCTCTAGGGTGTGCATTAAAAGGTAGCCAAGTTTTTGCAAGCCTCGGATTACTTGTGAAAATATCTCTCAACCACAATCTGACAGCTCCGTTCCGGAGCCAAACACCTCCTCTAGGTTCTCACCAAGATTAGGTGATTCCTTTCTGAACACCACAATGAATTAACTCACATGTTTGATTTAATCCTATAGGATGCAATCTATAAAAATATTTTCAAAACCATGGCTGCAACATATGCTCATGTGTATTTACAGAAAATCAACAACAACAAAAGATTGATAAATAAACCAAATACTTATCTGTATAGCATCTCTCAACCAAGATTGTTTTGGAGAGAAATTCCTATGGCTTGGGGTACCACAATATACATCTTAACTCCAGAAATCAATCCTTTCCTATATGCAAGAGAAATCAAACCACTAACAGTAAAGGATCTTGATTCGTACCTTATTCCAGACGGTTGATGTAGATCCCCGTTGAGCTTTACAACTCCAGCTTGAATTGACAAATTACTTCCTCAACATTCAATAAACAAGACAAGCATGCTATATATAATTGTGTTAGCTCTACTCTAGCATATATAATCAATAACATATAAGCATTTGAAATCATCCATGGATAAAATATTCATTCAAACACACATTATTGGACAAGAAAACATATTTCTATTAATATAAAATCAGAGATTACAATGAATACAACCTCTGTCGGCAAGTCTGTGAATCAGAGAAACCGAGTCCCCCACTTGGGGCTCCACCACTTCAATCCTCCATCTCTCGATAGCAAGCTCACAAGCAAAAGAAAAGCTTGGAAAGAACACAAAAGTGCTCCAAGGGACAAAGGGGACGCAGACTCAAGCACAAGTTTCGCCAACAATGAGATATAGTTTTCTTGCTCTCAATTCCTCATATGCCTTCAATGTATCCAAAGGGTTCCTTATATAGCTCTTCAATTGGGTAATGAAAGGTTGAATCCGAGCGATCTCAAGGAATATGGAAGGCCAGGAGACCAGTGAGTCGGATCCAAATCATTGAAAACTCCAAAAGAATTTGGCCTTTTGCACACATCCCGATGTACACAGTTTTAGAGTTCAAACCCGTGTATATACGCGATAAAGGGTTTAAAAGTCATGCATGGTAATTTAAGCATGTTTTTAGGGATGATCTAGGACACATCAAAGGAACAAAAATGGTCCATGGGGTCTAAGGAGTCTGCATAGGGACAGGGAAGGCCATAAAAGTGTGATTCACCATGTGTGGTAAAATCAGCTATAACAGATGCCCCCTAATGTGTGAGGTCAGAGGGGTCATACGATGGCTGAAATACATTATAAGTCCATCTCAGAAATGAAGTGATGAAGAACCCAGTGGAAGAACCAGCCATCCAATCAGCACTATACAATGATACAACTCTGCACATAACCGCAAATAGATATAGCATTCTTGGATACATAAGAGTACAATGGCCATGCATAGGCATGATACAATATAACATGTGTGGTCATCAACCACGTACAATGTACACAGATCAGAATCTCCATAATGAAGATATACAAAGGATCATGATCTCCATTAAGAATGAAGATATACAATAGATCAAGATCTCCATAATTGTTGGAAATATCTCACATATACTGGAATCAAGTCACAAGAGTTGAAATCTCATGAACATTGGCACGATCAAGCAGATAGCATATATGGGATGCCACTAATCTTTAAGTTCTTCTGCACAAACTGCTACAAGTACATGTCCTACTATGTGAATAGAGGTATCGAGGTCGAACATAGTAGTCCATCATCTAATTACCGGTCATTGATGTATACCCTTAATAGATGCGAGATCACCCACCGATAATGAAAATGGGAATGAAGGTACTAGAGTGCAAACTAACAAGTGTGAATAAATGTGTTGAGGTCTAACACTTGAGAGAATCCATTGATCAGGGGACATTGATGTATTCCCAAAGAACTTTCGATGGCGAGAGAACCTGCCACTGATGACTGCAAGTCTCAAGGCACTCGAAAATGACTCTAGATTCCTATCCCAGAGTAAATGATCTGAAGTCGATGGGACGAAATCTGCTAGAAGGAGGGCATTAAGGCACCCCCATCATCCAACATGAGGTACTCAGCAAAGCTATATAATGTAGAAGGACTCGATCATAAGGTGCACGAACCAGTAACTATACCAGGAATGGCCGACATGCAAAGTCAAGATAACTAAGGAATGGCCGATTCAGGTTTCAACTTCCTTCGAACAAGAGCATAACGGAAAATGGTGACTGAATGTAGGTAGCATAGACTCGATATGCAAAATTGGGGCATCTCTGCGACACAGGAGGCATCGACAGAGGCTCCATAGGGACTGGAAGCTTAACCAGTCGATGGAGATAAACTCATATAAATGAGTATAGCTCCTAAAGTCAAACTATTAACCCAACCAATGGATGTGATATATAGTGCTCTATTTGAAGGAAACACGACTCGACTGCTTCCAAAGATAACATCTTTCCTTGTCCAGATTTTTGGTTTTTTAATTGTTTTGGGTACTTTTTCAAATATTTGAAAAGCTTGAAAAAGAATAAAATTGCTTTATAGTTACAGACTAGGAGGAAATGAGTGTCAAATAGGCAAACAAACTAGTTCCAAGTAGTGGAACATACCTATGCTCGATTCAAGGATACATGTGTAGGATAGCGACACTCAGGGGAATGTCCCCTCCCGGTAAAATAGGGAATCAAGCTGCAAAGGATATATAAAATGGCTCTATGTGGCTAGACAGGAGACAAGCTTGGGTTATATGGTCGATACTCAAAGTCAGGGAAGCCAGCATAAGGCTCAATAAGGCAGGAAAAGCTCATGATAATGCAATTACAACTTGACATAAGGGAGTTCGAGGGAAACATGCCAGCAAAAGATCAAGAGGAGTATGAGGCTCTTGTGAAATGTCATGGCAATACTATACAATGGACTCCCACACCCTAAAGGACAAAATTATCGGCATGGACACCAAATGCAATTAAGGAGCTAACTAGGGCACCCATGTAAGGTCAAGCTCTACCATTCTAATCATGCCACTTCTAAAACAGCAAGAAGGTTCCGTGACAAGATAGAATGGGTTCATACCTATAGTTATAATGAAATGGCCATAATGTCATGCAAAATGAAAATGGTGGTGAAACCTAACCTATATGCCAGTTTATACATTATACCTGAAATCGACACAAACAGGTCAACACAATGGTTGAAACGGCGCTCAAAACGGTCTCCTACATCATATATTAGTAAAAAACAGTCCAAACTATAGAAAAGGGGGGAAAAGTTTCAAAAATTTGAAATTTTTTTATAAATAGTAAAAAATTCAAAACATTATATAACATTTGAAATTTTTACCCAATTGAGCTCAGAACTTCAACAGCAAATTCCGGGAGATCCAGCCGGCGGAATCCACTATCGTTTTTTCCAGGTAATTACCCATGCCCCGCTCTTTCATTTTCATGCAAATTTTACAATTTTCCATGGTCAAATCAGGATTCTAGGCCATTCTAAAGGATGGGCCATGGCCCATGTAGAAATCGAGGATTTTTCCGCGTATAGGGATGGATATACGTAGAAAAGCCCTCAAATTTGTGTACATACGCGACTGTTTAGCAAACAGTCGCATATGAGGCTACGTTCAAGGTTTTTTAAGTGTTCTAATGACTCAAACTTGAATTCAATGTGAAAGATGGTTCTAGAATGGAGAGAAAATGAGCACGAGGACGTAGAAGAAGCAGTATGTGGTGATCTAATGGCACAATAGGCTCTTTGTGCATGCAGGCTCTACAAGTTTTGGTGTCTTGGTGGCTTAAGAGCAAAAACAAGACTACTGCAGATGCTAGTAGACTACTAGGATCCAGACTCAGAGTCTTTCCATATTGATGGGATGTCCCTCACCATAGAAGTGGAGGACATATACTTTATTACTGGACTTTCTCGATGGGGGGAAGTGGTGAACCTACGATCTTGCGGGCCCGGAGGTGGCCTCACCATAGATGAGTACATAGCTGTGTATTGTTATTCGGACACGGAGAAGGTTGGGAGTCAGATCCCAACTAAGTTCATATAGGTGCTAGGCCTAAAGGCCATTCTACTGATACTGGGCAGGATAGCAGGGCTAGCTTCACTCTACCAAGCTTCACGGCCTTTGATGTTCTATGCAGTGGAGTGCATGAGACCCACGGTGTACGATTAGAGCACTGCACTACTGGGCAATATGAAACACCATCTCAGCAAGTGCAAGATGGGCTGAGTACGAAACTTCGGTTTCAGTAGCATACTGAGCACATTTTTCTTTGAGCATGTTCCGGGATTGAGCCCTAGAGTTGATGTTCCTCTTCAAGGGGCTCGAGATCTGGCCCAATGATGTTGGGCAGATGCGATGCATAGACTGGGAGGAGGTAGGGTGTCCAACCCCTATCCAACTAATTTCTTTCCATGGTGGCGACGACAGATAGTTGCCATCGATGATTACCCCTATGCAGAAATATATTTTCGGGGAGACCCCTACATGACATTATCACTAGGATCGACATATGGTGACATTGGTAATGAATCCCAACCCTCTTTTTAATATTTTTGAGTTATTTTTTTTTTGTTTTTTTTGATATATGTAATAAAAAAGACATGTTTTTGCATAACAACACATAGTGACATCCTATCATATGCATGCAAATGTAGGACCATGACGGCTTGAAGGCTTCCATCATCATAGACAGAGGGGAAGAGGAGATGACATTACAGGTGTGGATGGGGAGTGGACGCTCCAAAGAATTCATACCAACTTCGTGCGGTTGACACATAGGGTACCCATGGCACTGGTTAAGGACCTACCTGAGGCCATGTAGCGTCAGGTGGTGGGTGTGCCACGAGCATGGGTGTGGTTATTTAGATGACTGGCTAGAGCCGTGGTGACATTCCATGATTAGAACCCCCCTCCGCCCCCCCAGGCTTAGATACCTGGGAGTGATACATTTTTTACTACCGTGTATTTATATTTTGGTGGCTCGAGAGCCCCATTTTTGTATTATGACACTATGTATTATCACATTTTGGATGTTTTAATGAATTTTTTTTATGGTGATCGGTTTATTTATTTACATGTGTAAAAATGTATGTTTGTGATGAGCTTATTGTCTATGAAACAAATGCCAATATAACACATAGTTAGCATATGAGTCAGCAACTTGATTATTAATTCTTGGAACATGTATGTATGTTATGTTGTCAAATTTCCGTTCTAACAATCTCACACGTAAGAATCCCTATAATAATGTTGGATCTCTAACATGATATAAGCCATTAAGCTATGACACTACTAACTCCAAATCAAGACGCACCTCAAGAGATAGAACACCATGTGAAATGGAATCTCATAGAAGCTCGATAACGGCACTATATTCAGCAACATTGTTTGAAGAGGGTCATAAACATATGTCTCCTGAAGACAATACCTGACCCATAGGAGTATAAATCACCCAATCAGCAGAGGCTGAGTGTTGAGTGTGATGGCTTGCAACATCCACGAATCCTATATAGATGGAAGACTCCATTGACATATTTCATAAGAAACGGAAGCTAATCAACAAACCTGATCATCATAAGAAAGACCTAACCATGAAAAATGTTGTACAATAATATACAATAGTCAACCCTGGCTGAAAGTTATGAATAGTATTTTTAAAGATAGAGCCCATTTCTAGGCTCCGCCAAGGTTGTCCCCTCATAATATACTAGCTCATAAGCACCCTTCTCTAACACACGTTTAACCATGTAAGGACCATGCCACATAGGGTTGAATTTTCCTACCCCCAAGGGTTCTTTAGCTTGATCCCACAAAAGGACCAAATCTCCTTCACTAAACCTCCTTGGATAGATAGATTTATCATACTGGACCTTAACGCGATGCTTATTCACTTCTAGATCCACTAAAGCATCTCGTTGCTGCTCATCAAGCTGCTCTAAATGGACTAAACGTTCCTCCAATGGAGAGGTGTCCAGTAAGAGCTCTATGGATAGCTTCAAAGAAGGGATTTCACACTCAACCGGCAATAAAGACTCCATTCCATGTATAAGCTGATATCGAGAAAAACCGGTGGCAGTCTTAACTGTGGTTCTATAAGCCCACAAAGCAAGATATAACATAATATGCCAATTAGTCTTGCTTTGTGTGACGGTTCATTGGAGAATAGACTTGAGTGATTTATTCACTGCTTCAACTTGTCCATTCGCTTAAGGGTAATAAGAAGAAGAATGCTCCTACTTATACCTAACTTCGAGGCCAACTCTTCCATCATGCGATTATGAAAGTGCCTACCATGGTCAGTGACAAGCTCTTTTGGAATACTGAACTGAGTAATAATCTGATTGAATACAAAGTGTGCGGCTGTCTCACCATCAGATTTAACTCTAGGCATAGCCTCAACCCATTTCATGAAGTAGTCAATAGCCACGATAATATGATGATGCCCCCCAGCTGAAGCTGGGTTGCAGTCCATGAAATCAAGCCCCCACTTAGTGAAGGGACCGGCGGTGATAATGGGATGCAATAGGGCAGGACACGAGTGCATATTACATGCGAACACCTGGCAAGGATGGCACTTCTTAACAACATTGACACAATCTTTAAAGATCGATAGCCAGAAATAGCCCGCTCTCAATATTTTTTGGGCTATAAAAATCCCAGATAAATGACCACCACACACCCCTCCATGGCAATCATTCAGCACAAGCTCAGCCTCCTCATGAGTTAAACAATGACGTAAAATGGAATCTACCCCACAGCGGTACAATGTGTTATCCACTATGAGGTAATTCTTGGATACGTGACGTAATCATCATCGTTCATCCCGTGAGAGGTGAGTAGGGATCTTCAATGTTTGTAAATATATGATAATGTCTCCATACCATGGATCCAAAGTTGAAATCAAGAAGATGTGGTCATCGACAAATGTATATTCACAAGCCTCCTCCTCCTAAATCGGGAAATCAAATATAAGCTTTGCAAAAATAAACGATTTCTTCAATTTTGCAGAAACAAACTCAAGATCAAATTCTTGTAGGATGAAAATCCACTTATTATACTTCCCCCCTATCATCCTTCTAGTGAGGACGAACTGAAATGGATTGACATGGGAAACCACCAAGGTCTGGCGAAGGAGAATATAATATCTCAATCTTTGAACCGCATGGACGGTAGCTAAGGCAAGCTTCTCCACATGGGAATAATGGATCTTCGCATCAATGAGGTTTTGGCTCAAATAATATATGACATGCTCTTGGAGCTCCTCATCCTCTTGAACCAAAACTATACCAATCGTCTCCATGGACGCGGCCACATAAATTAAAAAGTCACGGCTATAGTTGGGTGGACTAATCACCAAGGCCAATTCTAAGGCTCATTTAAGTGCATCAAAGGACTCCTGGGCTCGCTCATCCCAGCAAAAGGTAGTGTCCTTCTTCAAAAGACACATAAAGCCTCTAGTCAAATTGGAAAAATTCACGACAAATCCCCGTAAGAAGTTTGCCATGCCTTGCAAACATTGAGGATGTCTAATTTTTTTCAGGGGAGACAATTGAAGTATTGCCTCAACCTTTAAAGGGTCAACTCTTATACCCTCTTTGGAGACAATGAATCCTAATAAGAGACCAGACTTCATGCAAAAGATGCACTTGTGAGGATTCAACTTGACCAAATAATGGTGGCACCTTTCGAATGCTAATCTCAAATGGTAGGATTGAAGCATTCTCATGCGAGAATGAGCAGCAAGGTCATCCAAAAAGACTTCAATAATCAATTTGAGATCATGGAAGATCAAGGTCATAGCCCGCTGAAAAGTGGCTCTGACGTTTTTAAGGCCAAAAGGAATCTTCCAATATGCAAAGGTTCCCCAAGGACAAATAAAGGCAGTCTTATGTTGGTCCTCAGGTTTAATTTGTATCTAATTGTATCCAAAAAAGCCATCCATAAAGGAAAATACCTCGATTCCCGCACACTCATCCAAAATTTGATCAATAAACAGTGTGGGTAAATTGTCCTTAGGACATGCACGAATCAAATCACGGAAATCAGTACATATACGGATCATTCCCTGCTTCTTATCAACTGAAATGGGGTTTGAAATCCACTTCGTCAAGGGAACGGGATAGATAAAACTGACATTTAACAACTTTTCTATCTCATCCTTAATCGCGGGTGCTTTCCTAGGATTCACCGCACACAAGCATTGTCAAACAAGATTAACATTGGGGTAAGTTTTAATCTCATGTTCAACAATGTGAGGGTCAATACCTGGCATTTCATCGTAAGACCAAGCAAAGATATCACGAAATTATTTAAACAGCCCGGTGTACTCTTGAATCTCAGCATGGGAACATTCTGCCCCAATATAGACATTCTCAATCTTTCCAGGATCGTGAGAGATATTGATAGGGATGGTAGGAGATATATTCGCCATGTTTCCGTTAGCCATCGAACCAGGAGAGCTTAACGGAACCATGGGACTACCAATTCTCTCACTACAAATCCCCCTATAGTATTCACACTCCAAACAGTCAAGCTCAGGAAGAAAATAAGATCTATGATGCAACTCTTCCCAAGGTGACTCTGCCCAAGACATAGCCTCAATAATAGCCTCTTCTGAAGGAAAAACATTATCAAGGCAGTCATGTGTGTGAGAAGACTGCACTGCCCATGCAGGAAACAAATAAGGGTCCTCCTCCTCCATCCGCGAAGAGGAAGGACTAGGATCTGTAATAGATCCAAGATTAACTTGATAAGCTATCATAGTTGCAGGAAATGACATGTCTGTCTCGATGGGATCATTCGAAGGACTCGGTGTAGGAAGAATCCAAGGATCTTCCATATATGTTGTGCGGAAAGACACTGATCTTACCGATGACGAAGCCTCACTGGGACTAGACCTTATCATAAGGACAGGTGTAGGACAACTAAAGCTTCCCATAAGGGATGGATACATGCCAACACCCACACTCCCAGTTGCCAGTTGAGAGTGCTCTACAATTGGGATGGAAGCTCTTGAAGATGCGGTAACAGGTAGATTCTTGAATGACGTTTGATCAATCGTAACTATCTTCCCATTAAATGGAAAGCATAGAACTCAAAATAGAGAAGAAGCTACAGCTTGCATACTGTACATCCAATTCCTACCCAACAACAAATTATAGTCAAGGGGCGCATCAACCACCTCGACCTCTATCGCAACGGTCTTTCCCCCCAAATGGACCTTAAGAGAAGGAAGAATGTTGTGCGGTTGAAACAATATTCCATCGAAAGCAGTCAACATGGTACTATATTTAGACAATTAGAGGGAACCCAAACCCTTCCAACATGCCAAAGACATCATGGAAGTAGCAATGCCTTCGTTAATCACAGTGCGTTTAATGGTCATGTTAAGACATCTTGCGTGAATCAAGAGAAACAGATAGTAAGGAAAGTGAGGCTAAAGTCCCGTGGTTTCAAATTTGATCACAGAGGAAGAATTATCATCATTCAAACCTAGGGCAGAAAGCAAAGCCTTCCTTTGTGAAGGACAACTCTAAGGTACTTCAAGTGCAGACATCGCACACAAGGAGTGTGGCCCAAATCTTCGACAATAGAATAGTTTTGGGTGGCTTGGGCATTAGGATTGTGCCCCAAATACTTAAGGACTCCCTTAGGAATGTGAGGTGCACATTCAGGTTTATCCACAGGTTTTTCAATACGCAAAGGACTCCTAGGTGGATCAGGTTCCTTTCCAAGGTCGGGTTGTGATGAACCATAGTCCTTTGCATGAGTCACAACCTTAGTAGCATGGACCATGTTGATGCAACCATGACCACTAGTCTTCGACGGATGTTGATCACCACAAAACTGATCAAGGGCCCTTGATTTCATGTTTTGATTATGAGGTAAAGGGTTGGTCAGCACAGCTGGGCCTTGTGATATGAATCTCGAGGCTTCATCAATCCGAGGGAAAAAGTGAGTGAGGTGGTCATCCTTACACAACTTGCAAGGAAAATTAACCTTACATTTAAGCTGCTTGTCCCCCCCACATTTTGGGAATTCTTGTCATTAGAGTTGGCATTTTCATTCCTATTCCCACCCTTACGATTGTTTTTACCCTTATTTTTATTCCTTCCGAGTTGTTGGTTACCCTTCTAGTCCTACGATTGTACTGGAAGCACACTCACCATTTGGGTGGGTTGAGACAAAACCATAGCTTCTCCTGAGGCAGATTAGTTGATAGATAATTGACTGACCTGTATCACAACCGAATCTGCAGGTTTGGCACTCGTACAACCAACAATTCCATCGGCATGTGGTCCAAGTTTAACCTTAGGGTCGAAACTAGAATGTGGAGCATTAGGAATGATCGCATATAAAAAACCAGATTGAGCATAAATCAAGTCTAATTCCTACGCCCTAAAAATGGCTTGTTCTTCGTTCTGAACTGTGGAAGTAGAAACATCCTTTGCTATATAAGGCAGTAATGATTTAAGGAACCATTCGAGGAGAAAATATAGCAGTATGAAGGATTTAATCAATCTCTTCCATCTACGCCACTCTTGGATATGGTTCGAGATATGCGTGGCTTTATCCTACCGAAATTTCGACAAGAGTTCCGTACCAACGTCATAACGCACTGGTAGCTAGAAGTGGTTGAGAAAAGTCATAGCTAGGTCATCGAAAAATGCGAATGCCCCCCTAGGTAACTCTATATACCATTTCACGGTAGGCCCTGTAAGGGTGCATTGAAATAGCCTTAAGCAGATCAAATCTTCATGTAAGGAATTTGAAAAGCACCATAGGTGAAATGTAGTAACATGTTCTCTTGGATCTTCTCCTAGTTTTCCCTTGAATTTGGGAATGTCCGACGGAATATTATTAGGGACAGCCGACCAAGTCGGGTCAGGAGATATGAGATCGTTTGTCAGTCTCGACAAGTCAGGAAGATTTAGCGTTGCAAGGAAAGGGAGCCTAGGATGAGCAGGTCGATGCCCTGCTCCTTGATAATTTTGGCTCACATAATCCTGATTACCGTAACCACCATGGCCTTGGCCATAGTGCCCTCCTCCCATTTGACCCATGTAGGGTGGCATGGAAGCACCATAATGTGGTGTACCTTGACTATGTGGGGCTACGAAGCCATAATTCAAAGAGTAAGCGGGTTGTTGATACCCGTACCCATAAGGTGAATAACTCTACCCATATTGTGTCCCATAATAAGGTCCATAAGTCATCCCATGAGATGTCCCATGAGACACTCCGTAAGTAGGAATATATGCTTCGGAAGTAGTAACATGACCTCCAGAAGTAGGAATGTGACCTCCCGAAACAACAGGAGGTACTTGACTCCGAGACACAACTGTGTGAGTAGGAGTAGTACGTACATGACTTGTAGCAGTGTTCTGACCTGAAGGACCACGTGAATGAGGGGGAGCAATAGAATTCGAAGAACAAGGAATAGAGGATGAAGGGACATGTGAATTATGTACGTGGTGTTCCCTATAGTCACTCATCGAGGTTCTGGTATCCTAATAGGATTACTAACACTAGGTCTAGGAGGAATATGTGATGTAGCTTCCACCGTCGGGATGGAAGGTGCAATGTGACTCGTGCTCCCAAACCTCTCTGCATGGTAAGGAATAGGAGTGCCCCCAGGCGTAGTGTTAAGCTCAAACTTTGAATTAACATGAAATGTTGTATCATTTGTAGGGATACCAGACATACCATAACTACCATTAATAGTGCTTGCGGGTTCATGATGAGTCTCATTGCCTGGAATCCAATACCGGTGACCTATGAATGAGGGATCATAGCTAGAGTGAGTAGGTCTTTCTTGTGAAGGATCAAACCCAGAATGTGTAGGTATATTAGGTGAAGGATCAAATGTAGGAGTAAACTCTATGTCCTCCACTTGAGTTGGAGAAGACAACTCAGGAATACCAACTTCATGATCTCCCATCATGTGTGAATTAATGTGCAAAGTGGTCCACCTAGACCGTGTGTTTCTCTCTCCCAAAGGAGGAGGATATGTAGAAGGTGAAAGTCCTGTTATGACGACGAGAATGGAAAGGAGCCACACCCAAATCCACAATGACTCAAAAAATGCAAAAGACTCACTAATTACGCAAATCCTAGGCAAGCTAATGTGCACAAATCATACATTAATAAAATCTAAATCCAAACATAAGAAATCAAGGGTAGGATAAGTGAGCTCCCGAATGAAGCAGGTATGTCTCTCCTAGGAGAGGATTGAGACTACCATACATAATAAGTGGAGGTTCATAACCAATTATTGTGTCCCTCAGCTTCAATGCATAAAGTGATTATGTTTTCCTACACCAACTTGGCCAGGACATCCGCAGAATAACCCCTGCAAAGTACCCCCTCGATATCCTAGGTAAGGCAACTAAGGTCACCTCAATATAAGCAATGCTCATGTGGACAGTTGTAGGTGGGATTGACCGTATGGGCAGGGTAGCAAATCCCGAAACTCTTGAAAGATCCCCCAGATATGAATACAATCCTGGAAATATCTCCGGTGCTACTTAGTTATGACTAGGGGTCATCCCAATCAATAACTGCTCACACTTCCTCATGCTTAACTCCCTTTTGAGAGGAGGTTCCTGAGAAACACTAACTATACCAAGGAATTTCACACTCTCACATGGACAGAAACATACATGTTGTTGTTTAGTGGTCTTGGAGAATTTACTCACAATGAACTATTCCAAGACCCTAGAACCTAATCTTGTTGGTGTACCCTATCAAAGAAAATAGCGTAATCCATTTTAATTAAATGTTGATTTTATTTGGCTTTATTACTCAAAAGAGGTAGATGGCCATGCAACCAATGGTGTTATGACGCAACATGAATTAAAATGCACACCTAACAATCAATGCAAATGCATTGTGTCAAATGAAAAACAAGGCATGCTACTACGTGAAATGCAAATTTTTTCTTCAAATGACAAATGCAATCATTCCTATATGAAATCCTGACTAATACTCGAAGTAAATCTAGTGCAAGTACCATGCAAAATGAAAAGTGCAATGCATAATGATGCAAAGAAGCAAATATTTTTGGATTTTTTGAATAAAAAGGAGATACTAAAGCAAAAGGATGATTCTACTACCCCCAGACTCGGCAAGAACAATCAAACAACACTCACACAAAGTACTAAGGTAAAGGAAATCTAATGCACTAATCCCAAAACAAAAAATAAAAAATGCAATTATAAGAACATTCTTAAAAATAGAATTTACCCTAAAAAAGATGTCTGTGGTCAGAAAAAGAGGTGTATACAGACTCTAGCAATATCAAAGGAGACGCAACACTCATCAAATTTCACCCAACAACAATCAATATTCCTCTAGAAGGAAAAACTAAGGGCATACGCGACTGTTTGCAGTAAACTCACGTATGTAAGTGGATATATCAGTCAAAGCCACGTGTATACGCGACTAAGAGTTAAAAACTCACATACAGGAAGAGAAATGTACAAAAATAAAGGCAAAAAGAAAAGCTGAGACAAACTTCACACCAATTAGACACTACCAGGAAAACCTGCCCCAATACCTGACACAAAAACAGAGAAATAAGAGCAATTCAAGCACATTGAATGCCGATAAAAACCCCCAAAGGACAACTACTAGGAACTCCCCAGTGAAGTCGCTAATTCTATTATGGAGAGAAATACCTATGGCTTGGGGTACCACAATAGACAGCTTAACTCCAAAAATCATTCCTTTCCTATATGCAAGAGAAATCAAACCATTAACACTAAAGGATCTCGATTCGTACCTTATTCCGGACGGTTGATGTAGATCCCCATTGAGCTTTACAATTCTAGCTTGAATTGAAAAATTGCTTCCTCAACATTCAATAAACAAGACAAGCATGATATATATAATTGTGTTAGCTCTACTCTAGCATATATAATCAATAACATATAAGCATTTGAAATCATCCATGGATAAAATATTCATTCAAACACACATTATTGGACAGGAAAAGATATTTCTATTAATATAAAATCAGAGATTACAATGAATACAACCTCTATTGGAAAGTCTGTGAATCAGAGAAACCGAGTCCCCCACTTGGGGCTCCACCACTTCAATCCTCCATCTCTCGATAGAAAGCTCACAAGCAAAAGGAAAGCTTGGGAAGAACAAAAAAGTGCTCCAAGGGACAAAGGGGATGCAGACTCAAGCACAAGTTCTGGCAACAATGAACTATATTTTTCTTGCTCTCATTTCCTCATATGCCTTCAATGTATCCAAAGGGTTCCTTATATAGCTCTTCAATGGGGTAATGAAAGGTCAAATCCAAGCCATCTCAAGGCATATGGAAGGCCGGGAGACCAGTGAGTCGGATCCACATCAAGGAAAACTCCAAAAGAATTTGGCCTCTTGCACACATCCCGATGTATGGAGTTTTAGAGTTAAAACCCATGTATATATGTGATAAAGGGTTTAAAAGTCACATATGGCAATTTAAGCATGTTTTTAGGGATGATATAGGACACGTCAAAGGAACAAAAATGGTCCATGGGGTCTAAGGAGTCTGCATAGGGACAGGGAAGGCCATAAAAGTGTGATTCACCATGTGTGGTAAAATCAACTATAACAAAGATCTTGGTTAGCCCCACTTCAGATCCTAACACTTCGTTGGGTGTTCAAAGGCAGCTTTGCTTCAGAGCCTAACACCTCTTTGGGTGCTCAATGGAAGCTCTGTCTTAAGGGTCTAGAACCTCCACCAAGTGCTCACCAATGCGCAGGTTCTTCCTTTCCAGAAACCATAATACCTAGGGGTTATTCTCTTCACGGAGCCCCCACTCTTGTGACTACCCCCTTAAGGTGTGAATGGGTGTGGAAAGAAGTCTAACCGTATGTCGTACACCCTGGGAATCCCCAGTGATGCATACCGGTGCCTAGCTAGTTAGGGGGAGAAGCCATGTACCCAAGTACATCCTTCCAGAGGAGTCATCTATCCCAAACACATCCTTCCGAGAAGCTATGTACCCCAAGTACATCCTTCCAAGAACCATGTACCCCAATTACATCCTTCCAAGAAGCTATGTATGCCAAACATATCCTTTCGAGAAGCTATGTACCCCAAGGGTGTACTTTCATCATCTCACCTGCGTTACATACAAGAATGCAGTTGAGATGAGATGTCATCATTAAAATTTTTAATCATATATTTTCAATCTATTTCATGCATACATGATTTTCCAAATATCAAACAATCAATAACATTGATAGTTAAATAAAAATCCGCATTCACAGTTCTGCTTCCCACAGAAAAATCAGATTTTTTTTTCGCAACCATGAGACCATCCTCATATTGTTTGGATTTTGCAAGTGGCAGTAATTATCCCCTACTTACACATGCTTCCCAAAACTTGGACATACACATACAACATGTCATCTGGGCACCTTTTTAGATCAGCCAAATAGTCAATAGCATTTAATAGGAAAATTTGAAATTTGTTCTATTCAGAGGTTAGATTTCAATCATGAGATCCTTCTCATAGCACATGGAATATTTTTTTCCTTGGTTTCATTGGGTACAACCATACTTCTCTAGTTAATTCATTCTTCCTACAGTCCTCAGGAATTTTTGATACATATGTATATACGCACGAGGGTCAGATCCTCATGGAACTATAGGTTTGCATGTAGGCCTCCTCAACCCATACATATACTCAACTTTTCCTGCAGAACATCCTTCTATGAACTTCATGTAATATCCTACAAGTCCCATTGAAGGTATTACATCTTCCACCTTTCTTGGAGTAGGACAACTCATAATGGCCTCAATCCTTACTAGGTCTACAGATATTCCTTCATCTGAGATAATATGACCCAAATAATGAATTCTATCTCTATAAAAGTCATATTTGATCAACTTTGCATACGATTGATGCTCCTTGAGAAATATCAATGTCAATATTAGATGTTCTTCATGCTATTCCTCATTCTTAAAATAAACAATAATGTCATCAAGGAAAACAAGAACAAACTTGTCAAGATACCTGTTGAAAACACTATTCATGAGGCACATGAATGTAGCCGGTGCATTGGTGAGACCAAATGGTACCACTACAAACTCATAAGGTCCATACCTTGTTCTGAAGGCTATCTTATGAACATATTCATCCTTGATTCTTACATGATGGTAACCAAACCCCAAGTCAATATTGGAAAATACCTTTGCTCCTCTCATTTGATCAAAGAGGTCATCAGTCCTAGGCAAAGGTGTTGCACCTGGAAATCTCACATTGCTTATCAGCCTCCATGAGAATTTCACTTTTCCTTTCAAACTCCCAGAAATCCTGGCTTGAGTCACCTTGGTCACTTTTTTCCCAAACCTAGAATGGACGGCGCCTTCTTGTTTTTTGCACAGAGCGTTGCCGATGCCTATCCCAGTTGAGCAAAAAGCGTTGTTTTCCCTCTTCTTTGGAAAGAAACCTAGATTGACGCTTCTGACATTTTTGCTAAGAGTGTCAGTGGGTAGTAAATGAGAAAAAAAGATGTTTCTAGAATCTTCCATGCAGAAACCTCCATAGAGTTAGTTCCTATATGCTTGGGAGAGGTGGCATTTTCCTTCCTAACCTATAGGGATATTATCCTATCCTTTGTCCAAGTCATCTCTTGAGTTCTAGGCCTATAAATGGATCCTTCATGGGGAGAGAGGGGGAGGCCATAAAAAGCATGCTTATGCTATTAGTTTGAAGTTTGAATCATAGGAAAAGTAGATTTAGGTTATGGTTGGAGAGGTCTTCATAGTCATAGGATATTGTAGACATTCTTGTTGAGATCGAAGCCATCAACATCAAGGCTTTTGGTTTTACTTTTTTCTCATCCATATATTAATACAAAGACATTTCCCTTTCCTATATTTGATTGTATTGATTATAATTATATATTATTGGATTCCTTTATCACCAATATGAATAGTCAATTTATCATGATGCTCTCATCCCTTTTGTTTGTCTTGTGATCTATTTTGCAGGTACTGAATCATTGCAAAGACTTTTGGAAAGAAGACAAGCGGTTCCAAGGTTGAGATATATTGTATTTTATGTTAGTTAATTTGATCATTCAAGGAAAGGATATGTTGTTGTGTCTTTTTTTTTCTGTAGTTGTGACTTACATTGCAGAGGAACAAGCAGTGTCCGCACTGGTTGAGAATTCCCGATAACAAAATTGGCAACCATACTAGGGAAAGATTAATCCAGTTAGATCTAAGGAATATCCAGTTAGATCTAAGGAATATCCAGTCAGATCTCGTGTAGATCCAGTCATATCTACAAAATTCAGTAACCATTCCATCTATGAAGGTTATTCTCTCTCCTTTTAGTTGTTTCAGTTAACAAGGTAAGCTATCTATCTAATGTTTCTTATTTTTGGCCTCTATTCTAAGTAGTTTTTACCCTTTTCGGTCTAGCTCAGTTTTTGTGGTTTCTCCTACAGGATTTCATATTTTAAGTCCATTGTTCGAGTGATGCCTTTCCCTTTGGCTAACAGAGATCCGGTGCATCCTAGGGCGCATTTTCTGTTTTTGGACAGAGCACCGATACCGCCTTCTCCTTCAACTGGTAGAGCGTCGATGATTCCTGTGTGAAAAAGGCTAGGAGCGTCTATTCAGCCTAGAATGCCCTGGTGTAGTGCTCTTCAGTTCGTCGAGGTAGGCCTTTTAGTCCCTCTTGGATTTCAAAATTTGGTTGTTGTCTTTTGATTTCTGAGTGTTTTTTGGCTTACATTTTGATGAAAATGAAGTGTATTTTTGAATTGTATATTCTGTAGTCACTTTGATTGTTATATTCTTTCTGCATTCAAAGAGAGTTTATGTTTCTTTCATTGGATTTTGCATTCATTTCTTTGCTTGAAACCTCTTGCTATTTTTTATAGATATTATTCATTAGAATTGATAAATATACATTTCATTTTCATGTGTATATTTTGGTTTGTTTTGGACACGTTTTGGACTTGGAATGCGTGAGTGATCCATGTGGTTTTGAGTCTTTCTTTGCTTGGGGTGATTTTTGTTTCCTTTTGCATGCTGAGTTCTTCAGTGCTTGGTAGGAGAGATTGGTTCTTCATTTCCTTGTCTGATCCAAAGAGAATTTTTAGTTTTCTCTCTCCTTTGCTTTATTCGCAAGCATGTTGAACAATTTTCTTCTTGTTTTGTACATGATTGTTTGAAGTTCTGGATCTTACTTTCATTAAGAAGAAATATATGTTTTCAGCTTTGCGTGCATTAGAGTTAGATTTGATTGGAAACATTAGTGAAATCATCTTTCCATCAAGTTTTTATGCATATTTTTCAAGCATAAAAAGATAGGAAACATTTATGGCTTATTTACATTAGATCTTCTTTACATCTCTTTTTTAATTGCTTGAGAGATTGTTTGGGGTGCATTGATATTTTGCTTTTTCGTTTGAAAAGATAGAATTGCATTTGCATTTGGGTGTCATTTTTGGGAAGAAAATTAAAATCTCTCTCCCTCTCTTAGGTAGAACTTCATTGAAGAGGAAAACTTGCATTATCATGTAGATTAGTGTGCATCTTCTTTAATTTCAAGTTTTCACTCCACAGTTCCACCTAAACGTACAAGATAAAATTAATAGTAGTACTAGGTTAAAACTTTTAGCAATTTGAGTGTTAGGTTAGCGATCTGTTCCAGTGTCGATAAGCATGGAAACTATTGTTAATTTGTCTGCACTACAACCCGAGACTCGCGCGGTTCTTCCACGTACCGTCGGTATATCGAACGACCTTTCACGTACACTTGAGGTATATATAAAGGTACTTCACGCACTTGATTGTATATTGGAAGGCCCTTTGTGAACAGTTGTGCATTAGATAGCACCACTACAGATTTGAACTCCCACGTACCTAGTGTATATTCGGAGACCCTTTTAGGAATATTCAAACCATTTGATTTACCCTTTTGGCTTGTCGTGTGAGGTTCCTGACTCTTATCCACTCCTTTCACATGCTTCCTTGTTGCTTTTAGTTTGAGTAGTACTTCCTTGTGTCGGGTAGTTAGAGGGTTTTTAGATAGTTTAGAGATGGCATTCCCATCTGGGACTACCAATCAAGAGGTCCCTTTCCAAGGTGTACCTTTTGTATTCCCTCCAAGTGAAGGTATTGGTCCTCCCTTTATTGCCACTCTAAATATTCTTGGGTTAACTATAGGATTATCGGTTTGGATGTTTAATCTAGTGTAAAAATAAAACCAATCTTCAAGCACAGTTTACCTTTTGGCTTCAAACTTGTGTAAAAATGAAACCATTCTCCAAGCATAGTTACCTTCTGTTTCAAGCTTGTGTAAAAATGAAACAAGTCCCCTCTCCTTGAGTCAAGTCTCTCTAGTGCTAGAACTTGAACCTTCATTTCAATTTCTTGATTCTCGTTCTTCCTACCCCCCTTGGTGAACTTTTTCACATTAGTAACCAGTTTTTTAGGTATGGAAGAAGAATCATCAGACGAAATGAAGCTTGGGGGGCATGTTGAGCTGCTAGAAACCATGCTAGGGGTAAGATTCACTAGCAATCATGCTGGGGGAAAGATTCCAACCTCTAGATATCATGTTAATGGGATATTTCAAGCATAGTTTACCCCTTGGTTTCGAGCTTGCGTAAAAAAGAAACTAATCTTTGAGAATTCTTTCAACTGATCTTCGAGATCGTTAAAAACAGTAAGATGGTATTGAGCTTACTTTTCATTTTTCATGCTCTGGTTAAAACATGAAAAATGGTTTGAGCTTACTTTATCGCTTTTTCGTGCTCTGGTTCAAACATGAAAAAGGTTCTGAGTGCCTTTTATACCTTTAGTGTGCTCGTTAAAAACTCAATGAAGAGGTATCGAGTATAGTTTTACTATTTTTCAGACTCATTAAAATTGGATTTTGAAAAAAGAACTCGTTCAAGAGTTATATTTAAGCTCTTTTCAGTCTCCTCAAAACACAAAAAGATTTCCAATTGAACTTGTTACGTTCACACTTGTAAAAGAATTAGCACAGTCGACTAGTTGAGGGTAGGTTATCTCTTTTTCGGACTGACTAACCTTATTTACAAAAATGACCTTTTTGGAGTATTCTTAGTCATTTCAAACTCTCTAAATGTGAAACGACAAATAAGTTTACTTTCATTGGAATCATAAAAGGAAACGATGAAGGACCCTATTTGGGAACGAACCCCTCCTTTCTCAGGTCCGTGAAAAATATGAGAATGGACTCATCATTTGATGATCTTTAACGAGTGTTTTTTACCCTCTTTGGACTCGTAAAAATGAAAAGAGTCACTCACCTTTCGAGGCAGGGGAATTCAAGGAAAGGATATGTTGCTATGTATTTTTTTTGTAGTTGTAACTCACATTGCATAGGAACAAGCAGTTTCTGGATTGATTGAGAATTCCTGATAACAAAAGGATAATTGTTCTTCATAGTGACTTTGTTCAACTGTATGTAACCAATACACAACGAGAGTGTATCCTCTTTCTTATTCACAAACAAAACTAATGCTACCCAAGGAGACACACTTGGTCTGATATACTTCTTCTCCAACAACTATTGCAGTTGCATCTTCAATTATAGCATTTCTGGTGCACTCATCCTATAGGGTGTCTTAGACATTGGTGTTTCTCATGGCACAAGTTCAATTGTGAAATCAATGTCCGCCTTTGGAGGAATCCCTAGAAATTCATCAAGAAAAACATCCTTGAATTCCTGAAACACATGAAAGCCCTCCAAACTAGGGGTTTCATTATCTGCTGCCCCCAAAACATGAGATGCATACACTCTGCAACCTTTCCCATAGGACTTCTTTAGATGCATTGCTGAAATATTCCTACTAGAGATCACTTTTGGAATGCCTTTCACAACCTTTAGGTTTCCTTCTTCATCTAAGCACTCAAAAGTCTTGTTGTAACAATCAAGCTTTTCTCTATGTGCTTCCAACCAATCCATTCCAATGAGGACATCATAAGAACCTAGTGGTAGAACATTCAGATATGCATAGGTGACTAAGCCATCCATGACCAATGGACATTTATTTACCACCTCACTGACTTTCCTCCTGCTTCCAGTGGCTAGTTGGACTAAAAATGATTTTCCATGCTTTGATTTATTCAAAGTGCACATCTCAACAATTCTAGGGGTGATATAGCTATGAGTGGATCTAGGGTCAATAAAAAAAAATAGTCTTCTCAGCAATCTCATCCTCAAATTCCACCATAGTTGATTGATGATCTTCTTAGTGGTCTTCTAACACTGAACACATTTTAGGAATGGTCCCTGCTTCTTGAACCACAGTTCTAGATTCTTGGGTGTTGTGGACTTGACTTTCATTCCCACTCTGATGTGGACAATACTTAATCAGATGGTCTCCTATACATCCCCAACACTTGAGAGGGTTCCTTTATATTTCCCTCATCACTCTGGATGGATTAATCACAACTTGTGATGTATTCCTTTCCTGATTCAGGGGGTGAGAAGGTTTGAAACCTTTCTTCCTTGGGTCAAGCTTCACATTCTTCTTGTGGGAATTTATCGTACTCCCCTTTGCATTAGTTGTATGATGCCCAGAGTTATATTCCTTTGGAGGTATGTCAAACTCTGTAGAATGGCCGCATTCAATTGATTTTGATATTCCAGAGCCTTGATCACCCTTTTTTTTCCCTCTCTGCAACTCTGCAACTCCACCCTTAGGCTCCTTATGGTAGCTACAACAAATGGGGAAATCTCTTGGTTTCTCCCCTCATCAAATTTTGTTTCAGATTCTTGGATATTGTAAGCTGGCCTTACATACCCTTCCCCATGTGGACAATTCCTACGTAGATGGGGTCCTCCACATCTGCAGCATTGGAGTGGCTCTCTGATATCTTGTGGATCTCTTGGATTTTCCCCCATACCATATTCCCTATGTCCACAGGGATCATGTGCATCATCCATGTTGTTAATCTTTTTGGCGTTGATCTTCTTGGTCGGTCCAAGATCAAATTTCCAGTCTACACTATGACTCTACAAAATGTGTTCAGGAACACCATTGTTAGTTGCACAACATTCTTAGGAATTTATAATTTACTTACCTGCATTTGGAAAAATCATATATTGACATATTTTCAAAACATATGCTTTTCTTCCACAACAACGATTGTCTGAGGGGGACGACGGGGGTCAAGGGGGAAACGTCCTTGGTTTTCTTTTGTAAATCTTTTGATTTCGTGCAATATGGCACACAAGCTCACTACCATTTTTCATCTTTCTGGAACTTGTAATTCCCATTGAAAAACTGTTGAATTTCTCTATTTCGATGAACTTAGCTTTTTATTCTGATCGATGAAACTCACCTTTTCCTTCCGACATGTCATAAAAATTCATCATGTTTTCCTGACACGTATAAAAAAAACTCACCCTTTTCTTCCGATAGGAAAAACTCCTCTTTGGCTTCCGACGTGTTGGAATAACTTGTCGTTTCCTTCCGACATATCGGCAAAAACTCATCTTTTTCTCCTGATAGGAAATTTCAACACTTAGAAAAATTTTGAAATTTTTTTCTTCTTTTCTTCATAGGAGAAACTCATCAAAATTTTCTGATGTGTCAGAAAAACTCTGTTTTTTCTCCCGATGTGTCAGCAAAACTCACCAAGTTCACACGACATGTATCGACAAAACTTATCTTTTCTTTCCGACAGGAGAAATTTTGACACTTAGAAAAAAAAATTGATTTTTTTTTTTCTAAATTTTCTTCTTTCTTTTTTTATCAACGAAACTCATCAAGTTCTCCCAACATGCATCGATGAAACTCATCAAGTCCACCTGACATGTATCGGCTAAACTCCCTAAGTATGGTCAACATGTCCATACTTAGAAAATTTTTGGAATTTTTTCTGTCTTTTCTCTATAATCGGTGAAACTTTCCAAGTGCGGTCGACATGTGTCGGTGAAACTCACCCAACCCAGTCTACACTAAAACTTCAAACACTTAGAAAAATTTTCAAAATTTCCTTTCTTTCTCTTTCTCGTCAGCTCAACTCAGCCAACACAACCAACATGTATTGGCTCAACTCAGCCATTTTAGCTATTGAGCTAGGAAAGGACCACAAGAAATAAGTTTGCGCACAAGCAAAGGCGTGTCGCACACACAAAAGGAAGGAAGGAAGGTCATGAAGGAAGCAAAGGGACTAGTGCATGCAGAATCAATATGTGCACGACCAAGGAAAGGCAAGTGTACAGGCGTGCAGGTGATAATGACCAAAAAATGACAGGTGAAGATTGTGGTCGTTAAAGACGACATAATCCTGTGGCCACACACGTATGGAAGAACAGTTGTAAGTCAGGCCGATAGTGCCTTGTGTCAGTCCATGACAACCTATTCTGACAACTGATCACGACCTGTAATTGATAAGCAGTATGTAGCCGACCCTTCGTAGTCTGATAGAAGATCTAAATAAGAAGAACTCGTTCTGTATAAGGGTTGTTGATTTTCTGTTAGTCATTCCATTGGTTGTTAATTCGCTAAGTTACTCAGTTTTGTTAAGGAAGTAGGGTAGAAGGGAAGAAGACTCAGAGAAGAGTCTAGTAGCAGTAGAAGGCTGTTGAGCCACGGATCTTGCAGCTGTGTATGCAGACCGCTAGGAGTAGAAGGAATCTGCAGCTGAGTGCACATAAGGTAGATAGAAGAGTCAATCCATGCTGTGTGAGGATCAGTAGGAGTAGATAGAAGAATAAACCGGAGAGCATGAGAGCAATAATTCTAAGAGTCTAAGTCATAAAGACATATCATAAGATCAGTCTGTAAGTCACAGGCTGCAAGGTGCTATATCCATTTCTCATGCCAGATAAGAGAACCTTGGTGGTTTTTCCCAGATGGGTTTCCATGTTATTCTTTGTGTTTAAATGGTTGATTGATGTTGTACATGTTGATGCGAATGGTTGTTATTTTCTTACTATATGATGATGAGCTATTGTTGAATGCCTAGTACCATATTGTTAACTAGTAAATGAATAATTGCTAAAGAATTGTTGGAATGCGCAAGCAAACTGTAGTTAATTCCTTAAGTTGAAATATAAGTCACAAGTGGCTTGTTAGTTTAAAGGATCAGCTGTTTCACACAATTTGCGCCAATTGTTAAGGTCCAAGAGTAGGTTCTGTCACATGTGCTGGCATACAATTGTGCTTAGTCATGTAGGAACCATCCAACTGTCTAAGTTTCCCTCGTTGAGCGCCTTGGACGCGTTCCAAGGGACTATAATCCATTGCCAACTACAGAAACATGGTTCTGGAAGTTACCCATTAGATATCTCAGGTGAGACTGCGCCTGCCTCGCAGGTGTTGTCGACAGAGTTACTCTATCAGGCCAATGTCTTGTGGTTTATTCTTGGTATTGTGGTGATGTTGAACCGCGGGTGGAGATAGGAAGGTGATAGAAACCAACAAATGGTTTTTTTGTTGGGACCCTTAATCATTTGAGTTCAAGGAATTGTTGTGAATCCGATGAAAAACAATATATAAGATTGGATGGACTCCAAAACGCTAACGTTTGTGCAAGAGGGAAGCGCAGGAACACGACTGAGTGCAAAGAAATGGGTAGACGAGTATATATATTCTGATATTCATGAGGTCTTCTTTGCATAATTCCCTGTTATACTATACAAGTGGTTGATAATATTGGTGACTAGATAGACAAATTTCTAAAGAAGAGAAGTCATTGAATGGAGTGATCAGTTGGTTCATGAGGTAACCAGTGTAAGTAACGCCATCTTTAAAGCTGTTGATTTTTAGGTTGACAGTATCTTGTAGGGATAAATTAATGAGTTTGTAGTAGAGACTATAACTTCATATAGTGAGGAGGAAAGAAATTTTTTCCAAGGACACCAAAGAAGGTATCTATTATCTATCAGTGCATGGATCAAGATGCTCTCCTATGAGAAGGGTATCTTGCAGTTGAGTGACGTGTCTGTGAAGGAGGCTATGTCATAGATGACCTCTTAAGAAGATGGGAGAGGGTGAGCTGAGATGTTCTTTGGAAGTACAGAAACTGAACTAGAAGCAGGATTCCTAAGGAGTCGAAGGAGATTTAGATTAGGGAAAAGAAGAAAAACCGAAAGAGGGCAACGAAACTTTAGTCTATTCAAAGAGAGTGAATACAAACTTCGGTCACACAAAGATGAAGGGTCTTGCAATGAAGAGGAGGACTATATACATATTTCATAATGAATAGAGGAATTTGAAGACTCTATCAAGACACCAAGGTCAGGACACAATTACATCACACCAACAATATCCCCAGAGGTGAGATCTAGAGTCTCATCCCCATATAGGACTACTAATACTGATAACACTAGTACTACAACCAATACACCAGAAGGTATACCTCCTTTCAACCCTTTACCAAAGAACCCTGACACCAACTCAATGGCTGGAGTGGACATTCGGTTACCCACATTCAATGGAAATGTCGCAGAAGATCCAGAGTAGCATTGGTTCCTCTGAGAAGATTTTTGGATGGTTCGGTTAGTACATAATGTAGACATAAAGAAGACACAAATGATCATGACTCTTAGGGGTAATGCACTAGATTGGTTTATGAAATTATGTGGGCCAGAACACCACAAAAGACTCTAGACAAGATTCGAGCTGCAATGATCTTTGAGTTCAGAAAACCAAAGTCTGAGCCATAGTGCATCACTGAGATCAAGGAGATAAAGCAAGCACTGGAAGAATCAGTATGGGACTTTGACCAGTGATTTAAAACTTTGATGGCCAAGGTAAGTTTCCAAATGTCGAATGTACAACATAAAGAATGGTTTATTGCTGCACTATTACCACACATATGAGGGCCATTAATGCAACAAAATATTGAGTCATGAATATAAGCATTGGAGTTAGCAATGAAGCTAGAGGCCTCGCCCATTGGAGACAGTACCGCAGGAATGGTACAGATTCAATCGTAGTTGGATAATCTAACAATATAGCTACAGGACATCAAGAAGTGTAAGGAAGCACAAGAAAATTTATGGTGCATGAAATTTAAAATGGATGGGCAAACCAAGGATAATTTCTTGACCTTCATGAACTATATCGTGTTAGGTGCACCAAACCCCTTAAATGGCTAGGGGCTACCATGGTGTCGCATATGCCAGTCTAGAGGGCATCACGATGAGGAGTGTTTATATTTGCAAAAGGTTGTAAGTACCCTGATAAATATCTTTTGTAAATTTTCTAAGTCAGTAGGACATGAAGAAACGATTGTAGAGCATACCAGCTCTTGAAAGAAAAAAATATTGACACCTACTCAATGAAAAGTGAGGGACTCACTCAGGTTGAACCAGTGTAGGCATCATATCATCCTGCATAGTTCACACCCAATCAATAACAAAATCGATATCAACATCAGTACGCACCTTAGTAGCCATACGCGCAACAAAATCACTACCAACCACACTACCAGTAGAACCAATACCCACCACAACAACCACACTCGCAGGGAAGGGGTGGTGGAAACTTTATAGGAAGAGGTGGATGAGGAGGATTTGGTAGAGGGAGAGGCTAAGTTACATGCTATAAATTTGGACAACCAGATCACTACACTAGAGATTACTTAGAACCTACAAAGACATGTTCATACTGTAAGGGATAGGACCATAATGTGGAGCAATGCCCTCAGTTGATCGTAAAGTGGAAAGAAAGGATCATCAAAGGACCTAACCCTGTGCAGAATGCAAAACCAAATCCTAACATGAATGTTCAGATGATTGTGGCTGAACCACGAGATCCAAATGTCCCTGTCATAACACAAGGAGGGGCTGCGACTGGAGTTGACCTAGATAAATCACAAGAACAATTGCAACCATAGGTACGACCTGTGACAGAGAAGAAAGTATCATTTGACGTCCAAGAACAAAAGGAAGTATTCATGGAGGTATGACCAGAGTTTGTGGAGCTGGTAGAACCATAGACATAAGAAGAAGTAAAGGAGATGCCTGAACAATTTCAACCCATATTTTAGAAGAATGTCCCACAAAAGGTTAGTAAGCTCAAATCCTTTTTGTCAAGTTGTCTAACACTAATACAATATAAATATACTATTGCATAACTACAAGAAATAACATAAGAGATACCCATAGAGCCACAACTTGAAAATAAAGTTAACCAAGTGAGAAGGAAGTTTGAAACTGGCTATGAGTTAACAATGACTACACAGATAGGCGACTATGACATGGATTACATCATTTTAGACCTAGGGTTTGATGTCAATATTTTGACATGACAAACCTGAGAAAGTATGGGCAATCCACACTTGTACGGGTCCCCTATCCATCTATGACTTACGGATCAGGTGAACGTCCCACCCATTGGCCAGTTGAGTCAAGTCCCTGTCGAAATTGAAGGATTATGCACATTTGCGGACTTTGAAGTCATTAATATTGTTGATGACACAAACCCATATACCACATTATTAGGCATATATTGGGCTATAGACAACCAAACTATTATAAACTTCAAAAAGAGGATCCTCTCATTTGAGGATAATGAGATCAAAGTGGTGTCACCCATTGATCCATTAGAAGTACAGAGATACGTAAAGCCTGTATATAACAATGGACAGGGTGACTACCTCGACCAAATCTACAATGTTACTGCATTACAATAAGACTGCATCAATCCAACAGCGGATGGAAGCCTGAGCTGGAAGAGTGCTAGTTCCTACACATCTGAATTAGGGGAAGCTTTGGAGAATTGGAAAAATAGACTACATGAAGTCTCTATGAGGAGGTGCATAAGAGTTACCAGGTCCGTGTGATGGGTGGAGGATTAGCTATGCAAGCTACCCACCTATGAGGGTTTACCTAACCTTGCGACCTTCTTAAGTGAGTTTGAAGGACTTGTAATGGATTCGCAACACTTTTCCGTGCTAGATCATGCACTAAAATCTACGCCTGCTAGATGGTGGGGTGCACATAAGAAGTCTATAACAAACTAGACACAGTGCAGAAGATTGATGGAATTCATATTTGGAGAAGAGGTCACCCTAGTAAACCATAAGTATTCAGGGTTAGCAAACCCTATGGAACATATTAATCATTGTCGCATCGTATTTGCAAAATAACCGAGGGAGGAGTGGGTACATCATTTCATACATACATTGGAAATGACACCTAGAACCTGGTATACATCTATGGAATTATGACAAGGAACCCAAGAGTGGGAAGGGCTCGCTAAGCAGTTTGCACATACATTTGAATTTTCTTATGAGCACCCTACAATTGATGCTGCGCTTCAGGTGATAAAGGAGAAGATATTTGCTGAGATCCCCATTGACAAGGCTAACTCTCACCAGTGTAGTGTGACCATTCAACAATGGATGGCTTGCTACAATCTAGCTAGAGACCCAGATGATGATCCGACTAACATAAACATACCGAAATTTGAAGGCACACATGAAGTAGAAGGAAGTGGTATCTTAAGTGACCAGTTCCTTAAACCGCTAAAAATTAAGAAAGTAAACATTGGGTCATCAGACAACCCAAAGTTCTCCAATATATGAGATTATTGGGATGAAGAGATAGTTGAAAAACTCATGGATTTACTACATGAATATCAAGACCTATTCCCTACAAACTTCTCATAAATGAAGGGAATAGTGGGAGACTTAGGGGAGATGAAAATACCCCTGCGACCAGATGCTAAACCCATTAAGAAGCGACCGTATAGGATGAACTACAAGTACAAAGAAAGGGTAAAATCATAACTGGATTGTATGCTTGACACTGGGATTATTGAACCTATTGAAGAGTCGGGCTGGATCATCCCTATAGTGATCCAAGATAAGAAGACAACAGGTGAAGTCAGGATCTATATCCACTTAAGGAAGCTGAATGACACATGCTTGCATGATCCATTCCCAACACCATTTACGGATGAAGTGCTTGAAAGTGTCAGAGGGAAAGAGATGTATTCATTTACTGATGGATTTTTAGGCTATCATCAAGTCATAATCACGAAGGAGGATTGCCACAAAACAACCTTCGTCACTGAATGGGGATGCTACTTAGTACAGATAAAAATTCCTATGGCTCAGGGTACAACAACAGATAGAGTAACCACATAAATCAATCCTTTCTCGTATGCAAGACAAACCAAATATCTAACACTAAAGGATCTCGAAACATACCTTATTCTAGACGTTTGATGTAGATCCCCATTGAGCTTTTCCACTCTTGCTTGTATTAGTAATTTTCTCTCTCAAAATTCAGAAAACAAGACAAGAATTCTATATGATGGTTTTATACCTACTTTAGCATATATAATCAACAACATATAAGCATTTAAAAGCATCCATGGATTCAATACTCATTTAAATACACATTATTGGACAGGAAAAGATATTTCTATTGATATAAAACAGAGATTACAATAGTGACAACCTCTGTTAGCACGTCTGTGAATTGGAGAAACTAAGTCCTCCACCTGGGCCTCCATGTAATGTCCCCTTTTTAGAATTTTATTAAAATGCCCAATTTTCCATTTTTTTCACAATTTTGGCTCTTGACTAGTTTTTATGTCTAGACCTCCAAATTGACCCAAATGCTTCCAAATTTTCTCTGAAGGTACATGACTGATAATATAACTTAAATATAATACTCATGTATGTTTTTTTACCTCCCAATTACTTCTACAAACTTGTTTAATGTTCTGTTCAAAGTAGGAGTCTTTACTAGCAAATTGGGGCTCCAATCCCCCCTCGGTAATTGTTGGAAATGGCTTCACAAATGATCCCAAAGTCACTTGAATTTCTGAACAAAGGATGGGTATGTGTAATGGTCCCTTTAAAATTCTCATATGAATCATGTTTCAGTTTATACAGTCTGTTATGACTCTTTCCAAAACAACCCCCAAGTCACAATTTCGACCCTTGGGGAAAATGCACCAAATCTTCTCCCAATGCAATAAAAATGAGTAAAATGGATACCAATTATTAAGTACTGAAAATGAGACTCTAAATACACATTAATTACAGTCAATCCATCATAATTTATCATATATACATTCCTCTATTCGAAATAATAAGCATTACCATGGCATATATCAAAATGGAGTGGAAATGGTCATTGTTTGCTCATTAAAAGTCATTTTGACATACAAATATTGGGAATTTCGAATTGAAACTTTATAATAATGAATAAATCATAATATTTAACTTATTCCAATCATATGTGGACAATTAAAGGCTGTCTCAATTCGAAATCATCAGCATTACAATGGTTCACAATAAGATAGTGGGGAAATGACACTATTTCTTCATTGTTCAACATGTTTACATGAATTATTTTGGGTATTTCGACCTGAGAGTCTTATAAAAATGAAATAAACAGAATATAAATCATAACATAAGATAATGAGCATTATAATCTTCCCCAAAGAGATCGATATCTCACCCAAAGCGCAATCCCTCCATTGGCATGCATATGGTGTGAAAACTTGAAATAGTTGAGAGAGAGAGATGTAATAGAATAATCTGCATTATTTATTGTATATTACACCTAAAAATAATACTCCATTAAATCTCCATTAAATACCTGAGTTTCCTTTCCAAACACCAACTAGGATGGGAATCTTTCACCCTCGAAATTGTCTTAAGCAAGAAAACTAGTCATCCACTAGCTCTCACAATTCACAAATGAGAAAAATATTATTCTCATGGATGATCCCTGTATTTTATAAACATTATTGATATTATAAGGTTCCAAATCCATCCATAAACCAAATCCAAGTCGAATTGGTGTGGTTGTTCATGCTATGCCATGTGGCCTCTCTCTTCACCTTCCCTCTTCTCCCAAATTCGAGTATGAGCCTCTTGGCCTTCTCCAACTCCCAATTTTGATCTCCAAGATGCTCTATTCAGGAATTAAATGTCCATATGTCAGTATTTCAGCATTCAGATCTGACTTGGGTCATAACTGTCATAGAATCTCCATCATTGGTGTCATAGCTGTCATAAATGTAAGGGGAATCTCACCATGTGTCCATGAAACTCCCATTTGGCTCTTCCTCTCCCATGTAAGTTACAATTCATCCCAAATTTCACTTATTAAGTATATTTACAAGTATATTAACCTCATAATCCATCCCAAAACACTAGTCTTTCCATATATTCAAATTTGCAAGAGAAACATACCATTTAACATAGGAATTCTAGCTAGTGTGGGCCCCATAGTCTCCATGTGTCTTCATGATCTATTGCCACTTCCATTTTATATTTTATTTATTTAATAATATAAATTATTAAATATTTATCCCCTTATAATGTCTAAACATCATTTATTATCCCCCTTATTCCAAATCTCAAAGTTTCCAACCCCATCCTAGGAAACTAGTGATTTTCCTCCTTGGCAATTATTTGACTTTTAGCATCCATTTAACAACTTTCATGAATATGGAAAATGTGATTTGGCCATTGTGACCCAATGACACATTTGGGAAATTACAAATCCTCCCTTCCCAATATTTATTTTCCTCAAGCAATTTCAAACATGGTTGTTGAAGAACCTACTTTCTGTATGATTCTTTGAAGTTTCCACTACGCTGCCCACTTTGAGTCTTTGAGATACCATGAATATTTCAGAGAGGAACCACCATGGTTGCTGCTGCACCAATCTGATTAACATCACCTTATTAAGTGGGGAAACCATCTCCCATACTTATTTTTTCCCAAATAATTTGAAATCAATCGGACTAAAAACTATACCAGGGTCCCATTGATTGCATTGCACTCCAATAATTAAGAGTGCTCTCCAACCCATACTATTTGGAAAGAGAATTCCTGGATCCCATTTTCTTGTATGCATTCTTCCAAAAATCATGAGTTCATAATATATGTCATCAAAGTATATAACAACATAATAATAATGTACATCAAGGAGGTGGCTCACCAAGAAATCATGAAAGTGCTTATACCTCCCAGTGAGTAGACTACCCTTTTCCAAGTACATACATGCTTCAAGTGACCAATAAAATCTGCTCCAATGAAATAGGTGAGGATCCCATGTCCTATAATGCTTCTCCCAAAGAATGTAATATGCATCAAAATAATAATCATCCATTTGTTCTTTCATCCAAGAAGTGAATGAAGAACCTCAACCAAAATATGAACCAAATAAGGAGCAAATAAAACATGAAGACTTCAAGTGGATCAAAGAAGTCTCATCAATACACCCATGAATATGTATATCATCATGTAACATTAGAGGATTTTGCTGCCAATAATAATTCTCTTCAATCATATAACTCTTCACCCAAGTGTGGGATTAAGTTCCTCCAACTTCAAATAGAGTAGGAAAGGAGCAAGGAAAATCATGAGTCTCCAAGTGACTCAAGTGAACGTCATAGGTGCATGCATGTAGATGTGTATAATAATAATGTAAACAAGGATGCTTCTGCAAATGTAAATAATATGGTTCTCTAATAATTCCATCATCAAAAGGAGAAATCGAATGTCTATGCTCTTCATGTGGCACCATAAAAAACAAGCCTTTCACCCATACTTCATTAGGATGATTGCTGCAAAATTTAGAAGTGTAGGATGTAGGAGAAAGAACCAACTCACCCAAATGATCAGTAAGTGAAAAATTGTCATAATGTGAAGGATCAATAGGGTTAGGATTATGTAGCTCCTTCAAGAGTGTGAAACCTTTCTCATAGATTGGTTCCAATGTAGATGAATCATGCTCTCCTTTAAAAATTGCATAACCTTCATCAAGAGACAATTCAAGTTCCTCTTCCACCACATCAAGTGTTTGGATCTGTTCAAGTTCATCTTCAAACACATCAAGTACATTCAAATTTCCAAATTTCTCATGATACACCATGTCATGAGAATCCTCCAAACAATATACCATTTGAAAATATGAAACATAGGAGGAAAAACAAGTGTCTTGCAACTTCTAAGAAGTTTCTCATTTTGAATTGTGAGCTTATGAATAACTTCATTATTCTTCAAGTAGTATTAATGTAACCATTCACTAAGATCAATTACATTTTTTCTATGAAAAATAAAAGACATGAAATTACCTTTGATGTTGCACCTTTCTCTTTGAATCTTCTCCATGTATTCAAGGAAGGATGGCTCCTCCAAGGACATAGCTCTCCAACAAGAATTTGATACCAATGCTTGAGTGTCATGGAGTATGATAAGGGCATCTTGGATATTCTTTTCATTCATCTTTAAGGACCTTTCAAGAAAATTAGGCTCTTGCAAATGAACCTCATCATCTTCTTCCTTCTTGATTGGAATAACTTCATGAAGCTCAAGTGGTAATGGGGAAGTTGATTTTATTTCTTCTTCAATTGCTACAAGGTATTCCTTTTCAGGTTTAATGGAAGTTTGGCTTGTAGCAACACTTTAAAAATTGATCTCTATGTCACCAACATAGAGGTGTGAGCACCCATCAGTAGGTACTCCCTCATAGTTCAAGCATCCATCAGTAGATTCTCTTTGGTCCATGTCCATAGTGTTTATGCCAGAAATTGTTCCCAGACTAAAAGAGAACAAGACAACATAATCTCAATAATCTCAATACAACAAAATAGGGTTTTTAATATTTTCAAGGTTTTTTGCTTGATAAGTATTATGACAAGAGGGCATGCATTCATAAATCCAAATAAACAGTAAATCATAAACATAGAAAGGTTGAGATGCATAACATAATAACCATAATCCAATAGAAAACAATACTGAGATTCACCCACAGATGGCAAGCATTCCAAGTATAAAAACTTTAAACAAGCAATGAAATTACCAGCTGAGTAACTAAACCAAGTTATAAATAAAGCCATAAAATAAACTAAAGGGCATATAGAGCATATATTTCATAATCAGTCTTTCAAATACACATAAGAGTCTTTACTTAGCTCATAAACAAGTCTGATGACCTCCTCTTGCGAGCCAAAAAATCAAACCATTTGTCTTCTTTTAGACTTCCCTTAATACTATTCTCCAAAATTGGTTAAGCAACTGAACCCTAACTGTTTTTTAGTCTACCCATCGAATAGTTTCATCTAAATAATATTTACAACAATAAAGTAACTTTCAAACCTAACTAATAACTAATTATCTTAACAAACTTTATAGATCCTTAGCTGCTTCAGATAATAAGGAAATCCCTTCTAAGGCTTGAGGTTTTCTTCTTGCCTTCAATTGATCTGCCTCCATATCTGCAATCTTCCTCGTTAGCTCTTCGTTATGCTGTTGCAGGTCCTGGATGGTTTGCTTCAACATTGTGAATTGACCTTCTGTTTTCCTTTTCCTTTTCAATGCTTCCCTTGAAACTGAGATCAGCTCCTGATAATGGCTGTTCACCTCCTCCAAATCCTCTATAAGCCTTCTGTTTTCCATGACTAATCCATCATTAGTCTCCTGCATGTACTCAACCTGATACTTATATTGTTTTACACTTCTTTGTAAATTCTCTTTTTCTGAATCAAAGGTTTTATTTCCTGCTATGGTTTGCATCTCATTTGGAAGCAATGGAATATTCAATCTCTTATAAATTTCTTCATCTTCTTGCAACAATTTTGTAGGTGTTCCAGGGAATCCTAGGTGTTCTTCACTCTCAGCTTTACATGGAACCTTTTCCTCAACCATCACCTTCTTCTCTGAGTAAGAACTCTTTTTTCCAACTTCTTGTTGTTCCTGCAACATCTGACTTCGTACCTCTAGAAATATATCAGATATTTTAGTATCAATCAGGACAAACTCTCTTTTTGATTCAATTGGCCTTTTACCCTTAGTGTCATCTTTATCATCATTCAATTTTTCCTCATATGAGAATCATCTATCACTGTTACACTTTCTTTGTTCAATTTAGGATACAACAATTTCTTCATATTCAATCTGATTTTATTTCTAGGTCTGGTTTTAGGTCTCCAAATAGAAGCAATCTCCCCCAACATTTTGAAAGTCTTACCCTGATGAGTAACTGAGGCAAACTCAACAACTTTTATTTTCTTTCTTTTTGGTAGTGCTACCTCATCACCCTGGCTGTTGTTACCACCTAAGTTGTACTTAGTGGTTTTTTATCAAGTGAGCCTGATGAATTAGACAAAGATAACTTGTTCGGACTTAAGAAGACCTTTGGAAGTACTTATGGGAAGTGCTTGTTGTACTATATCACATGTTCATACCCCATGCGGGAATTGTAATAAGTGTTCTAGTGTGATAGTGTCTGTAAAAGAATCGGTCTCTTAGACTTTATTTGTAAATCCGATCAGCCCAGGGTGTTTTTTCCCTTGGTTATTATTGGTTGTTGAATAAACGACTGATAATTTCTGAGTTTTTGACTCCATACCTCCAAAGTTGGGGTGGTCGGCCTAGAATTTAGGCCTATTGAGGTTATTAGAGTCTATGTGTCAAATGTATAAACATGCTAGACATCATGGTCGAGTCATATGAACATGTCTAAGTCCCCCTAGGTTTTTTCAATTTTTCATTTTTTTAGTTTTTTCAGTGTTTTTTATTAAAATTTAATTTTTCGAAAAATTAGGCTATTTTCTAATAGTTTAATTGGAAAAATTGATTTTGTAATAAAAGTGGGCCAAATAATCAGTTTCAGTCATGTAGGTGCTCATTTTCAAGCTAAGAGCACCATGTAAACCCATGGACCCACTATTTCCTAGTTTTGAGTGATTTTCCATCACTCAGGTCAGAAAGCCCCAAAAATCAATTATTGATGATTTTAATTAATAAATTGATGAATAATGGAGCAAATCCAAAATCATAGATCAGTGGATTCTCAGCCGATTTGATTGAAATCAGTCAGATCTGAAGCAGATTGACTGGATCTGACAAATCCTTGACTGAAGGAGGTGATCAAATCAAATCCAAAGTTGATATTCAACATCCTTTATGGGGAATTTCACCCTCCCTCTCTCCTCCACACGTTTTTGGCTCATCTGGATGAGTTTTGGTGGATGCTTCAGTCAACAAGTTGAGGTGTCAGTCATATCAGCCCCCTGATTGACAGTTGCACTCAATGAGACTCAGATCTGGCTCAACTAGACACATATCAGGCATTGATGGACTCTCCTTCAGCTGATTTGATGTGTCTCCTTGGGATTTGCGCCCCCCTAGGATGGATCTCCTAGTTTTTGTATATATCCATGCACAACAGCCTCTTTCAAGATAGTTAGAACTAGGATTAAGGTGCTACTGCTATTGTAATATTGTTATTGTTCATTTTAAATAAAGAGAAGCTTTGGAGGCAAGACGGTTTTGTGCCATTGTATGTGTGGATGATCATTGCCTTTTTTTTACTGAGGTAACCTGTATCTGTGTTCATGATTTTCTAATTGCTTGTAGATCCATTGTTAAGATTGATAATAAGCTTATTATAATCTTGATAGGAAATGTGCTTTTCAATAAGTTTATTGGACATCTCTTTCTTTTAATGCATGTTTAGAGATCTATATTCAGCATGTTCTATAAGCTTATATGCATGTTATTCTGAATCTCTGTGTATGTACTAATCGGATCTCACAAGTTTTTCGGCAAGTTTTTTTAGGTTCCTAGATTGGAGAGGATGCTGATATAGTTTGCTTCTTCACTCTCTCCAAAACCTTCCAAAGGCATAGTCCCTTGACATTACACTTGAAAGCTCCACTGTTGATCTTCAAGGCTACCAGCATTTCTCTCCTCCTCTTCCTCCCTCAAAATCAACTCTTTTACCCGGTTACTTTGTTCATAGATTTGATATTGTTTATATATATCATCTTAAAAGTAAATTTAACATAGATATATCTTCTCAAATCCCATAGTCTAGATCTTGCTCTTAAAAGGTTTCATAAGCATTCTAGATCTAGCTTTAGGGAAATCATCCTTTTTGCATGGAATTTTAAAGAAAATTTGTAGCTTGCATGCATTAGATTTATGTTTGCTGTTATAAAATATAAATATAGAAATCATTGCACATCATATTGGCTGCCTAAAATGAAATCCAAGATCCCAAGGAAAGCTTGCTTTCCTTGGTTCCTTTTTTACCTTTTTTAACTAGTTTTTACTTAGCATTTTTTGGTTAAAAGTAAGATGACCCAAAGGTACTTTCAGAGTGATTTTGGGAATATTTCAGTCTAATAAGCTTGCTGGTTTTTATAAGGAATAACAGAAAAAAGGAGGAGCTGCTGCTCAAAAGTGAATTTTGGGCCTCTGAATCCCCCCAGGGGTCTCCCTTTTTGACCAAAATATTTAATTTTCGTACTTTGTAAGCTCTTGATTTCATTCTATATAAGAATCAAGAGGAATCATATCAGTTTTCTGATATTGTAACCGCTGGTAATAAAAATATTTTTTGAATAGGCTCTTTCGAGCCCATTCACCATCCCCCCTAGGGGGATTTGCGTCGGTGTCAATTTTTTACGTTTTGTTCATTTTTTTTCAAACTAGCATAGTTATAATATGTAGGGTAGTATAATTTGATTCATTATCAATTTCATATTCCATTTTTGATATTTCAAAGTAATCTTAGTACTTACCCCACGACTTCCCGATTGACCCGAAAGGGGAAAGAGATTACTGGTAGGACTAATTAGAAAACTGAAATTGTGTATCTGTGTTTTTGTTTTCATCATTTGTTTCTTCACCCATTTTAAAATTTACTAAAATTGACAAGACTCTGGTGTGTATGCTCTACACTTGGCTATGGTTCGTCTGATCAGTCAAGTTGTATCAAAAGCATTTGAGTGACTAGAATAATTAGGTCTCACTCTCCCAAATTTACAAACCATCAGGTGAAAATCCAACACCTAGATCAAACCATTATGGTGGAAAAATACCCAAAGGAAGCGGAAACTTCTAAAAAGTGACCTCGGGGCACCGATCTCTGTCACACCCTAACGGATGCGTTATGAACAATAGCCCCAGAGACTCCATTTAGCCCACATATTCCTTGCGGGTAGCCGTGAAGGTTTAGTTTTGGAAATAATCCAAGTACTCTTGGGTATATCTGGAGTCCACCCCTTCGCCTAATTTTAATCAACTCATATTTCACATTAACTTAAAATGTACCAAGAGGCAATTGCCAAACATTCACTCCAAGCACATGCAAGTACATTGATTTTATTTTGACTCCATTCTAAGGCGCTGGTTATTTTCTTGCTATATATATATATTGTGTCTCAGCATTGTGCTTTCATGCGCTCATTTTTGTATCTTGTCATCTATGATTGTTTATGGTTAAATTTCAAACTACTAAGTAACTTATTCAGTTTAACATCACCGTACTAAGTAATTTAGCCTTAGTAACTTAATAGGGTCTACCCCCCTTGGATTCGTTAGGAGTTGAGCCTAAACAGAGGATTCAAAAACAAGGTGACAGCCTTGACTCAAGACTTGCCCCCAAGGACACACCGAGTGGCTTGAATATTTCTGCCACATGACCCAGGTGTGTGAAAGGCGGCAACACTTTTTGGCGTCGTTGCCGGAGATAAATCTTTTTATTCCCGAGTACGACTTTTGTTTTCTTCCTTTTTGTTTTTGCTTTGTTTGATGAATGCTTAGAGTAGATATTTAATTTTCATCTGGCGACTCCATT